>CM067490.1:27427987-27551513 GCA_034552555.1 Semaprochilodus insignis | reverse complement strand
GCCTCATGTGGCGAGAGTATGCAGACAGTTCTTGGAGGATGAAGGAACTGATACCATTGACTTGCCCGATGCCCTGGTCCAGATCTGGGAGGAGATCCCCCAGGACACCATCCCTCATCTCATTAGGAGCATGCCCCGATGTCATCAGGCATGCATACAAGCACGTGGAGGCCATACAAACTACTGAGTACCATTTTGAGTTGCTGCAATGGAGTTTTGGTTAAATGGACTAGCCTGCTGCATCAATTTTTCACTTTGATTTTCAGGGTGTCTTTGAATTCAATCCTCTGTAGCATGATCATTTTCATTTCCATCAAACGATGTGGCATCCTTTCGTTCCTAACACATTACCCAGTCCATATGAGGAAAGATATTCTGCATGATTTTTTTTCCCATTGAGATCTGATGTGTTTTCAAAGTGTTCCTTAATTTTTTTGAGCAGTGTATTAATACCATACTGCACATACTACTACCACATGTAGTCAGCTACCAGCTGTATCGGTTATCTTTGTTACAGCATGACTGTGTCCCTGTGCACAAACCAAGCTATAAAGGCATGGCTTGATGGGTTTGGTGTAGCTCGACTCCAGTGACCTGCAGAGAGCACTGACCACAACCTCAATGAACACCTTTGGGCTGAAATGCTGACTGTGAGAGAAGCCTTCTTGTCCAACATCATCAGTGCCTGACTTTCCATATGCCCCTTTGACTAAATGGTCACAAAATCCCACAGACAATAATGTGGAAAGCCTTTCCAAAGGAAATAAGTTCTAGCCTGCTATCATTTATACCGGATGTAAACGTGAAGGGCTTATTTCATGGGCATTTCTGTAGTTTTAGCCCTGCCCCCTGTTAGGTTACAATGGCAAATGAAGGATTGCATTTCCATTTTGCTGTTTTATTTATATTAATGTAATATATCAGATTACAGATGGAATTCATTGAACTGGGATCACCATTATGAAGCTGAAGTTGACAGTTTCTTTTCGTTCAGTGTTTCTGTTCAACCGTAAATAAGGCTGCAGTTACCAGAATGTAACCTAGCTAACTACTAATTTAAGGTGGAACCCTGAAAAAGTGCTGTGAAGTGCATCAGAGGCCTCTTTTCCACTGCAGAACCAAATGGTTCTGAGCACAGAGGGTAACTTTTCCAGTGGCTTTTCCACAAACGTTCGGACCAGAACGCTTACAAACCAGGCTGAGCTGGTTAGCTCACTTGGGGCCACAGGACTGTTCAGTGGTTTGATGTAACGATGTAGCTGTAGCATTGTGCTACCACTCCTGCTGCAACATTACAAACCCAGAAACAATCAAATAAGCTCAGTTCACTCACACAGATGCTGAGTAACTGACAGCAGTGCAGATTCCTCAATCTACCATTTAACACCAGCTTCTAAATGTTAATCAGTGCTGTTCAACCAGGAGAGGTTAGCTGCATTAACTGGTTAGCATTAGCTCAGCTTGCATGCCAGCTCTGCTCACCACAGAACAGGTTCTGACTAACACAAGCTTTACTGACCCATGTTTAGATGATAAAGGCTCAACTCAGAGAATACAAAGACAAGTGGCTGATATTGGAGGGACAGAGAACAGGAATTAAATTTATTCTGTTGTGTTTGGAGCTATAATATTAGCTAAAACTAGAGCTCTCCTCTCTCCTAGCTAACTTGGCTAGATTAGCTAAATAGATCCAACCACCCCGGTACAGGTTCGATTAGACTAACTGGTGCTCTGCTATCATAAATATTTGATATTAAAAGCTTGTAACAGTGAGAGTAAAGCCAACTGATTGGTGTTGAAGTGACAGAAAGGTGAAATAAAACTTGTGGTGTTGTGTTTAAAGTCGTAGCCTGCTAGGCTAAGCTAACACGAACATATGATGCCTCCCACCAAAGTACAGGGTCGAATATGTGGTGCTGAAGTGACAAAAAGATAGACAGTAGCAAAAAAAGAACTGTTCTGTGGAGTTTTGAGCTGCACCCTGCTGGGATACGTAAATGTAGCCGCTTACATGTGCAGCCCACCTTAATACAGGCTCCATCTCAGTCAGTAACTAATTTCAACCAACACCCGTTTACAGGATAAATATTCTGAGGACAAGACAGGAGGGGTGCTGTGGGGGTTGTATGTGTGGTGATTAGCCAGTTAGCAGTTAGCAAATCCTTGGTGTAATTTTTCTTGGTATTTCCTGGCTCTGATTTAGCTGCTCAGTGAAAACCACCATGTAACCAGTCCCATGAGTCCGGTACAGTACAACCCTGAGAACCATTTGGCTCGACAGTGGAAAGGGTCACACCAGTATTTTGAAAAGTGCTGGGTCAAATGCCAATTCACAAATATTTACTGGCTTCAAGTGAGCGGAGGAACATTTCGGATTATACATGTAATTTATATGCTACGAGATACCAACATACACTACATAGCCAAAAGTATGTGGACACTCCTCCTAATTACTGAGTCTACGTGTTTCTACCATATGTATTGCTAACAGATATCAGAAGTCCTATAATCTGCATAGACAAACACTGGCAGTAGAAGGGGTTGCACTGAAAAGCTCAGTGGCTTCAAATGTAGAGTTCAATTGATGCCACATTTGCATCAATCATTTTATGAAACTTTAACCCGCCAGATGAAACTGCAAGTCATATTATTTAGAAACCAAACTGTGTAGGAGGGAACTATGGTCGCTTGGCACACTGACACCCGAGATGACAGAGCAGCTGTGCACCAGCAAATAGAACTTACTTCAAATGGTACAATGTTCAGAATCTCCAAAAGCAGCTCAAACACAGCTACAAACTGGACTATGAAATAAATTATAGTCTACGTGGAAGAACTCAGAGTTTCAGCTTCTGAATGAAATTTAGTGTACTTCTAAAAGGCTAGGCATGGCACGGCATGGCAGATATTTGGGCAGCTGTGAGCTGGAGGCTTCCGAGCCTTATGACCGGCAGGTCACTGGTTCAATCCCCTGAACGGACAGGATACGAACAAAGCACCCTATAGCAAGGTACCTAACCCCCAACTGCTCCATGGCCGTAGAGGATAGGACAGCCCACTGCTCTGGGCTAAGTGTGCTCACTGCCCTCTAATGTGTCTGTGTGTGTATGTGGGTGCTTCACTGCATGGGTGGGTTAAATGTGGAAGTCCTGTGTGTGCCAACACAATGGTCCATGAGTGATTCTATTCTATTCTATTCTATTCTATTCCAGAAATAAAACCATCACAGGACACAATGCAACTGAGGGATGGGCTTTAATGCACAACAGCAAATATTATAATTGGCATGTTGATAGGAAAATTCAAATGACTGTTTTGAAAACTGTGTTTGCATCAGTTTATCAGACTGTTTGGTAATAAAGACATTGACTTGTTTTTTAAGACTGCACATTTTAATGCACAATTACTCTTTGTAAGTTGAATTCTTTTCCCCCAACATGTTCAACTCAGTAAATTTTTAAATACGAAGTTTTGGGTTATTCTTTTTTTTTTCTTTTTTCTTTGCACATGGAAGACAGACTGGAAATGGAAGACAGACTAAATGCACAGTTGTCTTTTCCAAGCAATTAAAGCGTTTTAAATGGGAGCGATCAGAAACCCACTGAAGGTGCTATGATTGTTTCCACTGTCAAAAATTTCACACCCAGCTAGAAGCTTAAGATACACATGATCTCCTCTCTTCAGCACCAGAGTGACACCACCTACAGTGTACTCATGTGACAGATTCGGGGGCGTAGATGACTTTATGATTCTCTCGTGGTTCTTAAACAAATGCACACACGTCCGGTATTTGTGGCTTTTACCGAGTAAATTAAACCTGAAGTAGTAGACTCCTCTCACTCGAGCAGTGAAAACACCTGCAGAAGGAGGAACAAATGGATCAGTACAGAATCTCTACACCAACAGAGACAAGAACCCAGCCAGACATCAGCCAGTAGTTCTGGAATGGTCATTTACCTGTAATTGGGTTGAAAGCGTTTCCGACATTTGTGATTTTCTTGCGGAAAACCACTATGGTGTCAGACTTGACGGGTCCAAAGTAGCCATTTAAGCCTGAAGCATAGGTGAATGCTACCTTTGGTCTGCCTGCAAACAGAAACATGCACAGTTTTAGACAACATTAGACTTGTTCCATAGTAAAAGCTAACCAACCTGGGTACGTTTTGGGATCTGTTAGAAATGTGTAACTGCACTCAACATGCAGAAGAACAGTTTGTACTGGTATGCTTTGGTATGAATTTTTGGTGGAAATGCGCCGAACGGCTCAAAATTAGGTGCGGCAACCGGAACTAAACCCGTTCCACATCGGTGGAAAAGGGCTAAAAGAGAACTTGTTTATGGTTGTGAGTGAATAATCTACTACTGTCATCAGATCTTCATCGGTATGTTGTTGATTTTGAGATCAGTTGAGACCTAAACATCAAACCAGACCTTCTTTTCGAGCCTGTGCTTGCTTGACATTAATACATAAAGACGTACGATGTGGTGTAAAAACCCAACTGACCATTAAACGATTATTTCCGGCTTTACAGAGCGACTCACAGCAGCCAAAGCTCACCAACCCATTCATACTCTCCATGTTCAATAATGACACTTCTTTCAGGATTACCTACAAAGTCTTACACAGTGCAGCTTTTTGTCTGGATAAACTCCATTTGGACCTGCACAGCCTGAAATGGCTTATTCCAGCTCCTGCTCCTCCCTGGCTCCACCCCAATTCCACCCCTCCAACATTATACACACCTGTAGTTTACGTTTATGGACGTATATGCGCCTCGGATTTGATTATGATGATGATTATTATGAGTCTTGGGTTGCCCTTAATAAACCTTCTCTGCATATGCAGCCAACTAAATGCAGAATCAGAGTATAGAACAAATGAACTGGACTTCCATTAAAAGCACCAATGAGAGTCATGACTGCCTCCACATCAGCAGTAATACAAGTTAAGAGTGAACATCATTATCTGCAGAGTTGTTTGACCTTCATTGATGTTAATTAAGGGTTTCTGTCTTTGGCAAAGCAGTCATGAAGCAATTATGTAAAAAAAAAAAAAGGCCACACTGGGAATGTTTTCATTTCATATCAGTTGATTTACCTGCATTTTGTTGCATCACACCCTCAGCCTGGTTTTCGCTGGCCTGCATGTTCCTCAGCTCTCTCAGCCTGGCCAACACATCGGAATGGATGTTGTTCTCCACCAAAAGCTCATCAAGTCTCCGGAGCTGAACAGAAGACAAGCAGAGCCAAATCAGAACCACACTGAGCTTCATTCTGAGATACCTGCGGTGCGTAAAGTGGAAGGGTTCGGCTGTAAATGGAGCGCATGTAATGGGCAGTCCAGGCCTGCTCCTTTTATAGTGGAACTTCAGGAACAGAAACTGCAGAAGCTGATCACACTCAAGTCTGGGTTCTTAACGTGTACTAGAGGTGACATCACACCTCGAAGTGGTGGGTTAAAAAAACAAAACATGTGTGCTGACTGATCAAACCTAAATGTCATGTCATGCTAATAACACGTGTCTATAAACCTATTTATGAGTTTTACTCGTATCAGTTTTTGTTTCTGATATTGTATCACACTCCAGAACACGGTAACAAAAGAACTGGGAAAAAATAAAATAAAAACAATAATAATAAACATACATATATACACACACACACACATACATACATACATACATGCATACATATACATATATATACACATATATATATAGTAGTGGCCAGCTTTCCAAAATTTCTCCAAGAGCGCATCGCCGAGCGGAGTGAAACTGAAATCGGCTGCCGTCAGGGCTTTCAAAAGTGATCAGATGAGAGAATGGATTCCAAAGAAGCGCCAGCGTTGAGTCTTAATACTGACGGTATGTAAAAAAAAAACTGTGTCCGTGACCTTGCTTAAGTCCTGAGTAGGTGATCAGGAGTTTGTGGAAAATTCCAGGTGAGCTGGTAGTGTTTTGGGCCACTTACTGCGAGCTAAAGCATAAACCCATGCACATAAGCACATGAACGCTCAAACTACATATCTGTAATTTAGGGGGTAAACCAGGGACACCCCCCTCCACCACAACTGACTTGTACTAAAAATAGAGATTAGATAAAGCTACATTTCCCGTTCCACCTTAAACGATTTAGATGCCTGAACAGATGCTTGTGTGCAACTGTGGTATTTTTTAAGGTGGAACGGAAATTCCAATATAAAGCTGCGGTGACATTGCAGTGCATGGCGTGCTCAGGCGCACTCCACTGAGACAACGTGCGAACACCGAGTTGGTAGCCGACAGCCTAAAATAAATCTAAGACAAAAAAATCTTACATTCCTCTTAACAACCACAAACTGTACCGCCTTTGTCGACGACCTGAAAGAACTAGAGGAGTTCACCCATCACTATTATCACTAGTTAACAACCATGAATCTGGACAAAGAAGACGGGAAAAACAAACCGAAGATGAAAACAACCCCCACCTGTCAATAACCTCACGTCTCAGCTAATGTCCATAACAAAAGAAAACAAACAAATGAAGGACACATTTCTGGATCTCCAAGCCCGGAGCATGAGAGACAACATCGTCTTCTCTGGCATTCCCGAAAATCCATCTGAAGGTCTAGAGAAAACCGTACAGAAATGTCTAATTACCAAACTAAAACTTCCACTTGATGCATCTAAGGACATAACATTCCACCTCATCCACCGCCTTGAAGCGAAACACATTCAAAATAAAAGTCCAAGAACCATCGTCGCCAAAGTAGAACACTACAAACACAAGCAGCTAATCATGGGCAAAGGAAAAGAACTGAGAAGAACCAACTACGGCATCAGTGATCAATTCCCTCGCGAAATTCTAGACAGACGCAAAAAACTCTTCGTCATCAGAAAACAGCTAATCAGAGAAGGAAAAAGGGCAGTAATATCTGTGGATAAATTGTATATAGATGGACAATTATTCAGAGATAAAGACGTGACACACAAAAAATCAATCAATCAATCAATAAATAAAAACGAACTGACTAATCTGACTGACATGCTTCATCCAATCCTATTATATAACTGACTTTTTGACTGACACTGTTTAGGTAATATCTCAGACTAAATAGATTGCACAGACGTCTATCCATCCATCCATCCATCCATCCATCCATCCATCCATCCATCCACCTAATGCATTGCTATCTATAGATTTCTCCCTCTCTCTTACACATGCACACAACACACACACACACTCTCTTTTCATGTACGTTACTCGAATAGGCTACCCCATAATTGATGGGAAAAAAAAAACAAACTCTTGCTCAACGTCCCCACTGTGCGGACTAAATACCCAAACTCCATCTAGGACCTTCTTCTTTATTATACTTTACTCTTCTCTTATTTTTCTATAATCTTCATCTTTTTTTTTTTTCTTTTTTTTTTCTTTTTTTTTTTTTAATAATGTACGTCTCTGTTTGGGACCAACAAGACAAAAATCAGATAAACACGTAATCCCACATGTTTTCATACCAACATCCAAAAATCAGATTAATACGTAATCCTACATTCTCAAATCATGATCTACACCCATATAAAGCACTACATACACACACTCACACTGCTTAAGATTAAAACACACAATCACTATATAACATCTAACAACCTAACATGTCACACATAAAATTTGTTACATGGAACATACGCTGTATTGGATCTCTGGAAAAAGTAATCAGTTTCAAAACCACCTTGAAAATTTAAAAGCAGATATATGTCTTTTACAAGAAACTCACCCAACAGACATTGACCAACACAAACTGAAGTCATCTTATTTTAACCAAATTTGTACAGCTCATTACAACTCCGTCATCCGAATACACAAAAAATTTCTTTCACTCATAACACCACTATCGCAGACCCTGAAGGATGATTTAATATAATAAATATTACTATTAACAGCAAGACAATAAACATTGCAAATATCTATGGCCCTAATACTGACAACACCTTTTCCCTATTTTTGGCCAACCTTTCAGATTCACCAGTTATAATTGGTGGCGATATTAACACAGTCATTGATCCAGTCAGACAGAATAACCAATTCAAAAACCTCTCGTAACTGGAAATCTACAGAAACAATAAAACAGTTAATGAACGATTTTGGTCTTGCCAGTGGTTGGCGAATAAAACACCCAAACACAAAAGAATTTACATTTCATGACAATGTTTCACTCTTTACAGAGGCACTAGGCAAGGATGCCAGACATCACATAACCAACATAGAATTAGTCTGTATGCAGATGACACTTTACTTTTCTCACAAAACCCATCATCCTCAATAAAATAAATTATTAAAACAATTGAAAATTACTGTAAGATCTCAAACTAATACATTAATTGGTCAAAATCTGCTATTCTACCATTAAATAAAAACCCATGTAACACTCCAATTCAGACACACTCTATTCCACTGAACACTCATTTCATCACATATTTGGATGTTAAAATTTCCCCCCAGCTGTCAGAATTACCCAGCTTTAATTATACCCCACTTCTGGAAACAATAAGCAATGGCCTTCAAACAGACAGTACATGGGTTGACATTGAACAAACCCAATGCAAAGATATCAAGATATCAGACCTACCATTTATCAGCCACATACTCAAAAAACACACCTGCTTCAAAAATCCCACAATAGCAACAACTCTGACAGCTTGGTGGAAATTTCACAAAATCGCAAACTCTACTCTCACTCTGACCATTGATTCTCCCATTTGGAGTAACACTGACCTCCTAATATTTAGAAAAACACTGCACTTAAATGCATGGAGTGATAAAGACATCACACACCTTTAAACACATATTCCACAATAACACCCTGGTATCACTTTCACATCTAACCCGGAATTTCAGCATTGGGAGTTATCGCTATCCACCAGCTGAATTCCACCAGCTAAAATCCCTATTGAGCTCCAAAATCAAAACAACTGAAAATACATTAGATTTGCCTCCTATAATTACTGACTTCATTAACATATCTCTTCCAGTTCTTATCCAAAATATACAAATTAATACCAAAACCAGACCCAAATATAACACTGCCAACTAAACAGTAGGAACAAGATTTATCTATCACCCCCGGTGCTGATTTCTGGATACAGATATGTAAAGATAACGTCCACATGATCACAAGCACTAATCTACAGCTCATACAATATAAAGTCATTCATACAACACCCTACACCGGGCCACACGGCCACAGTGCACCCAGAACACCACAGACAACTACATCCATGCCATGTGGCACTGCCCACCCATAAAACACTTCTGGGAAGAAATTATCAGCATATTAGCAACATGCTTAAATATCACCATCCCCCTACCCCCAGAGCTATGTCTGCTAGGAGCCACATCAACAATCAGTACAACACATGAAACCTCCACCGCTTTACTCACAGCTCTAACCATCGTCGAGAAAACTATCCTCATCAACTGGAAATCAAGAAACACCATTACTACCACTAACTGGAAAAACGTATTAACAGATCATATATCTATGGAAAAAATATCTGCTTCCACCAAAAACAAAACACTGAACACAATTCAATCTGGACACCAATTGCTGACTTCCTTCGATAGTAATTAAAAACAGATACACTAAGATCCAATACCAAACTCAGCACCACCCTATACATAACTCTGGTAAATCATCTCCCTCTACACACACACACACATTTATACACACTAAATCCTATCCAAATACAACAGTGATATTTAACAGATCACAATAACAGTTGGTGCTAATCCCTTTTATGTTTATTTTATTTTATTATTATTATTATTATTATTGTTTTTTTTTTCCATGTATATTATTTTTGTTTGTTCGATTGTTCGATTGTTCTGTTCAGATGTTTTTCTTATACTTTCATGTTTGTATGCCTGTTTGTTTATATATCCTCCCTATAATAATTAATTGTCTTAATAGTTCTCCAAAAAAAAAAGAAATACAAATAAATAAATAAAAATATAAAGCTAAAATCAGCCCTAGAAATTAGTGAATTAAGTTCAGTGCTACTGTGTGAATCTGTACACAATATTATTCAAACTGTCACTGGCTGACACAAAAGGCAGCTCTAAAAGGTTACTACACTTAATCCAAGTCTTCTGTTCACTACCAGCACCAGTCTTTGAGTTTGAAGCTGCAGCTTGCAGTTAAAAGTTAACTGGTGATGGTTAAAAGTATATCTGCCACCTAAGGCCTGTCATGTACTACACGTTCAAAGCTGAAAACAAATGTAAACCTGTTATTGGTTTTTGAATTTGGTACGAGCGGTGCTGTTTCACTACTACTGTGGGTTTAACTTTCTACATCTCAGCTGTCTGATTTTGACTCAGTTTTGTGGTCTTCTCTGGGCTGACGTGTCTGTGGTGAGCGGACGCATGCCTTATAGTGAAGATGCTGCAGTGTTGGTTGTGTTTATGTAAATCCAGCTTTCTAACTGAACAACCAAACTCTACACAGACTAGAACCCAGGCCTTCTAGCTGGGCAACAGCACTACCTACTACGCCGTCATGCCACCCAGGGTCAACATTAACCTCTTCGGATTCTTTACTGCACTTCATAGACCATGGCCACCAAGAATTGACATGGAACTCAGGATGTCAGGCTTCTCACTAAAGCAGGCTTACAGATGGCCGGATTGATGGTGGCTGCCTTCCAGCCTGTAGGAACAGAAGCCTGGGCCAATGGCAGGTTGAAAATGTCCATGAACACCTGGGCTAACCATGCAGCACACATTCCTAAGACTCTTCCTGGGATGCTTTCCAGGCTGGCACCTTTGTGTATCTACAAGGCTTAGTACTGAACAGCCCTCCTCTGAGGAGAGTGTGAGGGGGCTGCTGTTGTGAGGAAGTCTGTAAAGAAGTGTGTAAAGGCTGTAAAGACTGTATCAGGTCCAGGTAGAGCTGGAAGGAATTTAAGCTATTTGCCAAACACATTACATTTTTTGACCCATCTTTATGGGAAAGAAGGCAATGTCATAGAGTTGCATGTTTACCAAATAAGCACAGTTTTTTTCCCCTGAAATTTCTGCCCTGCTAGATCAGCTACAGTTGACTGCAAGACCTTTTATTTCAAAACAAATGGGTCTGGAACAACAGCTCATCAACAAAGCTAAACAGCTAAACAGCCTCTCGCACAGTTAAACACAACGGATAAAGGGGGTGAGAAAAAAAGTGTAAAAGGCTGCATTCTGTGATGAATAGATAAAATTTCTCTAATGCATAAGCAATAAGTGTCATCCTGCGTGGTGGTACCGTTAACTTCTAGTCTCTCATAACACTCTGCAGACACTGCATCCTCGTACCATCATGCTGTACATATCACTACTACACTGTACATATCAATGCCATACAGTACATATTCGTACCACACTGTACATATTACTACCATACAGTACATATCAATACCATGCAGTACAAATCGCTACAACACTGCACACATCACTACCAGACTGTACATATCACTACCATACTGTACACATCTCTACCACACTGTACATACTAGTACAACACTGTGCATATCAGTACCACACTGTACATATCAATATCATACAGTACATTAGTTAACTGTATATTAGTTATTATTTAGTTTGTATTACATATACTAAGATATAATACCTCAATTTGTAAAATTGTTTTGTAAAACATAACATCAAATAATAGCCTGTAATGTTATTAATTATTGTTATATTATAATCTACATCAAATTTGGCATGGTAACATGGTAACTGGAAGCAGTGATGAGGACTCTGGACTTCATATGCCTACTTCCTCTATCAAAAAGGACACAGCAGTCTAGAGCTTTACGTCACATTTAAATGATCATTTATCTCAGGGGAGACTGAACAATGGACACTTGGCAAATCGAGTAATATCCTACCTACAGCACACAGCACCTGTTAGTGTCAAGTTTGGTCCCTTCTACAGATTCAAATCATAGCATGTTAAAATTCACTCCATAACTCCTGCAGAAATTATATCAAAATGTTATTTCAGTGCACCATAGCACTCAAACACTGAGCTACAACAGCCATGTTTTAGTTTTCAGCAATGTTGTAACACAGTCAGTAAGAGGAAGAAGAAGCTGGTTTAGGTTTAAACAGAGCTAATATACTGTATGTGTGAGGCTCTGTTTACTGCTACTGTAGCTACTCAAATCAAGCAGCACTGTAGCAGTGATTTTATTAATATTCCAGGTTTAAAATGAAAGACAAACATTTATACGTCCGAAATCACCTACTTAGTCAGTACGCACTAGATTGAATCCAGTGCGCACTGCTCAACCGGTGAAGCAGTAGGCTCTTTCAGTACGCGATTACGTAGTATCCATGCAACCTCGGACGTCCTACGTCCGCCATCTTGCCAACGTCATTTGACGCAAGACGTCACGCCACCACTGTAGAAGCCGCGCCATTCATTCAAAGTCCTACTAGTTCACACGTATTTTGGGTTGCTGGGAAACTGAGATAAATTTATTCACTATCAGTACGACAGGAAACTTGGCTGGCTAACTAGCTAGTTAGCTAATATAGCATGAAGTTATATTGCCTTAGCTTGCATTCACTGCTAGCCCTAAAAATTCGCAAGGTACGTTAATAACACTTCAAAAACATATGAACATGTAAAATGGGCTTTATTTTCGCCGCCAAGCGGTTCATAACGTTACGTGGTGTTGCACAAAATCTTAACATTTTAAGATGTTTTTAGTTGTAGATTACTTTACACTTGTACAGAGCCGACGTCCTGCTTTCCGCCATTTTGTCTTCCTCAGCTCGTAACACCTACGGAAGTACACGGATAGCACAGTGTGCTGTGCTCGCATACTTGAAAATCTCACCGGAAACAGTACGTTATCCGGGGAACTTTCGCCTACTGCTTTATGACTACCTTGGATTCGGACACACTACACATTCTCGCCTACTGCTTTCGCCTACTGAGTAGTATGGTAGTAGGCGGTTTCGGACGCAGCCCTGGTGAGGCCGCGGTGCATGATGGGATGCAGTACACCATCAAGATAGCTCCACCTGTATACTAGAACATCTGACTGGAGTACAACACCATCCGGGCATCTCCAGTGCACTACAGGTTTACAATTTGATTGCATACTGCATACTACGTACTACTTTACGGTAGATTTAGTATGCGAGTAGTATGTAGTAGGCCATTTTGAATACAGCCTCTATATGTTTATATCGCTAAGAGTAGCTATATTCCCACACAAGCTAGCTTGCATTAGCTGCTGGCTCCTGCAGGCTGACATGGGGCAGCAGTCTCTGTGACACATTTATGGCATATCAGCGATTTCTGTTACATTGTAATCAGAAAGGAAACACTTTTATATAGTCCATACTCCGTTTGACAGAATTCATTTAGGGTTTTTTACAGCTAACGCTAGCTAATGCTTAGCAGAATGCACAGAGAAGAGGGGAAGAGAGGGAAGGCAGAGAGCACCACAAGTGTGGGTGTTTTCCTCCTTTGTTTATTAAGCTAGCTCGCTGGTTTTTAAGTTCTAAAAAGCCTTTAAACTTTGAACACACATCCGAGAAGAGAGTCGAGGAGTTCCAGGGGTTTGTTTGGCCATTTCCACGGGAGATTTGAGTGAGAGAACCAGCTCTAATAACAGCTGTATTGGACTATGTGTAATGGTGGACGAGTTAATCTTCGTCATGGACTGAGATATGTTTAAGGCTTTGTCAGTGTAGTGAGAAAAGTCAAAGGCACTCCACAAGTACGTATCTCTGCAGACCGGAGACCAGCAAGAGGGAGAGACTCACACCACAAGTGGATAGATACCAGCAAGTGTGAGGTTTATGTGCCATCATAGAGCTTTTTACTAGAACAGCCAAAACTATAAAATTTCTTCATGTGGAAACAAGCACAGCTGAAGAAGTATTGAGATTTGGGTTTTCTTGTCTAATTGTCACACTGAACCTCTCAAGGCTGAAATTTCCATTCCACCAAGATGGTTCACAAGTTAGTTAGTCCAGATCCCCCTCCAAATATATCAACTGTGAACTGATCAGCTTTGTCATTAGATATTTTACCATGTCTTGATAAACTGAACGTGATCTTGTCAGGTCAGGTGAACTGAACATAAAATGGCAACCCAAAGGGATGGGCAAAAACAGTCAGGGTCATAACCATGATGGCAGCAGTCAGATTGGAAGTACAAAGATGGACACATGGCGCAAAGACAGTGTTAGATGTGGTGGGTGTAATCGCTGCTCCAGTATGGTTTCTGGATCTTTCTTCTGGCAAGTCATTCAACTTAGTTCATTTGTTAACACTACTTTTGATACAGCCATAAAACCCCAAAGACCTCAGAGTCCTTGCAACAGGAAAGAGCAGGGCTAAGAGTTTAAAGAGTCACAGGCAGCCATGTTCTAGCACTAGCCTTGCCATGTGTCCTGAGGACGGTTTTGTGTAAGGATGTGTAATTATATCGCTGTGTCATTATGCCATTTATTGTACATATGTATTTCATGTCCTTGCTCTGTCGTGTGTATTCCTGTTGCCTTTGTCAGGTGTTGGTGTTAGTTGTAGTGATCATCATTACAGAGTTTTTTAAAGCACACACAGCTGAGTTCAGGGTTCTGAAGCTGAAGCTGGCTCTATGCTGCCGTCTACTGTTCAGTTCAGTTTCCTACAATGACTGTTTCCTACTGATTCACGTATTTCCGCACAACACAATTACATTACAACACAAACGTGTTTATCTGATGTTTTCAACTCTAAATCAATACATAGAGCACAGACATATAATTTTCTCCACCTAGTGTTAATTTGGACAAAGGAAAAAATAATAAACTAACTTTTATTTGCCTATTGGCTACCCCTTATGCATATAGCATAAACTCCCCAGTTAATGAAGAGTCATATTGTGATAAATGCGGTGATGGAAAAAATCCTGATGCTGTCAGACCAGACGCTGTACATATGTAAGCTGGCAAAATTTGCAGGACTGATGTTCTGGGAGCAGGGGTGTATCCAAATAAACAACTTATTCAACTGATGTGGACAGACAGATGAATGTTTTCTTTTTCAATAAAGTATCTATCTATCTATCTATCTATCTATCTAGAACTACCCATGTCTGGTGACTGAATCGCCCTCTAATGAAGTTTGATGGACAGGTGAAGTCAACCTATTAGGAACTCAGGTGTAGACCTGGCAGCCAATGGCGCCTGCTAGAGGGCGGGACTAGCTCCCTCATTTTCAGGTAAAGAGACCAGTTTTGAATCATGGCGGTGGCTACTTCGCCACACGCCAGACGTGGAGCAGCATATATGCGGGTGAAAGGAGCAGCAAATGCGGAGCACAAAGCCACGAGGAGCTGGTGAGAGCCGAGGCGGAGACGCCGAGATGTTACTAGGAGACCGGTTCACGTGGGGCGAGTGTAGAGGCTGCAGCCGCTGGATTTTCACCCGGGTTTTGGAATACTCGCGCTTGGAGTTTGTGCTGCCCACTTTCGTGAATATTTACTGTGGAAGGTTTAACGAGCCTAAAGTTAGTTACTTATACTTATTTGTAGTGCCTTATTCGCTGGTTGAAGTTAGCTCCTTATTCGTGCTTTCTAATTCCGCGAATGGCCGTAAACTAAAGGGTGTGGTTCACGATGGTATATTTCCTGCGCAGTTTCCATTATTGCCATTTAAAACGGTGGTGAAGAAATTAGCAATATGTATTATTCCTGCCCCTGTGAATGTAAAGTATGTGATTGAGAACATTTTAAATCCACAGATCTTTGTGTATTTAAACTGTGTTTCATTGCAAGTCCTTTTTTTTTTTTTTTTTTTTTTTTTTTTTTTTTTTTTTTTAAAACTGTTGGGAAAACCTGGTGAAGAGCTGAAATTCCAAGGCATTAATCACTTTGGGTCAGAATTTCATATTCCAAGTAGAGCCAGCTTCCCACTGTAAGGAAAACCTGGTTTTAGGCTGGTCCAAGGTAAATAAATACTGAACAATAACTGGCAACATGGCACATTGATAAGTAATGCACATGGGACAATAACTAGAAATCAGAACTTCTGAGTGGATACTGAGAACATTATTCACTTTGGGCCAGAGAAATTCCATATTCCAGATGGACAGTCTCCCACTAAAGAAAATCTAGATTTAGTCTGGCCCAAGGTGATTTAATAATTTACTGATCCATGTGCCATGTTGCCAGTAATTTTTCAGTATTCCTTTACCTTGGGCCAGATGAAAAAACAGGTTTTCCTTACAATTAGAGGCTGGCACTCTATCTGGGATATGAAATTTTGGCCCAGATTGATTTAAGGTCTTGGCGTTTCAGCTGTCTATTCATATTCCTGTGGGCAACGAAACCAGTTTTTTCCTACAGTTTAAAAACTCGAAGTACTTGCAATGAAATGTAGTTTCAATACACTGAATGAACACGCACCTGAAATTTTGTTTTGTTTGTTTGTTTGTTTGTTTGTTTATTTATTTATTTATTTTCGGTCACATACTTTACAATCACAGTAGCAGGACACATAGATATTGCTAATTTCTTCATTACTGTCTCTTAGATCTGCAATAATGGAAACTGCGCAGGGAATATTCCATCGTGAACATTCCCTTTACTTTACGGCCATTCGCGGAATCGGAAGGCACGATTAAGGAACTAACTTCAGCCGGCGAATAAGTAGCCGAACGAATCGGAAGCTGCGAATAAGTAACTAACTTCAGGCTCATGAAGGTTTACTCGAGTAGAAGTCCACGTAGGAGGAAGTTTTCGTGCAGTATAAAGTTTATGCTTGCGGTGTTGTCGGGAGTACTGCACCGTTTCTCTCATTCCAGCCGGTATTGCGCTGTGAGTCACGTAGTGTTGGCGACTAACAGAGCGCGCGCGTGTGAGGGGAAGAAACGACTGCGCCGCTTGTGCAGAGCCCTGCGTCCTGGCTACCCGCCCTGCGGCTTGGACTGAACTGTTTGCCTTTGGCTCTTTATAGCCGCTGTGAGGTGCTGTTTAAACTAGAGTTAAACATCGAAGTACATGGCTCAGTGCAGCCCTCTGGTTTATTGGTGGTTAGACTGAGCCTTAAATTTATTACTGCAGCTACTTTCCTTTCTTTGTGGGGTGTTTTTTTTTTTTTTTTTTGTTTTTTTTGGCGGGGGGGTTCAATGTTGGTTTAACCTTTTTGTTTGGGGTTTATTTTGAGGTGGTATTTGAAGCGGCGGTTTTATCTGCTTAACTAACTGGTGAAATTAAAGTTGAGTTGGGGATTTGGTAGTATTGCACTTGGCCTGGTTCAGACTCTCTGGGTGAGATATTATGGGCCAAGCTGTAGTTCTGAACTTCCTGTACAAAGCCAAGTGTACTTTCATTTTCATTTAGGCATTTTCCTTTTGATTGTCTACTGCAGTATTTTAGTGGGCATTTTGGTTCTTTGAATTGTTAATTTGTATAATTTTATCTGGTTGTTAATAAAATAGTGTTTATATTCATAATATGTTGTGGTTTGTTCCGAATAGCTCACCACCCAGATTAAAAGAACTTGCTCAATGAAGTATCTATCTCTATCTATCTGCAGTTTAATGGGTTACAGTGGTAAATCGGAGTTCCTAGAGCCCTTATCCAGGTTGGCGTAGTTGGCTACAAACTCTATTTTGACCTGACTGGTGTCACACATTCACTGTCAATCTTCACAACCAGGTCTAACAGGGCCTCATCCAAGAGCTCCTTTTGGCCTAATACCTCTACAGGATCCCAAGCTTGATCCCAACCTCTGCTGTCACTGTCATTGCAGGATACCTGTGCAAAAGGTTCCTCTGTATGTAAGCCTTAATCTACTAGTATAGTCTGAATTCTTTTCCCTTATTGCATGTTATGTTGTGGAGAAGCTACCATAAGTCATCCAGACACCAACCTTGGGGGGGTAGGTATATTATTGCACCCAGTCCTCAGCCAAATGAAATGACCACAATTGGCCTGGTCATGGACATGCCATAGAGCAACATTGTACATTGGTCCATATCTCCTGAAATTTAGGGCCTACAGTCAAAATGTCTCTCTTGCTCCTTGCTTTTTTTTTAAAATTTTTTATTTATTTATTTATTTATTTATTTATTTATTTTTGATCACAAATGCTCCACTGGTACTTCATAGCTACACTGACATTTTTGACCATGTTTTGCAAAATATGTGCCATCTACATTTTTCTACTAGTCTGGGGTGTGTGTGTGGGGTTATTTTATTTGGGGTACCCCAACAACATCAGTGTCAATGTTTGAAAGAGTCAGCAGGTAGTCAAAAATCAATATTGGTATTAGTATGGCTGCCACATGCTAACTGAGCCATTGTGGATGGAGCTCAATTCCCAAAAATGACTAATTCCAGAAAGCTATGATAAATTTTCAAAGAACTTTTACAGAAACATTGTGCCAATGTTATGATGGGTAATGAGTGCCACATATCGCACCCTCTGGTGCCTGTGTGGTATTGCCCATGGCTTCTTTTCCTGCTCCAGCCTGGGTCCAACCAGTCTTGCACACCTGCAGTTGATCTAGGACTCATTAGGCCACATTTGCGGCGAGAAATTTCTGCCTTGCTATATCGGCCACAATCAACTGCAAGACCTATTCAAAATGAAATGGAACAACAGCTCAGCCACAAAGCACTAACCAAGTGCTGAAACATGCACAGTGTGACAATGACCTGTTCTCTGTTGTATTACTCACTACAGAGCTCCAAACACCCCTGACAGAAACAACACCTTCACAATAACTGAGCTGAGATCTTCATTAAACAGATAACGGCCTCTTACACAGTTAACAGGCACAAAGGCGTTGGGGGGAGAGAGAGAGAGGGTAGAATACAGAGAAAGAGTGAGAGAGAAGCTAAACCGATAAAAGACTGATGTGATGGATGGGGAAAATGTATGTGCAAGCCACAGAATCACACCACATGGTGGAGCAGCTCTGCTGAAAACTTGTTCAAAACACAATAAGCATGATGCTTTACATTTGCTGTGTTTTGAGCACGTTTTTTGCTGGTTAACTAGCACTAACCAGTATGACTTTTTCTCAGTTTACTTTCTCGGCAGGGAAGCTGCCGACTCAACACTGAACATATCACACAGAACATATCACACAGTGCATATCACTACAACACTGAACATATTACTACCACACTATACATATGACTACTACACAGTAGATATTTCTACCCCACTGTACATATCACTACCACACTGTACATATTACAGCACATGTAGTCAGCTACCAGCTGTATCGGTTATCTTTGTTCCAGCATGACTATGTCCCTGTGCACAAACCCTGCTATAAAGACATGGTTTGGTGTAGCTCGACTCCAGTGGCCTGCAGAGAGCACTGACCTCAACCCCACTGAACTCCTTTGGGCTAGACTGGAATGCTGACTGTGAGAGAGGCCTTCTTCTGCAACATCAGCGCCTGACCTTCCAAATGCCCCTTTTGACTAAATAGTCACAAATTCCCATAGAAATATTCCAAAATCACGTGGACAACCTTTACAGAGGAGTGGAAGTTGTTATATGGGGCCAGCCCCACTTATACAGTATTGTAGCTCTGTTTAAAGACAAATCAGCTTCATCCACTTCTTACTCTCACTGCTTGTCATGACAGTTCTCGAAAAATAAAGCATGTCTGCTGTAGCTCAGTGTTTGAGACTATGGTGCATTATAATAATCAGCTAGTATGCTGCCAGCTCTGCTCACCATAGAACAGGTTCGGTTCTGACTAACACAAGCTATCCTGACACCAGTTTAGAAGATAAAGGCTCATCTCAGAGAAAACAAACCGAAGTGGCTGATATTGGAGGGACAGAGAGCAGGAATTAAACTTATTCTGTTGTGTTTGGAGCTATAATATTAGCTAAAACTAGAGCTCTCCTCTCTCCTAGCTAACTTGGCTAGATTAGCTAAATGGATCCAACCACCCCGGTACAGGTTCGATTAGGTTAATTGGTGCTCTGCTATCATGAATATTCCTGATAAAAGCTTTTAAGAGTGAGAGTAAAGCCAAGTGACAGAAAGCCGAAATCAAACTTGTGGTGTTGTGTTTCAAGTCGAGGCCTACTTGTCCAAGCTAACGCGAGCATATGATGCCTCCTCCCGAAGTACAGGGTCAGTTCCAGTAAACCAATGTTTAAAAAATAACCACTTAGAGGTTAAAGGGCCATATCGTAGATCACAAATTCGGATATCTGGTGCTGACGTGACAAAGACAACGCCACATTTACACATTTTGTGAAATTTCTACCCTGCCATATCACCCACAGTCATCAGCAAGACATATTACTTGGACATGAAAGTGTCTTGGAGGAACACCGGCTAGCCACAAAGCTTTTCACATGCACTCACACCCAGTGCTGAAAAATGGCCCCTGTTGCCTATATATCTTCTATCTTCCAAGCAACATACAATGGTCCCCGATCCTCCATCTTTTTATTTTAAAAGGGGCCCCATTGATGTAGGAACCAATATTGGGAATATTGGAAGCAGTTACATTTGTCCCACCCAAAAAACAAAACAAAAAAACTACGGACACGTAAAATGATCAGAATCCCCAAAAGCAGCTCAAACACAGCTACAAACTGGACTATGAACTCAATTATAGTCTGTGTGGAAGAACTTTGGAAGAACAGAGTTTCAGCTTCTAAATGAAGTGATGAAGATCTTCATGCTATTTTCACTTCTCCAGAAAGGACAGTACCACAAAGTCACCGTCTGTCTGTTCTGCTGGGAGTAAAGAATCAGATCTTATTTACACTTAAAGACATTCACACATTGTGCTTTGTTCAATGGAGCTGCATCTCAAACATCTCAAACCCCAATTCTACTGAGATCCCAGCTGCCAGTGAAAGAACTCATTTCAAGGTTTCGCTTTCCACAGTGGAAATCCTGCACAGTGTCAGAGTTTGGCAGTTTTGTGACAATTAAAGGACGTTCTCTTAAATGTTCTTTCTGTCTTTTGTAGTGTAAATAATTTAGTGTAATTCTAAAAGGCTATGCTAGGCACGGAATGGCATGGCACGGCAGACCTTTGGGCAGCTGTGGGATGGAGGTTAGGAACGTTATGACCGGCAGGTCACCAGTTTAATCCCCTGAACCATTAGGATACGCCTGAAGCACCCTTGAGCAAGGCACCTAACCCCCAACTGCTCCCTTGCCGTTGTGGATAGGACAGCCCACTGCTCTGGGCTAAGTGTGCTCACTGTCCTCTTATGTCTGTGTGTGTGTGTATGTGTCTGTGTGTGTGTCTGTGTGTGTGCTAGGTGGGTTAAATGTGGAAGTCCAATTCCTGTGTGTGCCAACACAATGGTCAATGAGTGATTCTATTCTATTCTATTCTATTCTATTCTATTCCTGAAATAAACCCATCACAGGACACAATGTAACTGAGGGATAGGGTTTAATGCATAACAGCAATTTTTTTTTGGCACGTAGATAGGACAGTTCATCTGATTCAAATGACTGTTTTGAAATCGATGTGTTAGCATTAGTTTATCAGACTGTTGGTTATAAAAAGACATTGATTTTCTAAGACTGTAGATATTTATACACAATTACTCTTTATTTGCTGAATTTCACATTTAAACAAATTCTTTTCCCAACACGTTCAACTCTGTAAATTGTGAAATATGAAGGTTTTTTTTTTGCTTTTTTCTTTGCACATGGAAGACTAAAAATGGAAGGCAGACTGAATGCACAGTTGTCCTTTCCCAGCTATTAAAGTGTTTTAAAAGGAAGAGATCAGAAACCCACTGAAGGTGCTATGCTTGTTTCCAGTGTCGTAGATTTCACACCCAGCTAGGAGCTTAAGATACACCCGATCTCCTCTCTTCAGCACCAGAGTGACACCACCTATAGTGTACTGATATGACAGATTCGGGGGTGTAGATGACTTTATGATTCTCTCTTGGTTCTTAAACAAATGCACACTCGTCCGGTATTTGTCACTTTTACCGAGTAAATTAAACCTGAAGTAGTAGACTCCTCCCACCGGAGCAGTGAAAATACCTGTAAAAGGAGAAACAACTGGATCAGTACAGAGTCTCTACACCACCAGAGACAAGGACCCAGCCAGACATCAGCCAGTACTTCTGGAATGGTCATTTACCTGTACTTGGGTTGAAAGCGTTTCCGACATTTGTGATCTGCTTGTGGAAAACCAGTATGGTGTCAGAAGTGACGGGTCCGAAGTAGCCATTTAAGCCTGAAGCAAATGAGAACGCCACCTTTTGTCTGCCTGCAAACAGAAACACGCACAATGTTAGACCACATTAGACTTGTAGTGGTATGCTTCGGTGTGGATAAGTTCTGTTGAGGTGGAAATGCCACAAATGGTTCAAACCTTGCACGAACCAGAATGGAACCTGTTCCACATTGGTGGAAAAGGGCTAAAAGAGAACTTTGTGATGTCCGTGAGTGAGTTATCTACTATTGTCATCAGATCAACATCAGTATGACATCAAACCAGACCTTCTTTAACCTGCTCTGCATATGCAGCCAACTAAACACAGAATCAGATTATAGAACAAATGAACTGGACTTCCATTAAAACACCAATGAGAGTCATGACTGCCTCCAGATCAGCACTAATGTGAGTAAAGAGTGGACATCATTAGTTGCAGAGTTGTTTGACCTTCATTGATGCTCATTCAGGGTTTCTGTCAAAACAGAAACTGACAGCTCTGTGAAGAAAAGATCACATTGGGAACGTTTACATTTCAAATCAGTTGATTTACCTGCATTTTGTTGGATCATCCCCTTAGTCTGGTTTTCACTGGACTGCTGCTGCACCTTCAGCTCCAGCACCATGTTCCTCAGCGCTCTCAGCTCGGTCCATACATCGGAATGGACGTTGTTCTCCACTGCAAGCTGCTCATTAAGTCTCCGGAGCTGAACGGAAGACAAGCAGAGCCAAATCAGAACCACACTGAGCCTCATTCTGAGATATCTGCAGTGTGTGGAGTGGAAGGGTTCGGCTGTAAATGGAGCATGTGTAACGGACAGTCTATACCTGGTTCTTTTATAGTGGAACTTCAGGAACAGAAACTGCAGAAGCTGATCACACTCAACTCGGGGGGTCCTAACACTCGAGGTGACATCACACCTCTAAAAGCGGTGGGGCAAAAAAACAAAACACGAGTGCTGACTGATCAAACCTAAATGTCATGTCATGCTAATAACACATGTCTATAAACCTATTTAGGAAAGTTTTTTTCCTGATATTGTATCAATTTTTGTTTCTGATATTGTATTTATTTGGTTTGGTTGGCATCACACTGTAATATATATATATTAGTGGCCAGTTTTCCAAAATTTCACCAAGAGCTTTACACCATCAACAAGAGGAGTGAAACTGTGATTGGCACCGGTCAGGGCTGTTACGGCTAAGTAGTGAACATGTGGGGAAAATGAACAGATGAGAGAATGGATCCCAAAGAAGCGCCAGCGTTGAGTCAGTGCTTACTACTTACGATATGTCTGAATACACCTGTGTCTGTGACCGTCCAGCATTCCTAGAACTCGTCCTGGGATGCTCTCTGGGCCAGCACCTTTATGCATATCTACAAGGCTTAGTACTGAAAACCCCTCAGCTGAGGAGAGTTGCGGGGGGCGGCGGTGCTGTTGTTAGGAAGTCTGTAAAGTAGTCTGTAAAGGTCGTAAAGACTGTATCAGCTCCAAGGAGAGCTGGAAGGAATTGAAGCTATTTGCCTAACACATAAAAAATGTTCACCCATCTATATGGGAAAGAAGGCAATATCAGAGTTGCAAGGTTGCCAAAAAAGCACAACATTTTTTTCCCTGCTAGATCAGCTACAGTCAACTGTTATTTCAAAACGAATGGGTCCGGAACAACAGCTCATCAGCAAAGCCAAACATCTAAACAGCCTCTCACACAGTTAAACACAAAGGCCTCAGAAAGAGAGAGAGAGAGATAAAGGGGGTGAGAAAAAGAAGGTGTGAAAGGCTGCATTCTGTGATGAACAGATAAAAATCTCTGATGCATAGGCCAAAGTGTCACCTCTCGTGGTGGTGCCACTATCTTCTAGTCTCTAATAACACTCTGCAGATACTGCATCCTCGTCCTCTTACCATCATCCTGTACACACCACTACCACACTGTACATATCACTACCATAGTAATGTTGATACCATACTGTGAACATCACTAGATTCAAGTCTGAGTCAAGACCAAGACCAGGCCACATCGAATCTGTGAAGACAGAAACTTTTAGCAGTTGAGCCCGGGGTTAAGTTTCAGACCAAAAATGTCTGAGACACTTTATTATAACTTATAGCATAAGTCAAAGTTTGCATTGTAAGCAGAAGCAGTGTTGTGAACATCACATGCATGAGAAATAGCCGAATTCCTCCCCTTTACAGACTTTACATCCCCTTTTAAATGATCATTTATCTCAGGGGAGATTAAACAATCAAGTAATATTCTACCTACAGTTTTATGTAGTATCTACCTGTGAATATTATATTTATATTTATGTACAGTAGGGCATTTTAACAAGATAGCATTAGCAAAATTAGTCACAGCACTGGTTAGTGTCAAGATTGGTCCCTTCTACAGATTCAAATCATAGCATTTTAAAATTCACGCCATACAGCAGAAATTATATCAAAATGTTATTTTAGTGCACCATAGCACTCAAACACTGAGCTACAACAGCCATGCTTTAGTTTTCAGCAATGTTGTAACACAGTCAGTGGAAGAGGAAGTGTGAGAGGAATGTGTGAGACTCTATTTACTGCTACTGTAGCTACTCACATCAAGCAGCACTGTGTCAGTGATTTTAGTAATGTTCCAGGTTTAAAAAGAAAGAAGAACTTTTATATGTAGTATGGAATTGATAGACTCTGTTTATATTTAGCTAGCTATGCAAGCTAGAAGCCATCTCTAAGAGTAGCTATATTCCCACACAAGCTAGCTCGCATTAGCTGGCTAGCATGGAGCAGCAGTCTCTGTGACACATTTAAGGCATACCATCAATTTCTGTTACATTATAAACGGGAAGCGAACACTTTTAGACATAAACTCCATTTGACAGAGTTCATTTAAGCATTTAAGCGGCTTCTAGTTAGCTAGCTTAGCATTAGCAGTTCAGAAACACGGCTACAAACGAGCAGCAGACATTAGCTAGTTGGCTAGCCATGTTAGCGTTCTGTCACACAGCATCATTCTTTTGGTATGATCACAGATGATAAAGCAGTTCTTCAGATAACATCCATGTTTCACTGTTTACTGGAAAACACACTCATAGCTTCTATCTTAGCACTGTGGTTCTGCTGTGAGGATCTGATTCCCCTTTTCTCACAGAGTTGTTTGTAGTGTAGAAAAGCCAGGCCAAGTCATTGTCATAATGTTCAGTTAGCATTAGCTGTTCATTTTAAACTGATGTAGGGGAAAATACATCGTTGTTGTTGGTGCTGTAGCACCAGCTGTTTAAAGACATGAGTACAAAAAATCACTGTTAAATGTGACGCCTGACGCATATCAGTTTGGGACAGTAGTTGCTGTTAGCAGGCGTCCAGCTAACTAGCTAGCTAAGTACCGCTTCTTGCTACGATAGCTAGTGTGGAGTATCCCAGTCTGTAAGCTGTATTTTATTAGTTTCTGAGATTCACTCTGCATCTGTCAGGAGTTTAAGAGTAAAATAATAGTACTAATAGTGGCAAGTTAAAAAAGAGAGAATGCACAGGGAAGAGGACAAGAGCGGGAAGGCGGAGAGCACCATGAGTGTGGGGGTTTGCTCCTTTGTTTATTAAGCTAGCTCGCTGGTTTTTAAGTTCTAAAAAGCCTTTAAACCTCAAACACACGTCCGAGAAGAGAGTCAAAGAGTTCTGGGGGCTTGTTAATCTTTGTCATGGACTGAGATATGTTTATGCATCTCTGCAGACCGGAAACCAACAAGAGGGAGGAACTCACACCACAAGTGAATAGATACCAGCAAGTGTGAGGTTTATGAGCCATCATAGAGCTTTTTACTGGAACAGCCAAAACCATAGAATTTCTTCGTGTGGAAAGAAGCACTGCTGAAGAAGTATTGAGATTTGGGTTTTTTGTCTCATTCTCACACTGAATCTCTCAAGACTTCCTACTAAAATTTCCATTCCACCAAGATGGTTAACAAGTTAGTCCAGATCCCCCTCCAAATATGTAAACTGTGAAATGATCAGCTTTGTGATTAGATATTTTACCATGTCTTGATACTGAACTGAACGTGAACTTGTCAGGCCAGGTGAACGGAACAGACCCTCACAGAGGTAAAATGGCAACTGAGCTTTATTCACAAAAGGGGAACCCAAAGGAATGGGCAAAAAACAGTCAGGGTCAAAACCATGATGACAGCAATAAGACTGTCAGATTGGAAGTACAACGATGGACACATGGCGCAAAAACCCAAAGACAGTGTTAGATGTGGTGGGTGTAATCGCTGCTCCAACATGGTTTCTGGATCTTTCTTTTGGCAAGTCATTCAACTTAGTTCATTTGTTAACACCACTCTTGATATAAACTTTTGATACAGCCATAAAACCCCCAAGACCTCAGTCCTGAGTCCTTGCCACAGGAAAGGGCAGGGCTAATGAGAGTCACAGGCAGCCATGTTCTAGCACTAGCCTTGCCATGTGGCCTGAGGACAGTTTGGGTTTATGCTGTATTTGGATGTGTAATTATATCACTGTGTTTCTGTATGTTGTTTATTGTAGGTATGTATTTCATGCCCTTGTCCTGCCATGTGTATTCCTGTTGCTGTTATCACTTGTTGGTGTTGGTGATTGCCATTACAAAGTTTTTTGAAGCACAGTTTGAAGTTTTTTTAACACAGTTGCGGTCAGTGTTCTGAACCTGAAGCTGGTTCCATGCTGCCATCTAGTGTTCAAGTCAATTTCCTACAATCACTGTTTCCTAATGCTTCATGCACAAGAAATCTTCACTACAACACAATCCACAGACATATATTATTTCCATCTTGTGTTATCATTTGAGAAATAAAATAACAATAAAATAATTTTTATTTGCCTGTTATATTGGCTACCCAACATGCATATATCATAAAGTCCCTAGTTAATGAAGAGTCATTTTGTAATATCTACAGTCATGAAAATAATTCCTAATGCTTTCAGACCTGTTGCTATACATATGTAAAATGGCCGTGAAGCCCCCTCTAGTGGGACAGGGCCATGTCTACCATTGTTTAATATTCCCCTCTTCTTTTAACAGAGTCTGTAAATGTCTGGGGAGTGAGGAGACCAGTTGCTGAAGTTTTGGGAGATGAATGTTGTCCCATTCTTGTCTGATGTAGGATTCTAGTTGCTCAACAGTCCTGCTGGGTCTTCTTTGCCAGACTTTTCATTTCATGATGCATCAAATGTTTTCTACTGGTGAAAAGTCTGGACTGCAAGCTGGCCAGTTCAGCACCCGGACTTCTCCTCTGTGAAGCCATGCTGTTGTGATGGGTGCAGTATGTGGTTTAGCATTGTCTTGCTGAAATATGCAAGGCCTTCTTTGAAAGAGACGTATGGATGGGAGCATATGTTGTCCTAAACCCTCTATATACTGTTCAGCATTGATGGTGCATTTCAAGATGTGTAAGTTGCCTACGCCATAGGCACTAATGCAATCCCATACCATCAGAGATGCAGGCTTTTGAAGTGTGCGCCGTTAACAAGCTGGATAGTCCCTCTCCTTATTAGTCTGCAGGACACGGCATCTGTGGTCTCCAAAAGGAATTTCAGGTTTTGCTTCATCTGACCACAGAACAGTTTTCCATTTTGCCTCTGTCCATTTTATATGAGCTTTGGCCCAGAGAAGACGGCAGCGTTTCTGGATTGTGTGGACATATGGCTTTTTCTTTGCATTAATGCAGTCCATCTGAGGGCCCGAAGATCATGAGCATCCAGTATTGACCTTTGGCCTTGCCCTGACGCACAGGCATTTCTCCAGATTTCTCCAGACTTTTTTTGGAATTAGGGTTGTACATCAAATATGGATTTGCGCAGGGGAGGGGTTAATGATGCTAACCCAAAAGCCCAGTGTGTGGAGTGTGGTTTGACTTTCAAACGATGCGCTAAAACCATAACATCGCAGTCCAAGTGTGTCCTGAAAGAAAGTTTAGCTTAAGAGTAAGAAAGCTTTTTTGATGGCTGAGGAAGTGGTGCTGCTAGCCACAATAGATAGCAACTGATGTTCTTGAGAAATAGTTATAAACAGGTGGGCCACAAGGTTCAGAATGTTGAGAAATCCTATTCTCGAGGCACTGCTGCAGGTTTGATCCCAAGACCACGGTTGTTGGATGCGTCATCTTTGCTGTCTTCTCAGCTGTCTTATGTTGAAGGTTTTGAACAGTTGGGATGGTGTTAGATCCCAACACCTGTGTTTTAATGGACACACTATTGCAATAGCTGAACTCCAAGTTTCCCTCCCCAAACTATGTTTCAGTGCTTCTACACTGATCGTAAAGCAGGTTCAGAGACAGGTTGTCTGAACATAAATATGCTCCTATTGCCATGAATAATAAGGTAGCTAAGCATCCGAGCTCCAGCCAGTCTAATAGAGGAGGCAAGAGCCCAAGGCATTATGATACTTTGATTTTAAACTCCAAAAGCTGTTGAATATCTTGGCTTGAGTGAGGATATTGATTTCTCTCCTTGTTTCTGATTTATGTTTTTTCCTCACTTTCTTTTCCTTTTCTTCCTGACCAACAGGTGGCATGGTCTGCAAATATACAGTGGGGAAAAGTATTTGATACAGTTTTTGATTTGATAAGTTTTCCCACCTACAAAGAATTGAGAGGTCTGTAATTTTTATCGTGGGTACACTTACATTTATGCCATTTAGCTGACGCTCTTGTCCAGAGCGACTTACAAGGTTAACTGTGTTACAGGCAGGCCAATGTAGTGTTAGGAGTCTTGCCCAAGGACTCTTATTGGTGTAGCACAGCATAGTCACCCATACTGGAATTCGAACCCCAGTCTCCCACATGGGGTGGTGGCTCCCTGGCGGGTAGTGGTGTTATCCGCTGAGCTACGCCAACCTTCAACACTTCAACTGTGAGAGACAGAATCTAAGAAAAAAATCCAGAAATTCACATTGTATGATTTTTAAATAATTAATTAGTATTTTATTGCATGAAATAAGTATTTGATCACCTACCAACCAGCAAGAATTCTGGTTCTCACAGACCTGTGAGCCCTCCTATTCTTCACTCATTACCTGTATTAAATGCACCTGTTTGAACTTGTTACCTGTATAAAAGACACCTGTCCATGCACTCAATCAATCACACTCCAACCTCTCCACCATGGCCAAGACCAAAGAGCTGCCTAAGGACACCAGGGACAAAACTATAGACCTGCACAAGGCTGGGATGAGCTACAGGACAATAGGCAAGCAGCTTGGTGAGAAGGCAACAACTGTTGGCGCAATTATTAGAAAATGGAAGAAACACAAGATGATTGACAGTTTTCCGCGGTCTGGGGCTTCATGCAAGCTCTCGCCTCGTGGGGTAAGGATGATTCTGAGAAAGGTCAGGAATCAGCCCAGAACTACACGGGAGGACCTGGTCAATGACCTGAAGAGAGCTGGGACCACAGACTCAAAGAGGACCATTAGTAACACACTACACCGTCATGGTTTAAAATCCTGCAAGGTCCCCCTGCTCACGCCAGCACATGTCCAGGCCTGTTTGAAGTTTGCCAGTGACCATCTGGATGATCCAGAGGAGGCATGGGAGAAGGTCATGTGGTTAGATGAAACCAGCTTTTTGCTATCAACTCCACTCACCGTGTTTGGAGGAAGAAGAAGGATGAGTACAACCCCAAGAACAACGTCCCAACTGTGAAGCATGGGGGTGGAAACATTATACTTTGGGGGTGCTTTTCTGCAAAGGGGACAGGACAACTGCACCGTATTGAAGGGAGGATGGATGGGGTCATGTATTGCAAGATTTTGGCCAACAACCTCCTTCCCTCAGTAAGAGCATTGAAGATGGGTCGTGGCTGGGTCTTCCAGCATGACAATGACCTGAAACACACAGCCAGGGCAACTAAGGAGTGGCTCCGTAAGAAGCATTTCAAGGTCCTGGAGTGGCATAGCCAGTCTCCAGACCTGAATCCAATAGAAAATCTTTGGAGGGAGCTGAAACTCAATGTTGCCCAGCGACAGCCCCGAAACCTGAAAGATCTGGAGAAGATCTGTATGGAGGAGTGGGCCAAAATCCCTGCTGCAGTGTGTGCAAACTTGGTCAAGAACTACAGGAAACGTCTGATCTCTGTAATTGCAAACAAAGGTTTCTGTACCAAATATTAAGTTCTGTTTTTCTATTGTATCAAATACTTATTTCATGCAATAAAATGCTAATTAATTATTTAAAAATCATACACTGTGATTTTCTGGATTTTTTCTTAGATTCTGTCTCTCACAGTTGAAGTGTACCTACGATAAAAATTACAGACCTCTCCATTCTTTGTAGGTGGGAAAACCTGCAAAATCGGCAGTGTGTCACGCTCCCTGGTCTTCCCGGCTCCTCCGCCCTCCCGGACTCCACTTCCCAGAGGGCTTCGCCTAGTGACGTTGCACCCACGTGTTCACAGCCTGCCAGCCTGACTCGCTCTCGGTCACCTGAGTTTTAGCGTCAGCTGACTCATTATGCGCATATTTAAACCCCTCGCTTACGCTCGCTTATTGCGAGGTTTTGCCGTTTCACAGCACTTCCGAGCGTTCTATATCTGTGTATCTATTCTCTGTTTTCGACCCTTTTTGTCCCCGACTACTCCTTTCGGCTATTCCCCTTTGTTCCTGGTTCGCTGTATCTTTCTGGCTTGTGATCTTCGCTTCTGTCTTTCGGACTTTCCCTTTGCCTAGCCCCTTTAACTAGCTTACTCCGCTGACTGCTTCTTCTGGTTCTTGACCTCTCGCCTGTCCCTGACTCTGCCTCTCGCCTTTCCTTTTTATACATTGTTGCGACTTGCTGTTTGGCTCGACTGTCTCCCTGTGTAATAAACCTGCCTGCCATTTAGCTCTGCTTACGTCGTCCTGGGTTCTTTGTTTCTAACACAGTGTATGAAATACTTATTTTCCCCACTGTATATTTGCACACCCTGCCACCTGTTGGTCAGGAAGAAAAGGAAAATAAAGTGAGGAAAAAACATAAATCAATATCCTCACTCACTCACTCAAGCCAAGATGTTCAACAGCTTTTGGAGTTTAAAATCAAAGTATCTTAATGCCTTGGGCTCTTCCCTCCTCTATTAGACTGAATATATATATATATATAGTGTGTGTGTGTGTTTCTGTTTCTGTTACCAGCTGGTTTGTATTGATAGGCCTGTGTTGTGTCCTAAGGAAGGACTGAGTTGACTGCAACATGTTGGCACATTTTATATAGACTCCAAAATTGTCCAGAAAAATAGCTGCACCCAGAGGGAAGTGCTGGATTACCAGGAACAATAAATGATGATGAATTTAGACTGCTAAATAATACAGCATGCGTTGTTGTAGAGGTTCCTAATGGTGTCCTGTGATAATCCATCCCATGCAGCTTGAATATTCTCACACAGTTCCTGCAGATGGTGCGGTAGGTGTGGAGGTGGAGTGACACCAGGCCTTCTGGATGTGTGACGCGTGACAACAAACCGTTCGTCTTGGTGCTGACCACGGTGCCTCCACACATGGATTCGTTGGTCGTCTCCACGACAAAAGCGGGACTCGTCAGTGAAGATGACCCGCTGCCATTCTGAGTCACCCCATGACAGTCTGGCACGACACCATTGCAGTCTTAGGTGACGTTGACATGGTGTTAACCACGTCTGCCAACAGTGCTGGATGACTCATGGAGGGCATCTCTGCTCGCTGAATGTCTGCAATCGTGGCTGTTGGGTCATTCAAGTACAGGCCTATGTCACGTGTGCGGCCGAGCGTGAAACTTGAATCATTTGCATGTCTCACGATGTCAAACCTAAACACCAAATTTCATTCCTGTCAACTGTTATATATTCCTTGAGGATGCATATAGATTGCCTTTCTTTCAGTACTCCCAGCATGCAATACTTATTTTGAGTTGTGCCTTAGTAGCACCTGTCTGCCTGTTTCAGCTCTGTGACCCCTGCAGCACTACTTACTTGTTGCTTAGTTCAGGTTAATATGATATTTCTGTTACAGCTCTTGAATTAAAGCTTAAAACTTCAGTCACATACTAAAAGCTTCATTTCAAATCCATTGTGATGTACAGAGGCAAAATCACAGTGTGTGTGGCTTTCCAAACACTTATGGACTTTTTCCAAACACTTATGGACTGGATTATGTTTCCACCAGTCATATTTACATTAATGCATATGGTTATTGAGGAAAACTCATCTGATTCAAATAACAGTTTTGGATTCATTGTGTTTGCATCAGTTTACCAGACTGTTTGGTAATAAAAAGACATTGATTTTGTAAGACTGCACATTTTAATGCTCAATTAATCTTTATTTACTGAATTTCACATTTAGACAAATTCTTTTACCAACACGTTCAACTCAGTAAATTTTGAAATATGAATTTTTTTTTTTTTTTTTTGCTTTGCACATGGAAGACAGGCTGAAAATGGAAGACAGACCAAAATGTAATGCACTATTGGTTTTTCCAAGCAATTAAAGCATCTTAAATGGAAGTGAGCAGAAACCCACTGAAGGTGCTATGGTTGTTTCCAGTGTCGTAGATTTCACACCCATTTAGGAGCTTAAGATACACATGATCTCCTCTCTTCAGCACCAGAGTGACACCACCTACAGTGTACTGATATGACCAATTCGGGGGTGTAGATGACTTTATAATTCTCTCGTAATTTTTAATCAGCTGTATACATGTCCAGTATTTGTAGCTTTTACCGAGTAAATTAAACCTGAAGTAGTAGACTCCTCTCACTGGAGCAGTGAAAACACCTGCAGAAGGAGAAACAACTGGATTAGTACAGAGTCTCTACACCACCAGAGACAAGAACCCAGCCAGACATCAGCCAGTGCTTCTGGAATGGTCATTTACCTGTAATTGGGTTGTAAGCGTTTCCAACATTTGTGATTTGCCTGTGGAAAACCAGTGTAGTGTCAGACTTGACGGGTCCGAAGTAGCCATGTAAGCCTGAAGCAAATGAGAATGCCACCTTTGGTCTGCCTGCTAACAGAAACATGCACATTGTTAGACTGCACTAGACTTTTTCGCGGAAGATCGCAAGGGCATCTGTTGACTGCAAAATTGAGGCAATGTAAATAGCGCTGATAGACAAGTTAGAATTATCACTAGAAATGTTAATGTTAAGAGTGTTAGTGTTAATAGTGTTAGTGCTAATACTGCAAAGAAAGTGAATACTAATTGCATGGATTACAGTAATACTAATGCTCAAAGTGCAAATGCTAGTAATGTTAATGCTGATATTTCTAATATGTCCACCACTGACAAGGCCAGGCAGGAGACAAACAGGCTAAACCAATCGTCTGCTAGCTGCCTAGAGACGCCTCAGAGGTTCCACCAAATTGAGACAGTGTCTGTTCCCCGAGTCAAACACAATTTCAGAAAACTGCGAAAAAATTGTCACACTAATATCAGACCAGTTCAACCGGTTCACAAAAATAGGACTTTTAGTTTGAAATAAGGTCTGCTAAATATAAGATCCCTTACATCTAAGGCTGTCGTCGTAAACAAACTCATCACTGATCGTGATTTTCATGTTTCACAGAGACATAGATTAGACCTGAAGAGTATTTAGCTCTAAATGAAGCCACCCCGACAGGCTACAGTTATGTACACAGTCCTCATCTCCTAGATGATTCAAATTCCATTAGCTGTCCATCTGATCCTGCTGATCTAGATATTTTTACCAAAAGCTTGGAGGACAAATTTTCGCTCCATTTTAAATAAAAGTAAAAGAGTATTGCGGAAAACGTTTGCTCCGTGGTATAATGATCATACTCGAGATCTATAACCGACTGTTAAGAAACCAGAGCATAAATAATTTTGCCCAAAATTGTTTAGCACAATCTCTAAATTAACTAAGAGCCAGTCTGCTACAGAACCCCAGATACCGCCAGCATATAGTAGCAACAATTTTATGAATTTCTTCAATAATAACATTGAAACGATTAGGCTAAAAATTCAAAAAAGGCAATTAACTGCTACAAGTGCACAACGCTGTAAAGTTGCAGTTAATCCAGATCTAGAGCATAGTACAACTACTGTGGAGAGGCTGCAATCTTTTACTCTACTTCAACAAACAGAGGTTGTTCAAATTATTTCATCATCTATATCCCCTATCTGCATACTAGATCCAATTCCTACAAGTTTACTTAAAGAAGTTCTGCCAGAAATAAACCAACCTCTTCTGCCAAAAAATAAACTCCTCCCAATATCTCTTAAGATGGCAGTAATCAAACCTTTAATTAAGAATGTCTTGATCCTTCTGAACTATCAAACTACAGACCGATCTGAAATCGTTTGTTTATATCAAAGATCTTAGAGAAAGCTGTAGAACAACAATTAAGTACTTACCTGCACAGGAGTCACTTAAATGAACAGTTTCAGTCTAGATTTACGCCTCACCACAGCACAGAACAAGCACTAGTGAAAATTGTAAATCATCTTATAGTAACAGCTGACAAGGAAACATCTCCTTACTGGTTCTGCTGGATCTTAGTGCAGCATTTGACACAGTAGACCACTCCATCCTACTAGATAGGCTGGAAAACCTTGTAGGAGTAACAGGAAAAGCTCTTTCATGGTTCAGATCTTACCTGAGTGATCACTATCAGTTTGTAAATCTAAACAGTGAATCATAACCACACAAAAGTAAAGTATGGTGTTCCACAGGGCTCTGTCTTAGGACCTATATTATTTACCCTATATATGCTACCGCTAGGCACCATTATTAGAAAACATGGCATGAAAGTCCACTGCTATGCCGATGACACACAGTTGTATATTTCAGCCATACCAGATGATACATCACAACTTAATAAGATGGAGGAGTGTGTAAAAGACATAAAACACTGGATGACAAATAACTTCCTCCTACTGAACTGAGATAAAACAGAAGTTCTTCTTCTTGGTCCCAAAACTTCTAGAAACAAGCTGTCTGCACTTAATCTGAATAGCCTCTCAGTCACATCAGGTACATCTGTAAAAAGTCTTGGTGTCTCGATTCTGTTCGAAGAACATTTTATTACTCTTCACTAGACTAGCTTTCCTGCATCTACACAGCACCGCTAAACTAAGAAATGCACTGTCCCTACGGGATGCAGAAAAGCTAGTTCACGCCTTTATTACTTCAAAGATGGATTATTGTAATGCCGTGCTTTCTGGTTGTTCCAGCAAAAGCCTTAACAACCTTCAGTTAGTCCGAAACGCTGCAGCCAGAGTCCTTAAAAGAACTTGAATAAAAGAATTTGATCAGCCCAGTCTTATCTAACTTGCACTGGTTCCCAGTTAAATTCTGCATAGACTATAAAATTCTTCTTCTTCTAAACAGCCTCACTCCTCAGTACCTCAGTGAACTTATTTCGCACTATGAACCGACACGTGAACTCAGATCATGCAGAAGGTGCAGGTTCACTATTAGTACAAAAAAAAAAAAAAATTACATCAGGGGGCAGAGCCTTTTCATTTAAAGCCCCCAGCTTACCTTCCAGTTAGTGTTCGGGACACAGACACAGCCCCAATTTTCAAGTCTAGGCTTAAAACCTACCTGTTCAGTCGAGCCTTTGGTAATTATTTTCCCTGCTAACTGTTAGAACTAATTGTCTATGTGTTCTTCTTTGCTGGAGCTGAGCTACTGCCCAAACTCTGTGGTCTGCTGCAGAGCTACTGCCCAACCTGTGCGCTCTTATGCTGTTGCTTCACCTGCCTCAGCTGGGTGCCACTGCTTTCCTGCTGACCAGTTTGCCTAACATGAAGCTTCTCCTTGTCTTTTGCTGTGAGGGGCTTCACCTGCATCCCGCTCGCCCCTCTGATGATCCTGTTGTTTAATCACAGACAAATCGGACATTTCTTTCTCTGCCTCAAAAACACTCAACACTTCTCCTAAAACACTCAACACTTCTCCTATTCTTCCTAATAAACCATATCATCACAGTCTTCTAACAGTTCCTGTTCAACACTGCGTATAACTGTAAATTCTAAACCTTTTGGTGTTCGTTGCTATCCGGGGTCGACCTAAAGAGGATGGGTTCCCCTGCTCAGCCTTGATTCCATTTTCCTGTATTAAAAGCTACCCTGGGTATGTTTTGGGGATTTTGCCCCCTCTGTTAGAAATGTGTAACTGCACTCAACAGGCAAAAGCACATTTTGTAATGCTTCTTGTGCTTTGGTTTGGATGAGTCTGATTGAAAGAGAACTCTAATACCCCTTTTTGACCAAAAGAACCTTGGTTCTGGAACTGTTTCCGTTCAGGATTTTTAGAACCTTGGTGCTATTCAGGGAATTGCAGCCTGCAGTTTTTACTGGAACCAAGGAATGTCAACAGAGGGTGCTGCACTGCAGTAGTAAACAGTAGTAACAAGATGGCGGAGCTTATAGATTACCTGCGAATGTTTGTGCTGTTGTTCCAGATGTTTGTTTATATCCAGAAAGCAAGCACAGATCAACAGCTGGAGATAAGAAGACATAGAAGAGGTTCTCCGGCTGACCACTGGGTGTCGCCATTGTTGCCTTGTCTTTCCTCAACAACTGACATACCCAGTCTATTTTTGGTGGAGATGCACCAAACGGTTAAGAATTAGGTGCACAAACCCGAACGGAATCCATTCCATATGGGTGGAAAAGGGCTAAAAGAGATCTCAGAACTTGGTGACGGTCATGTCTTCTGGGGATCTGAGTGAATTATCTATTGCTGTCATCAGATCTTCATCAGCATGATGTTGTATGAAGCCAGAATTTCTTTCAAGCATGGGCGAGTGACGTTAATACACAAAGATGCACGGTGTGCTGTGAAGAACTGAACCGAATATTAAATGATTATTTCAGGCTCTAAAGGGCGACTCAAAGCACCAGACACTCACCATAGTTTAGCCTGTTTATTCTCTCCATACTCAGTAATGACATTACTTTCAGATTTACCTACAAGATCTTACACAGTGCAGCTGGTTTGGTGTGTTGAACTGTCTGGAGAGACTCCCTTTAAACCTGCACAGACTGAATTGGCTCCTTCCACCTCCTGGTCCTGCCTAGCTACACCCCTCAATCATTACACACACCTGCAGCTGGTTAATGGACATATGCGTCTCTAAATTTTTAACCCCTGCATGTGATGACTATGGGTCTTGGGTTGCCCTTAATAAAGCTACTCTGCACATGCAGCCTGCCTACAGACCATTTCTTTATGGTATATATTAATAGATCACAATGTTGCTCAGCGTTCTAATACAGTATGTGAATAGTGACCTTTCATATCCCAAATCTTACGTGTACTGTCCGCTCTCAGTGCGTCCACACTCAGTTCAGCAAAGGCCACTCTCTCCTCCAAAGCTGTGAAACACACAAAACACATAATCAAAATAACCAACCAGCTAAACACAGATAAATATAGATCAAAGGAACTGGACTTTCTTTAAAGCACCAATAGGAGTCATGACTGCCCCATGTAAAGTGTGAACGTCATTATTTGCAGAGTTGTTTGACCTTCATTGATGTTCATTCAGGGTTTCTGTCTTTGGCAAAGCAATTCACAGCTCTCTCTGAAAAAAAGCTCACGTTGGGAATATTTTCATTTCACATCAGCAGATTTACCTGCATTTTTCTTCTTCATCTCTTCAGTCTGGTTTTCACTGGACTGCAGCTGCACCCTCAGATTCACCACCATGTTCCTCAGCTCTTTCAGCTCGGTCCACACATCGGGCTGGACGTTGTTCTCCACCTCAAGCTCGTCATCAAGTCTCCGAAGCTGAACAGAAGACAAGCAGAGCCAAATCAGAACCACACTGAACCTCATTCTGAGATATCTGGAGTGTATAGAGCGGAAGGGATAGGTTGAAAACAGAGAGTATGTAATGGGTAGTCCACACCTGGTTCTTTTATAGTGGAAATTCAGGAACAGAAACTGCAGAAGCTGATTGCACAAGGTTCATAGCTTGAACCAGAGGTGCCACCTAACCTTCAAAAGTGGTGTGGCAATACAGCACACAGCAGCCTCTGGTACTGAAATCTCTCATTTGTTGTGGACGGTCATAAAAATGCATTCCCATCAACAGTGAACTCTAGCAGGGGTCGCTGGTTCATGGTTCATTTGGCTGGTAAGGTCTTGAATACAAGTGGAGGGTGCACGTGTCAAAAAGGACGGAACTAAAGAAACTATTCAATAGGGCCACATCAAAGATGATAGACTAAGACTAAGGATACATACCAAAAGCCATGGGATAGCAGTATGTAAACTGATTATGAAGTGGTGTTACCTCAGGGGACGGCTTGGGAGTGCCCGCGCCTGTATAATTTGTGAGGTGTTATCTTGTGAGTGGGGTTGAACACTGGCCAGCATGCTCATAGCAAGGTGATGTAAATTACCAGAGGTTGAACGAGGCAAGATGGATGCGACATTCCATTTCTGAAGTTGTGAAGCATTTATCATTCCTCAGTCCACAGAGTCACATGTGTACCAGGAATTCACCATAGAAGGCTTTACCACCCACAGGGGCTTAATGACTATAACCATCAATATCTGGCTAGAACTGTCCGTGCAAACAGACAAGTGACTCACATCCACATTCAATGCAGAAGGCCCCACATGCATATCCCACAGGTCAGTGAAGTGTTCTTTAGCTTCCATGAGCTATGGGAGCAGAAGACCCACCAGAGTGCCTTTCTTAACACCATGACACTGAACACAGCCATGGACTCGAGTTGTCAACAAGGCACTGGTGCAGGCTGATAGTGGTTCTGGTGTGGGGTGTGATTTCATAGCATGGGTTGGGTCCACTGATCCGATCTTTCATGGACACCGTGCATCTCCACAATGATGGGACCTCCATCGGGCCCAAGTTGTCCAGAATTGGTTCAAGGAGCATTCTGGAGAGTCCTGACAAATGGTGTAGCCTGCACGTTTGCCCCTGACATGAGCCCCATCAAGCATTTGTGGAATGTGGTGGAGAGGTTAATTTGCACCCAAGATATTCATAGCAGGGTATAAAATCAAGTGCATAACCCCAACTGGGTTTGAGATTTAGGTCACAAACTGACGGATGGACATTCTACTTCAGGACTTTCTGACAGATAGCAGAATTCATCCACTCACTCCTCAGGCTGCTAACTGAAGCAGATAGTTAGTTAGTTAGTTAGTTAGTTAGTTAGTTAGTTAGATAGATAGATAGATAGATAGATAGATAGATAGATAGGTAGATGGATATCATATTTACTTTGACCTCTGTCATATGATGCCATATTCGCGCATTTGTGCAAAATCATTTTGTGAAATGTTTGCCCTGCCAGATCAGCCACAGTCAACTGCAAGACCTATGATTTTGAAATTAAAGCATCTAGACAGAAGATAGCTTAGCCACAAAGTGATAAACACAAACTCACACCAAGTGCTGAGACATTCAGAATGTAAAAATGGCCTGTACTCTGTTGGATAACTCACTACAGAGCTTCAAACAACCCTGGCAGAAACAACACCATCACAATAACTGAGCCAGAAGCTTCATGAATTTGGCCTGTGTGTTGCAGCCCTCTGCCAATGGTGCTGGCACTAATGGGATGACTCATGGAGGGCATCATTGCTCGCTGAGTGTCTGCAATCGTGTCTGCAATCGTGTCTGTTGGGTTAGTCAGGCACAGCGATAAGACCTGTCCTTGCTTAGGCCACATTTGTGGCCGAGTGTGAAACTTCAGTCATTCGCATGTCTCATGATGTCAAACCTACCCACCAAGTTTCATTCCTGTCGGTTGATTCCTTCTGGTTTGATCCCAAGACCACAGCTGTTAGATGTGTCATCTTTGCCGTCTTCTCAGCTGTCTTATGTTGAAGCTTTCAAACATTTGGGATCATTTTAGATTGCAGAGGCACCAAACAAGAGTCCTGTCTTTCTTGATAATAAATAAATGAATAATAGAGCTGGGGTTGCATGCAATTCCCTGTGACATCATCATCAATGATGTTTACATATTCGCACAAAACTGCCAGGAGTTTAAGTATCTCAGGGTCTTGTTTACGGTGATGCGAAGACAGATTTTGAGATCGGCCGCAGACTGGGCCAGGAGGCAGCAGTAATGTGGTTGCTGTACCAGACTGTAGTGGTGAAAAGCCAGTTGAGCCGGCAGGCAAAGCTCTCTGTTTACCGGTTAGTCTACATCCCCACCCTCACCTAAGCTTTGGGGATTTACTGGAAGACTGAGATTGCGGATACAAGCCCCGGAAATGAGCGTTTTTCGCAGGGTGGCGAGCTGCACTCTACTTGATGGGGTAAGGAGCTCCGTCATCCATGAGGAGCTCAAAGTACAGCAAATAAATACTCCACGTTAAAAGGAACCAGGAAGGAGGTTTACCAGGCACAGCCAACGGGGAGGAGACCCAGAGGTCATCCCAGGACCTACTGGAGGGACTAAATCTCCAAGCCTGGGATCCCCCAGAATGAACTGGAGGAAGTTGCGGGGGACAGGGCCATCTGAGGTTCTCTGCTTTCCCTACTACAACTGCAACCGTAAGTGGTAAAAGAAGAAGAAGATGAAGATGATGATGATGATGATGACAAAACTGCCTAACTGTGAAAAGTGAATGGAGAACAGGGAGTTTCTCCAGGTCATTTCAGGAACTGAAACTTTGCAGCTCCACTAAACGAAGCACAAAACAAACAAGCTAAATGTCTTTAAGTGTAATTAAGATCTGATTCTTTACTCCTAACAGAACAGACAGACAGTGACTTTTCTGACAATCACCAATCCAATATTCATCCATCAGGTTGATTCATCACTCCAGAGAAAACATTTTAATTCCTCCACATTTCCATGCCTCCAGAATCCAGTGACACATGTTTTACACCACTCCAGCTGACGCTTGACATTGTGCATAGTGATTTTACGCTTATGTTCAGGTGCTCTGCCATGAAAGTCAAGTTCTTGAAGCTTCCAACAAGTTACTGTGTTAATGTTGTTTCCCAAAGGAGTTCTGGAACTATGTAGTGAGTAATGCAACAGTAGATAGGCCATTTTTTAGCCCTGGGTGTGAGCTATCAGTTTGTGGCTAGGCTGTGTTTCTCCTAGACACTTTCATTTCCAAATAATATGTCATGCAGATGATCGTGGGCGTTCTGGCAGGGTGAAAATTTCACAAAATGACTTGGCGCAAATGTGTTATCATGTGATAGTGTTACTTAAAGCTACTGAGCTCTTCAGTACGACCTATTCTACTGCCAGTGTTTGTCTATGTAGATTGCATGACTCTGACTATGTAGGAACTTCATTGTATATACCTATTAGCTATAGATGTGGCAGAAACACCAGGACTCATTAATTAGGAGGGTTGTCCACATATTTTTGGCCATATAGTGTTGGTATCTTGTAGCATACACATTACATGTAGAATCTGAAACATATCTCTCCTATTTTGTAGCCAGTAAAAATAGGTGCATCCTGTCTAAAGTCACATTTGCTAAGTCTGTGATCAGCACACAGGGGTGAGCAGGCTTTCGACCCAGCACTTTCCAAAGCTCTGGTGTGACAACCCATCGCTTTCTGATTCACTTCAGGGCACTTAAATCTGCAATGCAGGCAGAGCTTGATTGTATTTGTAATGCTATAAAAGTCTATAAACCAGCAGCCCGATAGCACTCATGCTGTTGTTCTCCTGGCACTTTCAAATTATGTCATGTGGCAGCACCAGTGCCAACTTCAATACACCAAATAAGGTTAGCTTAATTTCACAGCAAGAGAGGGACTGTGAGGAGGAGTGACACCAGGCTTTCTGCCATGAAGTACTGACTACATTCATGACGGTTAGCCAGAAACAGACAAGTGAGAGGATAGCTGAGGCAAATTTGAGCAACAGGGTCACATTTCATATAAAGCAAGTGCATAAGCATGAATATATACTAAGACTGATTTGTTCATATCTTGTACATACAAGTACAATGTTGATTCCTTTCAATGTGAACAAATGTGTGTGGTTGGTGCTAGTCAATGACTGCTCATCATCCTCCAACTTTTCATCCTTATCCACCAACTCCTCATCCTCCATCTCCTCATCCACATTCTCCAGTTCTTAATCCTCCTCATCCTCATCCTCCAACTCTTCATCCTCGTCCACCAACTTCTCATCCTCCAGCTCCTCATACACATTCTCCAGCTCCTCATTCTCAGCTCCTCATCCTTATTCTTCAATGTCTCATCCTCCAACTCCTCAACCTCCAGCTCCTCATTCACATTCTCCAACTCTTACTCCTCCTCATCCTCATCCTGCAACTCCTCACCCTCATACTCTTTGTCCTCCAACTCCTCATTCAGCAGAAATGACAATGAAGAAACAGTAGTATTGGATTAGACGTATGCTCATTGTATCGTTGCAGTCTGTAAATCATTCCTTTCCAAGCAATAATGAATGTTCATTGTCTTGTACAGGCACCAGAATGTAGCTGTAGCACTGTTTAAGATGGAACAGAAAATCTGCAAAACAAACTAACAGGAAGCCAACTTTAGCTCCTACATCTATAACAGGATCTCGGACAGCTTTAATTTCGAGATCTTAGTTTGCTCTGGACATTTCACTCCAGGCAGTTTCCCAAACCCTTGGACAGTATGGAGCAGCTCCACTCAGTGTTTGACCCTGAAGAGACTGAAGAGAGGAGCAGTGCCACCTTTAACACAAATATAAGTCTTAGAGTAACCAACCCCTGTCCTGCCTCTACTTGCAATAGTTTTATATTATCCACAATATATCGTCCACCCAGTCCTTCCTTGGGATTTCTTACAGAGCTTGCAGACCATACCTTAGATTTAGTCTCTGGGAATTAGGGTAGAAAACCTAGTCACTTTCTCTCAGAGTGAATGCATCTCGGATCATTATTTAATAATGCACAAAATCGTTTTAGACTATAATGTCTGCATGCCGTCCCACTACCAATATAAGCAAATTATCACTGCCTCCACTATAGATGCCCTTATAATTAGCCTACCAGATTTTTCAAATGTCCCTGCCCCATTGGGCCTCAGTGATCTAGAAAGAAATACTGAAATCTTGCAATCCACTCTTCAGTCAACTCTCGAAAGTGTGGCACCGATAAAGAGGAAAACAGTTAGAAGAAAAACACTTGCGGTGTTGTACAACGACCATACTCGTACACTAAAACAAAAAGCTTGTAGTCTGGAACCTAAATGCCGTACGTCAAAACTAGACTGATTCCGAATTGAGTGGAAAAACACTGTCATAGAATATAAGCCTACCCTGAATGCAGCTAAAGCTGACTATTTCTTATTGCTCATTGAGAATAACAAAAATAATCGTAAAGTCCTGTTTAGCACTATATCTAAACTAACTGCTAACAGTAAGCAGTATAAAGATTGCTTTCAAACTACATACAGCAGTGATGACTTTATCAGATTCTTCAATGATAAAATAGAACATATTAGAACACAAATCCAAAATACGACTGTAAATCTAATAACACAACATGACGTGTGCCCTGCCAGCCCAATGGGCATACTGCTATGCTTTAGCCCTATCCAAGAGAATTAATTAGTCAAGCTAACTAGCTCTTCCAAATCCTCAACATGCATCCTAGACCCAATACCAACAAAACAGATCGTCCCCTGTGTGGTTAAACCTCTGCTCTCTATAATAATTGACATGTACCAAAATCCTTAAAACTTGCAGTCATAAAACCCTTAATTACCGTGAACTTGATCCCAATGAATTGGCCAACTATAGACCCATTTCCAATCTCCTTTTCATAGCAAAGATCCTAGAAAAAGTGGTCTCACAACAACTCTGCTCCCATCTACACAAAAACTCTCTCCATGAGATGTTTCAGTCTGGCTTTAGACCTTTTCACAGTACTGAAACAGCATTAACTAGAGTAGTAAATGATCTCCTCATGTCGCTTGATAGTGGTCATATCTCTATATTAGTTCTTCTAGATCTCAGAGCTGCTTTTGATACTATCGACCACAAGATTTTCCTTGATAGGCTAGAAAATCAGGTTGGCATTAAAGGACAGGCTTTATCCTGATCCAGATCATATGTGACTGACCGCTATCAATTTATTAATTTCAACAATAAACACGCTGATAGTACACTAATAAGATACGGTGTCAAGGATCAGTGCTCGGGCCGCTTCTTTTCTCTCATCACATGCAGCCTCTTGGTAACTGGTAACATAATTCCCAGTTTCGGCGTCAGCTTTCACTGCTATGCAGATGACATACAGGTCTATATATCGGGCCAAACCAAATGAGGCTTTAAACCTAAATAAACTTGAAGAATGCGTTAATAATATCAAAAACCAACAATTTCCTTCAACTTAATCCAAACAAGACTGAGGTCCTGCTACTTGGACCCAAAGGAGAAAGAACTACACTCTCCCAATTTGTCCTGAATTTAGACGGCCTCACTATTACTCCAAGCTCCACTCTAAAAAATCTAGGCATCATCTTCAATACCAGTCTCTCTGTTGATGTATACATTTTTAACGTAGTTAAGACGGCATTCTTCCATCTTTGTAACATTGCTAAACGACGTAATATCTTATCCAGAAAAGCTGGTACATGCCTTTATAGCCTCTAGGCTGGGTTATTGTAACACCCTTTTAGCCGGATGCTCCAATAAGGCTCTTCATAAGCTCCAGCTCGTCCATAATGCAGCTACTAGAGTCGTTACAAGAACAAAAAATATGGTCATATATCCCCAATATTGTCCTCATTACACTGTCTACCTGTTAAATTTCAGGTTGAGTACAAGATTCTGCTCTTAATGTATAAATGGTCTGGTGCTGCAGTATCTTAGTGAATTATTTCAGTCATACAAACCCACACATGCGCTTCGCTCACACAGTAACAGCCTGCTGACAGTCCCTAGAATTAGAAGAACCACAGCAGGTGGTCGAGCCTTTTCTTGTGTATCCCCAACACTTTGGAATCTTCTCCCTTTCTCCGTTCGGGACTCAGACACACTCTCTACATTTAAAATTAGACTCATAACTTACTTGTTTGCACAAGCATTTTGCTGATATCTGTTTATCACTACAATTTACATTTCTCCATAAATGGACTAAATATACAAACTGTTTTTCTCTCCTGCCCTCCCATCTGTCTTCTCTATGAGCTGATCGATCCTGATGGATAACATTGAGGAGCTACCAGCGCAGAGGAATTTTCTCCAGGATTCTCAGGATTACACGCACTCAATCATACAACAATTTGCAATGCCTTCCTCTCAGTCCTCCTAATCAGTCTCGCTCATTCTCTCCCTCGCTCTCTCTCTCTACCTCTCTGTCCTCCTACTCAGTCTCTCTCATTCTTTCTCTCGCTCTCTCTCCACACTCCCTTTTTTCTGTTTGTTGAGCCCAGGAATGACATTTCTCCTGAATGATCACATGGGAGCCCCCAGAGCTGCTAGAGTCACCAGAGCATCATCTCCAACGTGGGTCTCCTTCCCTGTCCAGCTCGTCACCCGACATGACTACAATGACTACAATGACCACAATAGAGCTGCCAGTATCTGGCTCTGATCATGAACTCTATCTCTCACTTAAACAGAGAACCTATGGGTTGGCTCTACCTTTGTAATTACTGCATCCTGGATTAATCAGTCTGTATCTAATAGATGTTCTAAGCTCCTTTTCCTGTTAGTTCTGTCTTTCTCTCCTCACCCGGGATTGACCTGAGGAGGATGGGTTCCCCCCTTGAGCCTGGTTCCTCTCAAGGTTTCTTCCTTACCCTAAAGGAGTTTTTCCTTGCCACTGTTGCCTCTGGCTTGCTCACGGGGGCTTGGACCCGGATTTCTTTTCCTTTTTGTTTTTCTTTTCCTTTATATAAACTGCTTTTCTGTGAAGCTGCTTTGAGACAACATTAGGTGTAAAAAGTGCTATATAAATAAATATTGATTGACTGATTACACAGTTAACAGGCACAAAGGCGGGAGAGGGAGGGTCGAATACGGAGAAAAGGAGGCGAGAGAAAGAGAGTGAGAGATAAGCTAAACAGACGAACAGATAAAAGACTGACGTGATGTATGGGAAAATGTTACAGCTGTATGTGCAAGCCACAGCATCACCCACATGGTGGAGTAGCTCTGCTGAACATCGTGTTCAAAACACAATAAGCACGATGCATTGATTACACAATGTCACAAATGTTTATGTTGTTCTTAGAACTTAGAAGAACTTTTTAGAACTGTTTAGAACTTTCTAGAACTGTCTGGGACTGTCCAGTAGTGTACATAGCAGTATACAAACAGGTGTGTTAAAACAGCCATTTCAGTGTATGTTCCAGCTGAGCAAGTGGATAGTGGATACAGAGCTACAGGTAATTTAGAGAGCATCAAGAGGCTGCGCTCCTCAGGGTTCGATTCTTGTTTAACTTATACATGCAAACATTGGAATTATTCTAATAAATTATTAGACACTAAAAAAAGAGTTTACTTGTTTAAAAACAACTTTCTCTTAAATTGTGCTTAAAATGGTAGACTAGATATGGGTCTGAATGAGTACTGTGGGATCCATGTTACTCTTTTTCAGTTTTTAAATGCATCTGGGAAAACACCAGTCAGCAGGGAGCAGTTTAGAATGTCTAAGACGTCCTTGCATGTACAGTCAAAAACATCCTTAAATGGTGAAGTGGGAATAGGGTCCAAGTTACATGTGGAAGGGTTTAGTTTCTCCTGATGATCTGTAACAGAGAACAATGCCATAATGGACACGGGACACTGACGAGGATACTCATTGGATTTGTTAATGACTTCCTGATTGATGATCTGCCAAACCGCTATAATTTCATCTCGGAATATGCAATCTCTTGATATTTTAATGGTGGTATTGTATATTGAAACTGTTCTTTGAGAAAGTCATAATGTACCTTCAATTTAATTTTTCTCCATAAGCGTTTTTCTGTGTTTTCTCTTTAACTTCTGTATTGGAGCCACTGTATCCAGATTGTCTCTGAGTTTGGCGTTAAAAATGTGCATTACTTGTGGGTGACGATGCTGTGGCTTTACATGAGTCATTACATGTGGGTGACAATGCTGTGGCTTGTCCATTTTTAAGGAGGATAGATTTCTAGGGATTCACCAAAATGAACATTTGGCCAAATACAGAATACTGAACACCGTTTTTCAGCATTTCATTCATTCATTCAGTCACATTTTCTCCAATGCATAAATTAAATAGGCTAAATCCCAATAGCAATCGGATGATATTTACAACATGAACATTTGGCCCATCTATCCAAAAACAGATCTGGTCCACTTCTGGCACAGATACAGCAGAGTTGCCTACTTTTGGCTGAGGCATGGCCCTAATATGATGCGTATCTGGCCCACATATTGACAACACCCCGGCAGACACACCAACAACATCCCAGCAGATACACCAACACCATTCCAGCAGACACACAGACCTCATCCCAGCAGACACACAGACATCATCACAGCAGACACACCAGCAACATCCCAGGAGACACACAGACATCATTCCAGCAGACACACCGACACCATCCCAGCAGACACACCGACACCATCCCAGCCGATACACCGACACCATTCCAGCAGACACACAGACCTCATCCCAGCAGACACACAGACATCATCACAGCAGACACACCAGCAACATCCCAGGAGACACACAGACATCATCCCAGCAGACACACAGACATCATCCCAGCAGACACACAGACATCATCCCAGCAGACACACAGACACCATCCCAGCAGACACACCGACACCTTCTCAGCAAACATACGAACAACATCCCAGCTGACACGCCGACACCATCCCAGCAGACACACCGACAGCATCCCAGCAAACACACGACAACCTCCCAGCAGGCATGCCGACAACATCCTAGCGGACACACGAACAACATCCCAGCAGACACATCGACACATCCATGGCCAAAAGTATGTGGACATCACTCCCCAATTACTGTGTTCCGGTGTTCCAGCCACCTTTACTGATATGTACAATGCCCTAATGTTATGTACAATATCTCTACATAGACAAACGATGGAGGTGAAATGGGTCATTCTGAAGACCTCAATGCCTTCAATTGTATCACTTAATGCCACATTTGCGGCGAGACATTTTGTGAAATTTCTGCTCTGCTATATCGGCCACAGTCAACTGCAAAACATATTCAAAAACCCCTGGCAGAAACAACACCTTCACAATAACTGAGCTGAGATCTTCATTAAACAGCTAAACAGCACAGGCACAAAGGCGTCAGAGAGAGGGTGGAGTACAGAGAAAAGGAGGCGAGAGAAAGAGAGTGAGAGATAAGCTAAACAGATCAACAGATAAAAGACAGACGTGATGGATGGGAAAATGTTACAGCTGTATGTGCAAGCCACAGAATCACGCCACATGGTGAAGCAGCAATTAAATGCTAATCTAATATCCAACAAGTTATATGAGAAGTTTCAGTCATGTTTTGGTTCTGCTAGTACCATAGTACTGAGACAGTATTAGTTCATGTTGTCAATGACCTTAGGCTCAGCGCCGAAGTACAGAATCCTTCTGTTCTGGTCTTATTGGACCTTAGTGCAGCCTTTGATACTGTGGATCACAAGATTCTAATCCACCGTCTTGAACACTGGGTCAGCCTCTCTGGCACAGTTTTAGAAAGGTTTAAATCATATTTAACAAACAGACTGTTCCTGGTTTCACTGGGAAATCAATCATCAAAAAAAAAAAAAAGTTTTTCTTGTGGAGTACCACAGGGGTCCATTTTAGGGCCTCTGCTTTTCTGTTTGTACATCTTACCTCTCGGTGATGTCATTAGAAAACATGATGTTAACTTTCATAGCTATGCTGATGACACACAGTTATACATCTCCTTTCCTTTGGATAATGTAGACTTGGTAGGAGGCCTGAAAAGCTGTGTGTCACATATTTCTCAGTGGATGTCATAAAAATTGCTAGTACTAGTAGTAGTAGTAGTAGAAGAATTCCTTCCCATTACTCATGTCAACTGTCTGTAAAACACTTTGAGCTGCCAATGGTATGAAAGGTGCTCTATAAATAAACATTATTACTATTATTATTATACCACACAGTACATATTACTACCATACTGTGCATATCAGCACCACACTGTACATATTACTACCACACTTTACATATTGTGGCGTGCGCAAAGAAGGCTTGACAGAACACAGCATGTCCAGTCAAGAAAATGCTCTTTATTGGTTTATTGGCTTATTTCACTCTTACAGTGCTTAAAAGCACTTCGTGAATGAAACCAACTCCAAACTAGAAGATAACTGAAAGGTGACAATCAGCACTAGTAATCCACTTCACGGGGAATTGTAAGAAGTCTGCGTAAACAACACCAAACTGGACATAAATGCATCAACATTAAATAAACATGTACAAACAGTAGTAACTCAACAACATTAAACAGTAAATACAGTGAGAACCGCAACTCAAGCCCAGAGGGAGGCCAGTGGTGCATGATGGGAGAGGGAGACCCACACCTAGCTGACCCTCACTACTCCACACACACACACACTGAAATTGTGCTTCTGGGAACCCGTGGCAAGGTTCGCCACAATATCAATACCAAACAGTGCAAATTACTACCATACTCTACATTTCATTACCATATTGTACACATTACTACCTCACAGTACATATTACTACAACACTGCACATATCACTACCACACTGTAAATGTCACTATCATACTGTACATATTACTACCACACTGTACATATTACTACCACACTGTACATATTACTACCACACAGTACATATCACAGCCACACTGTACATGTTACTACCATACTCTACATAACACTACCACACTGTAGATATCATGAGCACACTGTACATATCACTACCACACTGTTCATATTACTCCCATACTCTACATATGACCACCACACTGTACATATTACTACCACACTGTACACATCACGACCACGCTGTACATATTACTACCACACTGTACACATCACGACCACACTGTACATATTACTACCACACTGTACACATTACTACCACACTGTACACATCACTAGCACACTATACATATTACTACCACACTGTACACATCACGACCACACTGTACATATCACTACCACACTGTACATATTACTACCATACTGTACATATCACTACCACACTGTTAACATTACTACCACACAGTACATATCACTACCATGCTGTACATATCACTACAACACTGCACACATCACTACCACACAGTACATATTACTACAACACTGAACATATCACTAAGACACTGTACATATCACTACAACACTGAACATATTCCTACCACACAGTACATATCACTACAACACTGAGCATATTTCTACCACACAGTACATATCACTACCACACAGTACATATCACTACAACACTGTACATATTACTACCACACAGTACATATCACTACCACACAGTACATATCACTACAACACTGTACATATTACTACCACACAGTACATATCACTACAACACTGTACATATTACTACCACACAGTACATATCATTACAACACTGAACATATTACTACCACACAGTGCATATCACTACCACACAGTACATACCATTACAACACTGAACATATTACTACCACACTGTACATATGACTACTACACAGTAGATATTTCTACCCCACTGTACATATCATTACCACACTGTACATATCACTACCACACTGTACATATTACAGCACATGTAGTCAGCTACCAGCTGTATCGGTTATCTTTGTTCCAGCATGACTGTGTCCCTGTGCCCAAACCCTGCTATAAAGACATGGTTTGATGGGTTTGGTGTAGCTCGACTCCAGTGGCCTGCAGAGAGCACTGACCTCAACCCCACTGAACACGTTTGGGCTAGACTGGACTGCTGACTGTGAGAGAGGTCTTCTTGTCCAACATCAGTGCCTGACTTTCCATATGTCCCTTTGACTAAATAGTCACAAATTCCCATAGGAATATTCCAAAATCATGTGGAAAGCCTTTCCAGAGTGGAAGTTGTTATATGGGGGCAGCTCCACTTATACAGTATAGTAGCTCTGTTTAAAGACAAATCCACTTCTTACTCTCACTGCTTGTCATGACAGTTCTCGAACACTAAAGTATGTCTGCTTTAGCTCAGTGTTTGCAACTATGGTGCATTATAATAATCAGCTAGCATGCTGCCAGCTCTGCTCACCATAGAACAGGTTCGGTTCTGACTAACAGAAGCTTTACTGATAAAGGCTCATCTCAGAGAATACAAACCTAAGTGACTGATGTTGGAGGGACAGGAAGCAGGAATTAAATTTATTCTGTTGTGTTTGGAGCTATAATATTAGCTAAAACTAGAGCTCTCCTCTCTCCTAGCTAACTTGGCTAGATTAGTTAAATGGATCCAACCACCCCGGTACAGGTTTGATTAGACTAACTGGTGCTCTGCTATCGTGAATATTCCTGATAAAAGCTTTTAAGAGTGAGAGTAAAACTGACTGATTGGTGTTGAAGTGACAGAAAGCCAAAATCAAACTTGTGGTGTTGTGTTTTAAGTCGAGGCCTACTTGTCCAAGCTAACGCGAGCATATGATGCCTCCCCCCGAAGTACAGGGTCATTTCCAGTAAACCGATGTTTAAAAAATACCCGCTTAGAGGTTAAAGGGTCATATCGTAGATCACAAGTTCTGGTGCTGAAGTAACAACGCCACATTTGCACTGAGTCATTTTGTAAAATTTCTACCCTGCCATATCGCCCACAATCATCTGCAGCTGTGCACCAGCAAATAGAAAATATTTATTCAAAGGGTACCATGATCAGAATCCCCAAAAGCAGCTCAAACACAGCTACAAACTATGACTATGAGCTCAATTACAGTCTGTGTGGAAGAACTTTGGAAGAACAGAGTTTCAGCTTCTGAATGAAGTGATGAAGATCTTCATTCTTTTTTTTACTTTTCCAGAATGGACAGTACCACAAAGTCACCGTCTGTCTGTTCTGCTGGGAGTAAAGAATCAGATCTTATTTACACTTAGACATTCACACATTGTGCTTCGCTTAGTGGAGCTGCATCTCAAACATCAGCCCCAATTCTAATGAGGTCCCAGCTGCAAGTGAAAGAACTTATTTCAACATTTCAGCTCCTGAAATGAGCTGGAGAGACTTTACACTCTCCTTTCACTTTCCACAGTGGAAATCCTGCACAGTGTCAGAGTTTGGTAGTTTTGTGAGAATTAAAGGACGTTCTCAGAGATGTTTTTTCTGTCTTTTCTTTTGTAGTGTGAATAATTTACCCTAATTCTAAAAGGCTAGGCTAGGCACGGCATACGATGGCATGGCAGACCTTTGGGCAGCTGTGGGATGGAGGTTAGGACCTTTTGTGACCGACAGGTCACCGGTTCAATCCCCTGAACCGTTAGTATACAACTGAAGCACCCTTGAGCAAGGCACCTAACCCCCAACTGCTCCCTCGCCATAGTGGATAGGATAGCCCACTGCTCTGGGCTAAGTGTGCTCACTTCCCTCTTTTGTGTGTGTATGTGTCTATGTGTGTGTGTGTGTGTGTATGTGGGTGCTTCACTGCATGGGTGGGTTAAATGTGGAGGTCCAATTCTTGTGTGTGCCAACACAATGGTCAATGAGTGATTCTATTCTATTCTATTCTATTCTATTCTATTCTATTCCTGAAATAAAACCATCACAGGACACAATGTTACTGAGGGATAGGCTTTAATGCACAACAGCAAATATTATTTTTGACACGTAGATAGGAAAATTGATCTGATTCAAATGACTGTTTTGAAATCAATGTGTTTGCATCAGTTTATCAGACTGTTGGTTATAAAAAGAAGTTGATTTTCTAAGACTGCACATATTTATACACAATTACTCTTTATTTGCTGAATTTCACATTTAAACAAATTATTTTCCCAATACGATCAACTCAGTAAATTATGAAATATGAAGGTTTTTTTTTTTGCCTTTTTCTTTGCACATGGAAGACAGACTAAAAATGGAAGACAAACTGAATGCACAGTTGTCTTTTCCCAGCTATTAAAGCGTTTTAAATGGGAGCGATCAGAAACCCACTGAAGGTGCTATGATTGTTTTCACTGTCAAAAATTTCACACCCAGCTAGGAGCTTAAGATACACATGATCTCCTCTCTTCAGCTCCAGAGTGACACCACCTACAGTGTACTCATGTGACAGATTCGGGGGTGTACATGACTTTATGATTCTCTCGTGGTTCTTAAACAAATGCACACTCGTCCGGTATTTGTCACTTTTACCGAGTAAATTAAACCTGAAGTAGTAGACTCCTCCCACCGGAGCACTGAAAATACCTGTAAAAGGAGAAACAACTGGATCAGTACAGAGTCTCTACACCACCAGAGACAAGGACCCAGCCAGACATCAGCCAGTACTTCTGGAATGGTCATTTACCTGTACTTGGGTTGAAAGCGCTTCCGACATTTGTGATCTGCTTGTGGAAAACCAGTATGGTGTCAGAAGTGACGGGTCCGAAGTAGCCTTTTAAGCCTGACGCAAATGAGAACGCCACCTTTTGTCTGCCTGCAAACAGAAACATGCACAGTGTTAGACCACATTAGACTTGTAGTGGTATGCTTCGGTGTGGATAAGTTCTGTTGAGGTGTTGTATAAGCTTGATGGTTGGTTTTTATTGGAACCAACATCAACAGGGGACGCTGCACAGCGGTAGTAAAAAGTAGTAACAAGATGGAGGAGTGTGTAGATTACCTGCGAGTGTTTGTGCTGTTATTCCAGGTGTCTGTTTGTATCCAGAAAGCAAGCATGGATCAACTACTGGAGATAATAAGACATAGAAGAGGTTCCTCAGCAGACCACTGGGTGTTGCCATTGGTGCCTTCTCTGTCTCCTCTGACATGCCCACAGATATTGTTACGGTTTGGGCTGAAGAAGCTACTATTCTTTGGTACCAGTTGGGAACTAACTTTTCGGGTTCTGAACTTGTTTATTTTTGGTGGAAATGTGACGAATGGTTCAAAATTAGGTGCACGAACCGGAAAAGGGCTACAAGAGAACTTTGTGACGTTCGTGAGTGAGTTATCTACTATTGGCATCAGAACGACATCAGTATGATGTTGATTTTGAGATCATTTGAGATCTAAACATCAAACCAGGCCTTCTTAAACATGTTCTGCATATGCAGCCAACTAAACACAGAATCAGATTATAGAACAAATGAACTGGACTTCCATTAAAACACCATTGAGAGTCATGACTGCCTCAAGATCAGTACTAATGCGAGTAAAGAGTGAAATCATTAGTTGCAGAGTTGTTTGACCTTCTTTGATGCTCATTCAGGGTTTCTATCAAAACAGAAACTCACAGCTCTGTGAAGAAAAGGTCACATTTCAAATCAGTTGATTTACCTGCATTTTGTTGCATCATTCCTTCAGTCTGGTTTTTGCTGGACTGCAGCCGCACCTTCAGCTCCACCACCATGTTCCTCAGCTCTCTCAGCTCGGCCCATACATTGGAATGGACGTTGTTCTCCACTGCAAGCTGGTCATCAAGTCTCCGGAGCTGAGCGGAAGACAAGCAGAGCCAAATCAGAACCACACTGAGCTTCATTCTGAGATACCTGCGCTGTGTGGAGTGGAAGGGTTTGACTGTAAACGGAGAGTGTGTAAAGGGTGATCCACACCTGGTTCTTTTATAGTGGAACTTCAGGAACAGAAAAAGCAGAAGCTGATCACACTCAACTCGGGGGATCCTAACATGCAGTAGAGGTGGCATCACACCTCTAAAAGCGGTGGGGCAAAAAAACAAAAACATGTATGCTAACTGATCAAACCTAAATGTCATGTCATGCTAATAACACGTGTCTATAAACCTATTTATGAAAGTTTTCCTGATATTGTATAAATTTTTGTTTCTGATATTGTATTTATTTGGTTTGGTTGGTATCATACTGCAACAGCTAATGTGAACCAGAACACAGTAGCAAAGTGCTGAAATCACATGTACTACCATGTAGTATTCTGTGGGTAGTTTTCCAAAATTTCACCAGGAGCGCATCGACAAGAGGAGTGAAACTGTGATTGGCAACCATCAGGGCTTTCAGGGCTAAGCAGTGAACGTGTGGGGAAAATGAACGGATGAGAGAAAGGATTCCAAAGAAGCGCCAGCATTGAGTCAGTGCTTAATACTGATGATATGTCTGAATAAACCTGTGTCCTTGACCATCCAGCGCACATTCCTAGAACTCTTCCTGTGATGCTCTCCGGGCCAGCATCTTTATGTGTATCTACAAGGCTTAGTACTGAACACCCCTCAGCCAAGGAGGGGGGGGGGGCTGCTGTTGTGAGGAAGTCTGTAAAAAAGTCTGTGAAGGCCGTAAAGACTATATCAGCTCCAAGGAGAGCTGTAAGGAATTTAAGCTATTTGCCTAAAACATAAAAAATGTTCACCCATCTTTATGGGAAAGAAGGCAATGTCATAGAGTTGCATGTTTGCCAAAAAAGCACAAAAAAATTTTTCTGAAATTGCTGCCCTGCTACAGTCAACTCCAAGACCTGTTTTTCAAAATGAATGGGTCTGGAACAACAAATCATCAGCAAAGCTAAACAGCTAAACAGCATTTCACACAATTAAACACAAAGACCTTACAGAGAGAAAGTGAGAGATAGAGAGAGATAAAGGGGGTGAGGAAAAGAGTGTGAAAGGCCGCATTATGTGATGAACAGATAAGCCAAGGTGTCACCTCTCGTGGTGGTGCCATTATCTTCTAGTCTGTAACAACACATGCTGTACATATCACTACCATACTGTACACATCACTACCATATTGTACATATCAATTCCATACTGTACATATCACTACCACAATGTAAATATCACTACCACACTATACATATCACTACCATACTCTACATATTACTACCATGCTGTACATACCACTACCATCCTGTACATATTACAATCATACTCTACATATCACTACCATACTGTACACATCACTACCATACTGTACATATCAATTCCATACTGTACATATCACTACCATACTGTACACATCACTACCATACTGTACATAGCAATTCCATACTGTACATATCACTACCATACTGTACACATCACTACTACACTGTACATATTACTACCACACTGTACATATCACTGCCATATTGTACACATCATTACTACACTGTACATACTACTACCATATTGTGCATATTACTACCACACAGTACATATCACTACCACACTGTACATATCACTACCCCACTGTACATATCACTACCCCACTGTACATATTACTACCATACTGTAAATATCACTACCACACAGTACATATCACTACCACACTGTACGTATCACTACCATACTGTACACATCACTACCATACTGTACATATCACTACCATACTGTACATATCACTACCATTCAGTACATATCACTATCACAGTGTATATATTACTACCATACTGTAAATATAACTACCACACTGTACATATTACTACCATACTGTACATATCACTACCATACTGTACATATTACTACCACACAGTGCATATCACTACCACACTGTACATATCACTACCACAACGTAAATATCACTACCACACTGTACATATTACAACCATACTCTACATATCACTACCATACTGTACACATCACTACCATACTATACATATCAATTCCATACTGTACATATCACTACCATACTGTACACATCACTATTACACTGTACACATCACTACTACACTGTACATATTACTACCACACTGTACATATCACTGCCATATTGTACACATCACTACTACACTGTACATACTACTACCATACTGTGCATATTACTACCACACAGTACATATCACTACCATACTAATCTTGATACCATACTGTGGAGTTGTAGTCAAGATCACTAGATCCAAGTCTGAGTCCAAACCAAGACCAAGCCACACTGAAACACTGAACTACAACAGCCGTGCTTTAGTTTTTCAGCAATGTTGTAACACGGTCAGTAACAGGAAGAAGATGAAACTGGTTTAAGTTTAAACAGCGCTAATATACTGTATGTGTGAGGCTCTATTTACTGCTACTGTAGCTACTCACATCAAGCAGCACTGTACCAGTGATTTTAGTAATATTTCAGGTTTAAAAAGAAAGAAGAACTTTTATATGTAGTATGGAATTGATAGACTCTGTTTATATTTAGTTAACTATGCTTGCTAGAAGCCAATGCTATGAGTAGCTATATTCCCACACAAGCTAGCTCGCATTAGCTGCTGGCTCCAGCAGGCTAGCATGGAGCAGCAGTCTCTGTGACACATTTACGGCATACCATCGATTTCTGTTACATTATAAACTGGAAGCGAACACTTTTATATATAAACTCTGTTTGACAGAGTTCATTTAAGCATTTAAGCGGCTTCTAGTTAGCTAGCTTAGCATTAGCAGTTCAGAAACACGGCTACAAACGAGCAGCAGACATTAGCTAGTTAGCTAGCCATGTTAGCGTTCTGTCACACAGCATCATTCTTTTGGTATGATCACAGATGATAAAGCAGTTCTTCAGATAACATCCATGTTTCACTGTTTACTGGAAAACACACTCATAGCTTCTATCTTAGCACTGTGGTTCTGCTGTGAGGATCTGATTCCCCTTTTCTCACAGAGTTGTTTGTAGTGTAGAAAAGTCAGGCCAAGTCATTGTCATAATGTTCAGTTAGCATTAGCTCTCCGATGTAGGAGAAAATACATCGTTGGTGTTGGTGCTGTAGCACCAGCTGTTTAAAGACATGAGTACAAAAAAATCACTGTTAAATTTGACGCCTGACGTATATCAGTTTGGGACAGTAGTTGCTGTTCGCAGGCGTCCAGCTAACTAGCTAGCTAAGTACCGCTTCTTGCTACCATAGCTAGTGTGGAGTATCCCAGTCTGTAAGCTGTATTTTATTAGTTTCTGAGATTCACTCTGCATCTGTCAGGAGTTTAAGAGTAAAATAATAGTACTAATAGTGGCAAGTTAAAAAAGAGAGAATGCACAGGGAAGAGGACAAGAGCAGGAAGGCGGAGAGCACCACGAGTGTGGGGGTTTTCTCCTTTGTTTATTAAGCTAGCTCGCTGGTTTTTAAGTTCTATAAAGCCTTTAAACCTCAAACACATGTCCGAGAAGAGAGTCAAAGAGTTCTGGGGGCTTGTTAATCTTCGTCATGGACTGAGATATGTTTAAGGCTTCATCAGTGCCGTGAGAAAAGTCAAGGGCACTCCACAAGTACGTATCTCTGCAGACCAGAGACCAGCAAGAGGGAGGGACTCACACCACAAGTGAATAGATACCAGCAAGTGTGAGGTTTATGTGCCATCATAGAGCTTTTACTGGAACAGCCAAAACCATAGAATTTCTTCGTGTGGAAAGAAGCACTCCTGAAGAAGTATTGAGATTTGGGTTTTTTGCCTCATTCTCACACTGAATCTCTTGAGGGTTCCTAATGAAATTTCCATTCCACCTAGATGGTTCACTAGTTAGTTAGTCTAGATTCCCCTCCAAATATGTCAACTGTGAAATGATCAGCATTGTGATTAGATATTTTACCATGTCTTGATACTGAACTGAACGTGAACTTGTCAGGCCAGGTGAACGGAACAGACCCTCACAGAGGTAAAATGGCAACTGAGCGTTATTCACAAAAGGGCAACCCAAAGGGATGGGCAAAAAACAGTCAGGGTAAAAACCATGATGATAGCAATAAGATGGTCCACCGTCAGATTGGAAGTACAAAGATGGACACATGGCGCAAAGACCCAAAGACAGTGTTAGATGTGGTGGGTGTAATCGCTGCTCCAATATGGTTTCTGGATCTTTCTTCTGGCAAGTCATTCAACTTAGCTCATTTGTTAACACCACTTTTAATACAAAGTTTTGATACAGCCATAAAACCCCCAAGACCTCAGAGTCCTTGCCACAGGAAAGGGCAGGGCTAATGAGAGTCACAGGCAGCCGTGTTCTAGCACTAGCCTTGCCATGTGGCCTGAGGACAGTTTGGGTTTATGCTGTATTTGGATGTGTGATTACATCACTGTGTTTCTTTATGTTGTTTATTGTAGGTATGTATTTCATGTCCTTGTCCTGCCGTGTGTAGTCCTGTTGCTGTTAACACTTGTTGGTATTATTGATAGTTTCAATGATCGCCATTACAAAGCTTTTTAAAGCATTAACACGGTTGAGTTCAGGGTTCTGAAGTTGAATCTGGTTCCATGCTGCCATCTAGTGTTCAAGTCAATTTCCTACATGACTGTTTCCTACTGCTTCATGTATTTTCACACAAACTAATCTTCATTACAACACAAACCACAGACATATATTATTTCCATCTTGTGTTAACATTTGAGAAATAAAATAACAATAAAATTCTTTTTATTTGCTTATTATATTGGCTACCCAATATGCATATATCATAAAGTCCCTAGTTAATGAAGAGTCATTTTGTAATATCTACAGTCATGAAAATAATTCCTAATGCTTTAAAACCTGTTGCTATACATATGTAAAATGGCCGTGAAGCCAGTTATGGGTGCAGTATGTGGTTTAGCATTGTCTTGCTGAAATATGCAAGGCCTTCATTGAAAGAGACGTATGGATGGCAGCATATGTGGTTCTAAAACCTCAGTATACTGTTCAGCATTGATGTGCATTTTCAGATGTGTAAGCTCGCCACGCCATAGGCACTAATGCAATCCCATACCATCAGAGATGCAGGCTTTTGTAGTGTGCGCCATTAACAAGCTGGATGGTCCCTCTCCTTATGAGTCTGCAGGACACAGCGTCTGTGGTTTCCAAAAGGAATTCCAGGTTTTGATTCATCTGACCACAGAACAGTTTTCCATTTTGCCTCTGTCTATTTTATATGAGCTTTGGTCCAGATAAGACAGCGGTGTTTCTGGATCATGTGGACATATGGCTTTTTCTTTGCATGATAAAATTTTAACTTGCATTGTGGATTGCACAGTTAACTGTGTTCATAGACAATGATTTCTGGAAGTGTCCCTGAGTCTGTGCAGTGATTTCCAGTACAGAATCAGGCCTGTTTTTAATGCAGTCCCGCCTGAGGGCCCGAAGATCATGAGCATCCAGTATTGACCGTTGACCTTGTCCCTTGTGCACAGGGATGTCTCCAGATTCTCTGAATCTTTTGATGAAATTTTGTATTGTAGATGGTGGGATAATGAAGCTAACCCAATAGCCCAGTGTGTGGAATGTGGTTTGACTTTCAAATGATGTGCTAATACCATAACATCACAGTCCAAGTGTGAGGATCCGGGCGGTGCAGCCTGCAGCCAGCAGAGGGCGGCAGCGGCTGCGCTGTCCTGGGAGGACTACAGCCTGGAACTCCAACCCCCAGAATGCCCCGGGCTGATCAAGCCAACAAGCTGCACCTGAGGCGCCGGCCATATAAGCCCCCACCAAACAACCATCTCCGTTACACCTTTGTAGAGGGGTAAACGGTATGGTAGAGAAGAAGGGAGAAGAAGGGAGAAGAAGGGAGAAGAAGGGAGAAGAAGGGAGAAGAAGCCAGACGAAGCCAGACGAAGCCAGACGAAGCCAGACGAAGCCAGACCCATGCTGTGTAAATGTATGTACAAAGAAAGAAAGAAAGAAAGAAAAAGAACGAACAAATGAAGGTCGCGAGTCAAACTGAGCCAAGGCGCAGTAAAAGAAAATATCCCCTTTCTGTTAAACCCTTTCCTGGTTGTTTCTGTTCTGTTATAAACATTCCCTTTAGTTTGAGCACGTCGTTGCTGGCGTCTCCTTTGTTTGTGCTTCCCGCCTATTTCTCTCTCTCTCCCTCACAAAACCCCTTCTGACTCGCCTCACGTGTACTGCCACGTAGCGCAGCGTAACATGTGGGGCCATCACTCCAGAGGCCGGGGGTTCGATCCCCGCCCATTGTTTCATGTGCATCCACATCTAGGAAACCTGTTTCCTTGCAGTTTACACCTTTACATAACCGCAAACGGGTTCCTGCCCTGCATTTGTGTCCAAATCCCAATCGCACCGTGACACCAAGTGTGTCCTGAAAGCTAGCTACCGCCTAGCCAGACATGTTGCACAGAATACAAAAGCTTTTACAGTAGTTGAGGAATTCAACTGGCATTAATTCAGTTTTTAATGGAAACATTATCACAATAGTTGAACTCCAAGTTTCCTTCAGCTCTTCAAACTATTTTACAGTGCTTTTACACTGATAGTACTAAAAGCAGGTTTAGACACAGATTGTCCTAACGTAAAACTGCTCCTATGGCCATGAATAAGGAGGCAGCTAAGCATCCAAGCTCCAGCCAGTCTAGTGGAGGAGGCAGGAGATTAAGGCATTAAGAAACTTTGGATTGGAACTCCTAAAGCTGTGGAATATCTTCGCTTGAGTGAGGATGTTGATTTCTCTCCTTGTTTCTGATTTGTTTTCTTCCTGCTTTCTTTTCCTTTTCTTCTTGACCGATAGGTGACAGTGTGCATATGTGTGTGTTTCCAGCTGGTTTGTATTGATATGACATGTGTCGTGTCCTGATGAAGGACTGACTGAGTACACTGCAGCACATTTTATATACACACAAAAAAAAAGCAGGACTCGTCACTGAAGATGACCCGCTGTCATTCTGAGTCACTCCATGACAGTCTGGCACGACACCATTGACGTGGTCTAAATTCGTCATAACGGTCTGTGTGCATGTAGTCCTGCGTGGTGCAGCTGTCTGCCAATGGTGCTGCACTAACAGGTTGACTCATGGAGGACATCACCGCTGATGTGTGGCTGTTGTGTCAGTCAGGAAACTTAAATCATTCCCATGTTGTCACGCCTCCGGGCTCTCCCGACTCCCTCACTCTCCCGGACTCAACCTCCCAGGGGGCTTCACTCGATGACGTCACACACACATGTCCCCAACCGCCCAATCATATACGTTCGACGTCACCCGAGTTTTAGGATTCCCAGCTGTCCGTGATTTTTCACTTCCTTTATAAACCCCCTCCATACCGCCATCTTATTGCGAGGTTTTGCCCTGAACTCTGTTTAAAGCAATTCTGAGCGTTCTTTCAGGTTATCTCCTTTCTGTTATCGACCCTTTTTGCCGTTTTGACTTACTCTTTTCGATCTTCCCCTTTGGCTCTTGTTTGCTGTGTTCCTTCTGGTTTCGACCCTTTTGCCTGATTATTGTTTCCGCCTCTAGCTCACCCCCTCTGGCCTTGTTTACTCCGCTGCCTGTTCCTTCCGGTTCTGACCCCTGCCTGACTCTGACTCTGCTCTTGTCTATTCCCTTTATGTTGCCCAGTGTTTTGCTGTTTATACTGACTGTCCGATTGTTAAATAAAACCAGCTTGCTGTTTAGCTCAGCGCACGTCGGTCCGAGTTCTTTGTTTCTGACACATGTCTTACAATGTCAAACCTACCCACCAGGTTTAATTCCTCTCGGTTGATTTCTTCTGGATGCAGCCATATTTTGGTGATGAGCGTATATTGTCATGTGTTAAAGGCTTTTTACATTCATCTTAAGACAGGATACCTGGAATTGTTTTTCTCTGGGATCAAAGGTTATATACACATTGTGGATACATATAGATCACCCTTCTTTCAGTACTCCCAGTGTGTAACCTTTACTTTGATTTGTGCCCTAGGAGCACCTGTCTATCTGTTTCAGCTCTGTGACCCCTGCAGCACTACTTACTTGTTGCTTAGTTCAGGTTAATATGATATTTCTGTTACAGCTCCTGAATTAAAGCTGAAAATCTGCACTTCAGTCACATACTAAAAGCTTCATTTCAAATCCATTGTGATGTACAGAGGCAAAATTAGTGTGTGGTTGTCCGAACACTTATGGACCTGATTTGTATTTTCACCAGTCATATTTACATATTTAAACTCATCTGATAACTGTTTTGAATTAATTGAGTTTGCATCAGTTTAGAATGTTTAGTAATAAAACATTTTATAACACCGCACAGTTAATGCACAATTACTTTTAATTTGCTGAATTTCACACTTGGACAAATTCTTTCCCCAACACGTTTAACTCAGTAGATTATAAAATATGATGTGTGTGTGTGTGTGTGTGTTTCTTTTTTTTTTTTTTGCTTTTTTGTTTGCACATGGAAGACGGACTGAAATGGAAGACAAACTGAATGCACTTTTGTATTTTTCCAACAATTAAAGCATTTTAAATGGGAAAGACCAGAAACCCACTGATAGAGCTATGATTGTCATTGTTGTCATAAGTTGCGCACTTAGCCATAAGCTTAAGATACACATGATCTCCACTGTTCAGCAGGAGAGTGATACCAGCTGATGCGTATTGATTGTTTCCAGTCGGAGGTTCAGATGCCTCCAGGATTCTCTCATTGTTTTTAAACAGCTGTATACACGTCCAGTATGATCTGCTGTAACCAAACACATTAAACCTGAAGTAGTAGACTCCTCTCAGTGGAGCAGTGAAGACACCTGCAGAAGGAGAAACCAATGAGTACAGAGTACATAGTCTCTACACCACCAGAGACAAGAACCTAGCCAGACATCAGCCAGTACCTCTGGAATGATTGTAACTTACCTGTTACCGGACTGAAAGCACGTCCAATATTTAAGATTTTTTTGTGGAAAACGAGTATGGTGTCATAGCTGACAGGTCCAAACTGGCCATGCAAGCCTGAAGCAAATGAGAACACCACCTTTGGTCTGCCTGCAAACAGAAGCATGCACAATTTCAGACCACATTAGAATTTTGCTGTATTAAAAGCTACGTTGGGTAAGTTTTGGGGATTTGGAGCCCCCTCTGATAGAAATGTGTAACTGCACCCAACATTCAGAAGCACATTTCGTAATGGTTGTGCCTCAGTTTGGATGACCCTGATGGTTGAAAGTGAATTTTAAAAGAACCCAGTCAGAACTTGGTGAAGGTCTTGTTGAGGATGTGTGTGAATGATGTACTATTGTTATCAGATCTTAATCAGTATGATTGTATGAAGCCGGACCTTCTTTTCGAACCTGTGCATTTGACATTAATAAAAAAAGGTATGACGTGCTGCAAAAAACTGAACTGAATATTAAACGATTATTTCAGGCTCTACAGGCTCTTACATGCTATTAATCCTTCATGGCTTCACTAGAAACAGTGATGATGATATCTTTGTAAATGTATGCTACCCCAGCTCATTTATTTATTATCAAGAAAGACAGGATACTTGTTTGGTGCCTCTGCAAGAGACTGACCCTGCTGCTAAAACATACAGTGCACACTCTTTACTCGTATTATTGCTGATCTTGAGGCAGTCATGACTCTCACTGGTGCTTTAATGGAAGTCCAGTTCATTTGATCTATAATCTGATTCTGTGTTTAGCTGGTTGGTTAGTTTGAATATGTGTTTTGTGTGTTTCACAGCTCTGGAGGAGAGAGTGGCCTCCTCATGTAGGTGGTGGATCGTTCTCAGCAGTGCAGCGACACTGACGAGGTGGTGCAGATGAGCTATCGTCTCTGACTGTACATCTACAAGGTGGACCAGCAAGGTAGGAGTGTCTAATAGAGTGGACAGTGAGTGGACACAGTGTTTAAACACTCCAGCAGCACTGCTGTGTCTGATCCACTCACACCAGCACAACACACACTAACACTCCATCACCACGCCAGTGTCACTGCAGTGCTGAGAATGATCCACCACCCACCTGATACCTGCTCTGTGGTGGTCCTGTGGGGGTCCTGACCATTGAAGAACAGGGTAATAAAGTATACAGAGAAACAGATGGGCTACAGTCTGGAACTGTAGAACTACAAGGTATATGTAGCTCCCCTATATGGTCAGTGGAGCTGAGTGTAGATGTTCCTTTTACTGATGTTGGTCATTTACTGATCAATTAAACTCAATATTTAATATGTGATGAGCAAATGTAAACAATCTGATAGTTTTGTTGCATGAATTAAAGAGCAATTTTGGTCATTTATTTATTTATGGATTTTTCATAATGAAAGCCACCAAGAACTGATGTGGAACTCTGAACTGATATGGAAGGATGTCTTCATCACAGAGGACACTCACTTCTCAGGCCGCTCACTGAATCAGGTTTAGAGATGACTGGATTGATGGTGGGTACAAAAGTCAGTGACAGGTTGTATGTATAATTACCGAGTCCAAGTGTTTCTGTCAAACCTATAGCTAACAGGTGTATAAAATCAAGTACAGAATCACATAACTTGCACTTATAGATGTGTATGTTGAAATACTTTCTTTTGCACTTATACTCACCATAACCTCTCTCGGAATAAGTGCTGGGTGGGTTGCCAGGTAGTGCACTTATGCTTATGTTCGGGCAGTGTCTGAGCTCAGGGCGAGTTTTAGACTCCTAGCCTACTTATACTAGCTGGGAAACATTATCCAACGGAACACTAAGCATGGTTGTAAGTCGCTCTGGATAAGACCGTCTGCTAAATGCCATGAATGTAAATGTAGACAAATACTGGCAGTAGAATGGGTCGTACTGAAAAGCTCAGTGGCTTCAAATGCAACACTATCACATGATGCCACATTTCAAGTCATTTTGTGAAATTTCTACCCTGCCAGATGACCCACGATCATCTGCAAGTCATATTATTTGGAAATGAAAGTGTCTAGGAGGAACACAGCCTAGACACAAACTGATAGCTCACACAAACTCACACCCGGTGTTGAAAAATGGCCTATCCTATGTTGCACTACTCAGTACAGAGCTCCAAACTGGAAGCTTCATGAATTTGGCTTTCACGGCTGAACACCTGAACATAAGCCTAACATCACCATGCACAATGTCAAGTGTTGGCTGGAGTGATGTAATGCACAGTGCCACTGGATTGTTGAGCAGTGGAAACGTGTTCTCTGGAGTGATGAATCAGTGTGATGGAAAAATCTTGGGCAATATACAATAACATAGACTATTCTGTGACCCATACAATATTCCGTGACCCTCCATCATTCTATTTTAGAAGGGCCCCCATTGCCCCATGTAGGAACTAATACTGGAAATACTGGAAGTGGCTGCATCTGTCACCTGTTCATGGTTCATTTGGCTGGTGAGGTCTTGAGTACAGGTGGAGCGTTAATATGTTAAAACAGAACGAAAGAACTAAAGAAACAGTTGCATTTATCACACACCAAATTATTTTTTTTAAATTACACATACCATCAACCGAGATGACGAAGCAACTTTGCGCCAGCATATAAAACTTAATGATCAGTATCTCCAAAAGCAACCCAAACTGAGCTACAGACTGGACAATGAACTAAATAATAGTCTGGGAGTAAAGAATCAGATCTTATTTACACTTAAAGACATTCAGCTCGTTTGTTTTATGCTTTGTTTAGTAGACCTGAATCTCCAGGATCAGCCCAAACTCTGTTGAGATCACAGCTCCTAAAATAAGCTGGCGAAACTCCCTGTTCTCATTTTCCACAGTGGTTTTTCCTCACAGTGCCACAGTTTGGCAGTTTTGTCATCCTCCTTCTCCTCCTCATCATCATTATTGTCTTCTAGGGGTGCGGTTGCAGTGAGAAAAGGAGATAATGTTGCATTAGTAAACACGGCGGCCCAACGCCATACTGAGAGACCCTACTTCTGTATGTGTAGCTCAATAAATATTGATCATATCAGTCTGAATTGATCATCATTTATTGTTCCTTTATCTTCCTTCCCAATAACAATGCAATCCCACACTTCCTTCTGGGTGCAGCTGATAAGTGTATAATGGGATAAAATTTATTTGTGTGTTGACACTTTCAGATCCTTGGATTTGGAAATCCCACTAATACCAGCGAAGCTGAGAAGTACCTGACCACCGAACATGCTTCATTGATCTGGTCCAGCTCTAAACAACATCAACTGTTACCTAAACCATCAGTATCTCATGCTGCATTTATAGTGGCAGCAGCATAGTCTCTTTCCTCAGATTCTTAAAGCTAGTGTGAGCTACTGGACAGCTGAGTCAGTGAAACACAGAGGGCTCAAAGAGCTGCTGCTGATGCCGATGCCTAACTTGCAAGATTTACCCCATTTTACCCCAGTTTACCCCAAGGGTGTTCAGTGGGGTTAAGGTCAGTGCTCTGTGCAGGCCATCAGAGTTCAGCTCCAGTAAATCCACAAACCATGTTTTTTATGGAGCTGGCTTTGTGCACAGGGACACAGTCAAGCTGGAATCCTGATAACCAATACTAGCTGTTAGCAAACTGCTAGCTAATCTGAACTAACCAGGTGTGACCTTTCTACTGTGTTCCTCTTTCCACCCCAGTCCCTCTGCATATATATGACTATGCAGTCATATATATGCAGTCAGGCTGTTCTCCTGGCATCCACCAAACCCAGATTCATATATTCAGAAGGCTCCAGGGTCTGGTGGCTATGTACTTTACACAACTCCAGCCAACACTTGGCATTGTGCATAGTGACCATAAGCTTCTGTGCCTGCGCTTGGCCATGAAAACCAAATTCATGAATCTCAGTTATTGTGATGATGTTGCTTGGAGCTCTGTAGTGAGTTATCCAACAGAAGACAGGCCCTTTTCACACTCTAAATGTCTCAGCACTTGGTGTGAGTTTGTGTCTGTCACTTTGGGGCTAAGCTGCTTCTGTCTAGACAATTTGATTTCAAAATCATGGGTCTTGCAGTTGACTGTGGCTGAATTGGCAGGGCAGAAATTACTTGGCATCATATGACAGAGCTACACTTAAAATCAGAGTAAATACGACTCCTTCAACCCATGGCTCTGTATGTGATGTTATACCCTTGTTAGCAATAGAAACCCCTCAATTCAGTTCACTCACTTTTGGCCATGGGGGTGGTTTTGTGTGAGCATTGGCATTCAACCCAGCACGTTTTAAAGTATTGGGCTGACGACCCATTACATTCTTATTCACTTCAGGACACTGACATCATGAAAAAAATAAACTACACAGACCTGTGTAAAACTTACTATTTCTGTAATGCAGGCACAGCTGGTTATGTTCATAATTTCTTCAGGTTTTGCTCAAAGTACTCTACAGTTTCAATTCCTTCCTGCTCTCCTTGCAGCTGATAAAGTCTTATAGTCAGTTACAGTCTTTACAGATTTGTTACAGACTTCCTCACAACTTCAGCCCCCTCATACTCTCCTCAGTGGCAGTGTGTTCAGTACTGAGCAGAGTAAATGCACGTAAAGCCCCTTGTCTGGACAGCAGCCCAGCCCAGAGTCCTCAGATCGTTTGCTGAACAGTTAGCCCAGGTCTTCACTAATATCTTCAACTGCCCATCATTCTGGAGTCAGAGCATTCTTCTGCAGCATGTCTGAACAACTTCTGCCCCGTTGCACTCACCCTATTGTGACAAAGTGCTTTGAGATATTAGGTCTCAGTCATCTGAAACATCAGTCTATGTGATTGGGCAGTTATTGCAGCTGACCCTGGGTGACACAAAGGCATAGTGGGTAATGCTGTCACCTTAAAGAAGGCCTGGGTTTTGATTTGAGTTCAATTAGAAAGCTGGATTCACCTAAACACAACCAACACTGCAGCATCTTCACTTAAAAGCAAATGTTCGCTCAATCCAGAGAAAACCACAAAACTAAAAAACAGACAGCAGAGATGTAGAAAGACAGTTAAAACAGTTAAAAACACGGCTTACTGCTACAGTCAGCAGACCTATGGATAATGACAAGTTGAATCAAACAGCAGATCTAGAAAGACGGGTCTACACAGCAAAATTAGAAATCGTGGTAGGCAAAAGCTTAAAGCCACAGCAGACATGAAGTATGTTACTGGTCCATGTCTGATTGGATGCACTGAAGTACCAGTAGATGTTTGCTTTGATATATTCTTGTAGCCCGTGTCAGTGTTTGTAGTAAAATAACATTGTTAGTACCAAATTCACAGAAAAACAACAATGTGAAAACCAACATTTGTTTTCAGATTTAATCGTGTAGAAAATGTCAAGAAGAAATACTTTAATCGTTAATTTTTAACTGCAAACTGGTGCTTATTGGTTTAACCCCTAAAGTACTGACATAAACTTGGGTGCAATATTCATAGTTTGAGAGTTCATGTGCTTATGTACGCAGGTTTATACCTTAGCTCAAAGTATGTGGCCAAAACACTGCTGGCTCTCCAGGAATTCTCCCCACACTCTTGATCACCCACTCCGGCATTAAATAAGATCATGGACGCAGGGTTTTTCAGATGCATTGTCCATGTTAAGTGCTGACCTATTGCTTTTGCTTTCTTTGGAATCCATTCTCTCATATGTTTATTTTCCCCACATGTTTACTGCTGGGCCCTGAAAGCCCTGGTTACAGGTCCATTCCGCTCCCCCACCCCCTCCCCCCATTTCATAGCCACTAGGATTCTGATTTGCTCTTCATAAGGTGTCTGAATACAACTGTCTAATTGACAAACTCCATAAGTAAATATAGAATTAAAATAAGTAAATAAACAGACATATTCAAGTAAAGTACAGTTACTTAAAAAAATACAGTACAGTACAATTAAGTACTTGAATGGAGTGGATGAAAGTTGACCCTTTATTACTACAGGGGTTGGTGCTGAGTAGTCACCAAAAGTTTAATGGTCTGTTAATCCTCTGAATTGGACGGAAATAGCATAGTAGTCTGCATGTTCCACTGAACACAACCAATGGAAGGGTCTTCTCTTGTCAAGCAGTGGCGAAAATGCTGTTCAGCCCTAGCTGTCTTATGGGGGAAAAGTAATTGTACTGATTTAGGTAATACATCAACCAGTTAACCAAATTCAGTTGATTACTAGGTTCAGAGACATTCACAAATGGAGAAAACCTGGAACAGTGGTGAACCTTCCCAGGAGTGGCCAGTCTACCAACATTTCACCAAGAGTCCATCAAAGACTCATCTAAGAGGCCACAGATAAACGTGCCTCACATGCCTCAGTTAAGGTCAATGTACACGATTCCATGTTAAGAAAGAAACTGGGCAAAAATGCCATCCATGGGAGAGTCGCAAACCACTGCTGGTACACATTCCACCATAAGAACTTCAAACCAACAGCAAAACATGGTGGTGGTAGTGTAATGATCTGGAGGACCTGGACAACTTGGACTACTTGTCATAACTGATGCAACCATTAATTCTGTTCTCTAACAGAAAATCCTGAAGGAGAAGGTCTATCCATCAGATCGTGACCTAAACACAGTTTGGTTATGCAGAAGGACAATCTGCAGGTTCACATAAGCAGGTTCACCTCTGAATGGACCAAAAGAAACAGAATGAGCCTGACTTTTTAAGGCTTTAAAAGAACTAGCTCATGCTGCAGTTAATTTGAGTTTAGATTAAATCTTCATCTTCACACAACCAACACTGCAGTGCTGCTGGAGTGTTTAAACACTGTGTCCACTCACTGTCCACTCTATTAGACACTCCTACCTTGCTGGTCCACCTTGTAGATGTACAGTCAGAGACGATAGCTCATCTGCTGCTGCGCAGTGCAGTGTCGGTCATCCTCTAGACCTTCATCAGTGGTCACAGGATGCTGCCCACAGGACGCTGCCCACAGGACTCTGGAGGCTGGATAGTTTTGGTTGGTGGATGATTCTCAGTCCAGCGGTGACACTGAGGTGTCCAGCAGCACTAATGTGTGTGATCCACTCACACCAGCACAACAAACACTGATTCACCACTCCAGAGAACATGTTTCCACTGCTCCACAATCGAGTGGCACTGTACCTTACATCACTTCAGCCGACATTGTGCACAGTGATCTCATGCTTATGTTCAGGTGTTCAGCCATGAAAGCCAAATTCATGAATCTTCCAGTCTGGAGTTCTGTAGTGAGTAATGCAACAGAGGATTAGCCATTGTGAACAGTTGTGTGTCTAGGCTGTGTTCTTCCTAAAAACTTTAATTTCTAAGTAATATGTCTTGCAGATGATCGTGGGTGATCTGGCAGGGTAGAAATTTCACAAAATGACTTGGCACAAATGTGGCATCATGTAATAGTGTTACATTTGAAGCCACTGAGGTCTTCAGTACAACCCATTCTACTGCCAGTGTTTGTCTATGTAGGTTATATGATTCTGTACTTGATTTTATACACCTGTTAACTAAATGTTTGACAGAAACACCTGGACTCAGTATTTAGGATGGGTGTCCACGTATCTTCTGTTTCCCATCACTGTCTGATTCACTTCAGGGAACATACTTCTGCAATGCAGGCACAGTTTGATTGGATTTGTAATGTTCCATCCAGTCCAATAGCACTAATGCTCTTTTTTTGTTTGGTGGTTTATAAGGTAACTGTGCTAACATCTGTGTAAGTCCTGTATAAACAGTTAGCTATAATTATCTCACTTCATTTAAAGCCTGTAATGACCTGACATACCACTCTATAACATTAGTGCACGCAACATTCTATAGTGTCACCCTTCCGGGTCTCCCCGGACTCCACTTCCCAGAGGGCTACGCTCGATGACGACATGTCCACGTGCTCCCGGTCGATTCTCCGATTTGCTCCGGGTCACCTGAGTTTTAGTCGAGCTGTTTCTAATCGCTGTATGTATTTGAGGCACTGGTTTACATGTGCTCCTTGTGAAGCTTTGTCAAACTCTGGTTTGCAATTCTGAGCGTTATTTCTGATCTGTGTTTATTCCGGTTTTTACTTCCTTTTGATCTTTGACTACTCTTTCCCCTTTCCCTTCTTGGATTCATTCTGTGACTCTCTGGCTCTGGATCTCCGTTTTCCCTCTTTTGACTCTCCCTCTCGTCTCGCCCTCTCAACCTGTTTGCTCTCGCTGCCTGCTCGTTCTGGTTCAGACCTGCGCCTGTCCTTCCGTATCTGCCTTCTCCCCTTGTTGCTCTGTTCATTGCTGCTTAGTTGGATTGCCCGCTTGTTAATAAAGCCACTCTGACTTTTACTTCTGCACACGTCGGTTTTGGAGTCTTTTATCCTGACGTATAGATATTATGAAGCCTTATAGAAATTGATGATGTCATTTACTGTTGCTTTATAAAAAGTGATGCATGTAATTATGACCACTAAAGACCAATTATACAATCTTATCCCTGGTTTTCTAAGGCATTATACCATACAATGCCTTATAAATGCATTTGTAATGTATCATGAATACAGGAAGTATTCCCAAAATTTGGCTGCTATTAGAACTACACTGTAGAAAAAAACAAAAAACATAAAAAAGACAACTTAATAAACTTACTGTCTGGGCTGCCTTAATATTTTGAGTTGCTTGAGCTCGAAATAATGTTTCTGGGCATAAAACACAGATTCCTGTTCCTGTGCGTGGTGCAGCCGTCTGCCAATGGTGCTGGCACTAACAGGATGACTCATGGAGGCATCCCTACTTGCTGAATGTCAGCAGTTGTGGCTGTTGGATCAGTCAGGTATAGAGATAAGGCCCGTCCTTGCTTACGTCACATGTGCGGCCGAGCGTGAAACTTGAATCATTTGCATGTCTCACAATGTCCAACCTACACACCAAGATTCATTCCTGTCTGTTGATTCCTTCTGGGTGTAGCTATTTCTGCAACTGTTGTTTTGATGATGAGTGTAATACCACTAAACCAGCTCTACAGCTTCAAAACACCCCAAAGTTACCTCATGACAGAGCATTTTATGAGCATTTATTGTGTTCTGCATAAATGAAGCTCATTTCTTAAAGTCACCTAATCTTGAAGACATGTTATGAATTATAGTTTGGAATTATAGGGAGGCATCAGCGTTAAAACTAGTCTAGGATGTTCAGCAAATCTCACCTTTAAAAGTCACATTTAGGTCATCAGTTTGTTTTAAAAAGTCAGAACAAGTTTAATATGATGAAATAGGTGCACAAATAGCTGCACCCAGCTGTACCTGACTGAACATACAGAAAGAAGGAAGTGTGGGATTGCAGTGCTGTTGGGAAGGAAGATAAAGGTTACCAGGAACAATAAATGATGATAAATTTAGACTAATATGGACAATATTTATTGAGCTATACATACAGAAGTAGTGTCTCTCAGTATGGCGTCGGGCTAACATGTTTGCTAACTCTACATGCCAGACGTCTCGGCATGACGTTGTAGAGGTTCCTAATGGTGTCTTGTGATAATCCATCCCATGCAGCTTAAATAGTCATATGCAGTTCCTGCATATTTTGTGGTAGGGGTGGAGGTGGAATGACACCAGGCCTTCTGGACAGTCTGACATGATACCATTGCAGTCTTTGGCGATATCCCAACTCTGGTGGACTTCAATATTAGATGCATAATGTTAACCTGTATTTACATGTATATGTAAAGGCTTAGTGGATGTTATTTGGAGCACGAACACAAAAGCCAAGGAGTATTATGGGTGTTGAATGTTGTGCATGCTCAGACAAAGAATCGAACTCCAGTATGCCACAAAGACGGCAACAGTACTGTCCAATACACAATGAATAAATACATTTTTACTGTCTTTGTCTCTTACTGGGTGAGAGCCCTGACAGCAAGCGTCATCATCCTTCTCACATCACGTCTCTGAAGACAGTTAGTGTTGTCTACAGGTTTGTTATTGGAAGTTGTGAAACTAATAACAATACATACATCTCAAATTACTATACTGTGCTCCTTTATTGACCTTAACATGAATAAGTTGTTTACTGCTACGAATATCAGATCAGGAAATAAAGACCACTCATACACACACACACACACACACACACACACTCCCAAAGTACTCTTTATGTCTGAAATAACTCTTTGCAAAGTATATTTATTAAATTAATTTTTGTATTGATGAGAATGACAAGGAATGTTCTTGTTTAAGAACCTCGATTACATGTATTCATATATATATATATCCTGCATTTTAGTAATGCAAATCAAATGTATCATAAAATGTATTTGGTACATCAGCAGTATATCCTGAGATAATTTTAGAACTTGGTGTAAGGTATACCGATTCCTCCTTTTCCTCACCCCTTAAAGCTGTTTACATGGGAAAGACCAGAAAACCGCTGAAAGTACAATGATTGTCACTGTTGTCAACTATCTGACCGTTATTTCTGAGCTTAACATACACTTGATCTGCCTTCTCCAGCAGCAGAGTAATTCCAGCAATGGCGTACTCCCTTGATCCATCCGGGTAGTCAGTCACATCTAAAATCTTCTCATGATTCCTAAAGAGACATACAGCCAGCCTGTATGATTTGCTGTTACCAAGTATATTAAACCTGAAGTAGTACACCCCTCTCAGTGGAGCAGTGAAAACACCTGCAGCAGGAGAAACAAATGGATCAGTACAGAGTCTCTACACTACCAGAGACAAGAACCCAGCCAGACAGCAGTCAGTGTATCTTTAATGACTGTACACAAACCTGTGATTGGGCTGAAAGCCTTTCCAACATTTGTGATTTCCCTGCTGAAAACCAGAATGCTGTCTACACTGAGAGGTCCAAGGTAGTTATTTAAGCCTGAAGCAAATGAGAATGCCACCTTTGGTCTGTCTGCAAACAGAAACATGCACAGTGTTAGACCGCATTAGATTGTTTCTGTGTTTACTTGTATCGGCCACCCGAGGGCAACGTGGGGCTACTCCTAATCAAGGGACAGCCACTACACCTGTGGCACACTCGGGTAATGGTTGCTTTCTGTCTCAATCAGTCTTTGTATGAATGTCCTTACGAATGACTTGGCTGTTTTCCTGGTTAGACCTGGCTAACCATGGCTGTGGTGGTGCAGCAGCAATGAACACTTGCTGCCGACAAGGAGTAAGTGGGCGTAATTCCCACCGCGGGTGCATTCGTACCCCCTTGAGCTTCTGTTACTTAACTGTCCTGCATTTGGGGTCTCCCTGGTGTTGGTGGATCACTCAGTTTACACTGGCTTCTCACATGGGAGACTTGGGTTTGAATGCCCCTCACACTGAGTCACTCGCTACAGAAAGACTGGCCCAAGAACATGGACACAGTGGCTTAGCTTGTGCTTTTGCTCCTTAACTGTTCTGCATTTGAGTTCTCCCTTAAACGTGTGCTATTATTTTCATGAGGAGTTTTGCATTAGATGTCATGCAATGTATACCCCTGATGGGTGTGATTTTTGGGGGTAGGGTATTGGTTGTAGTGTCATTATGAATGTTGAGGTCAAACCTAAGCCTGCAGTTCAGTTGAGTCCTTCTGCAAACAGTTCAACTGGTAAAATATTTAGATTTAAAACCTAATGGGGCAAACTTTACAAATTTCATATCTTAAAAGTATTTGGAATACAGCTCTAAAATTTGGAATGGTTTGCAATGAGTTTTTTTTTCATGGAAAAATATAATGCAGACTTTGCAGCATATAGTTCCTGTTAAAAAAATCTCTTCACATTGCATCACATTGAAAGTTGTGTTATTGTTATTGCACGTTATTGCCTTCTCCTGTTCAGTCACTATTTTGGAGATACTGTTTCTTATTTATTCATTTATTCTTACCTGAATCCACCCGCTTCAGCTCCTGTACTAACCTCTCGCTGGCCAGCAGTCTGGTGGTTAAGGCTTAAACACAACAATTAACAAAACAATATTAATGTGGAGCATTTAATGTGGAGCATGTTCTATTAATGTTTGTAACACTCATCTAAGTATCTTATCCTTCTGGGTCGCAGCACTTATTGGGCAAAAGGCAGGAATCACACTGTGTGTCACAGGGCAAACACGCAGACACACACACACTTACACACACCCACACACACACACTCTCACGCCTAGGGAGGAACCCGGAACATCCAGGGCAAACCCACGCTGACACAGAGGAAACATACAAACTCCTCACAAAACTGTCCTGGCCAGGAATCGAACCCAGGCCCATCTTGCAGTGAGGCAACAGCTCTAGCCAAGGTGTGCTAACCTAAAGTAGAACCATCTTAAATGATATTAATGTACCCTCATCATCAGAAAAATAGTTGCACAAATAGTTGCTCCCAAAATGAATCCACAGACAGGAATGAAACTTGGTGGGTAGATTTGACATCTAGGTATGTGACGTTTCACACTCGGCCGTGCATGTGATGTAAGCAAGGATCGTCCTTATCACTGTACCTGACTGGCCCAACAGTCACGACATACAGCGAGCAGTGCTGCCTCCCTGAGTCATCCTGTTAGTGCAGCACCATTGGCAGACGGCTGCACCACGCAGGACTACATGCTCGCAGACCGTTGCGATGACTGTCCTTAACACCACATCAACATCACCAAAGACTGCAATGGTGTCGTGCTAGACTGTCATGGAGTGACTCAGAATGGCAGCGGGTCATCTTCAGTGACGAGTCCCGCTTTTGGTGGAGACAACCAACGAATCCGTGTGTGGAGGCACCGTGGTCAGCACCAAGATGAAAGGTTTGTTGTCACGCGTCACACATCCAGAAGGCCTGGAATCGCTCCACCTCCACCCCTACTGCACGCACCATCTGCAGGAACTGTGTGAGAATATTCAAGCTGCATGGAATGGATTATCACAGGACACCATTAGGAACCTCTACAACTCCATGTCGAGTCGTCTGGCATGTTGTGTTAGCAAACACGGCGGCCCGACACCATACCGAGGGACACGACTTCTGTATGTGTAGCTCAATAAATATTGTCCATATCAGTCTAAATTTATCATCATTTATTGTTCCTGGTAAACTTTATCTTCCTTCCCAATAGCACTGCAATCCCTCACTTCCTACTGGGTGCAGCTGTTCTTTTGATGACTGTATATTGGATAGCAATGATATTTAATTCACTTTGTCTTGCTGTTTGTTATTTATTAATTTATTCTTACCTGAATCCACCCGCTTCAGCTCCTGTACTTCACTCTCGCTGGCCAGCAGTCTGGTGTTTAAGGCTTAAACACAACAACAAACAAAACAATATTAAAGTGGATATTGAAGATCGTTATGTTAATGTATGTATTACGCATCTTCTAAACCATTTATCCTTGGGGGTTGCGGGGGGTGCTGGACATTACCCCAGTGCTTATGGGGCAGAAGGCAGGAAACACGCTGTGTGTCCCAGGGCAGAGACATAGACATACACATTCACACACACACTCACACCTAGCCAGTAAGCTGGAGCACCCACAGGAACCCACACTGACACGAGCAGTACTTGCAAGCTCCACAGAAAAAGGACCCCAGACAGTCCAGCTAGCACTCAAACCCAGGACCTTATTGCTGTGAGGCAACAGTGCTACCCACTGCCTACAATGGAGCCAACTTATATGATATTAATGTGTGTGAATGTTAATGAAAAGGCCTATTAAATATCTACGAGCTAGTATTAAATTACATGTCACACAAAAGTTCAACAGTATTTTAAGTAGCTAACTCAGCAGTTTTTAAAGATTTAAGGCTTCAGGTTTTTCATTCTGCAGTAAAATAAGTTTCAGTTTTTGGGAAAAAAACCCCCAAAACTGATTAAATCTGATATGATATACCTGCATTCTCCTTCTTCAGCTCCTCAGTCAGGCTTTGACTGCACTGCAGCAGCACCTTCTGCTCCACCACCATGTCCCTCAGCTGTCTCAGCTCAGCCCACACATCCGGTTGGTTTGAGTTGTTCAGCTCTGATGTTTCTACATGACTCCCATTCTGAAGCCTGTAGAATCTGGACTGCACTGCGTCCTCCACTGCGAGCTGGTCATCACCTTTCTGGAGCTGAACATAAGACAAGCAGAACCAAAGCAGAACCGCACTGACCCTCATTCTGAGACATCTACAGCTGATACAGCTGAGTCTCTCACTGGAGTCCTTTTATAGAGTCACTTCAGAGAGAGGGTTACTGACTTATCTCATATCAGGTGCAAATGTGCATCCTTGTGATAAGGAAGAATACATGTGATTTTGTTTGTTTCCTTATGCCTCCCTTGCTCCGCCCCCTTGCTCTGTTGTTTCCATGTATTCCCTGTTTGTTTCCCCGTTATTTATTCCCCATGTGTTGTGTTCTGTTCTTTATTTGGCGTAGTTTGTTGGGTGTTGTGTCTGCAGATTCCGGTTTAGTGTATTTATTCCCAGTAGTTTGTTATTTGTTCTGATTGTTCCTTCATAGTCATCTATGTGTGTGTCAGCAATAGAGCAGTAGTTGTACCCAGAAGGAAGTGTGGGATTGCAATGCTACTGGGAAGCAGTACAATAAATGATGATAAATGGAGTTGTAGAGGTTTCTAATGGTGTCCTGTGATAATCCATCCCATGCAGCTTGAATATTTTCACATAGTTCCTGCAGATGGTGCGGTAGGGCTGGAGGTGGAGTGACACCAGGCCTTCTGGACGTGTGACACGTGGCAACATACCGTTCATCCGTTGGTTGTCTCCACCAAGACAAAAGCGGGACTTGTCACTAAGGATGACCCACTGCCATTCTGAGTCACTCCATGACAGTCTGACACGATACCATTGCAGTCTTTGGTGACGTTGACGTGGTGTTAAGGACAGTCGTAACGGTCTGCGTGCATGTAGGCACTGCTCGCTGAATGTCCGCAATCGTGGCTATTGGGTCAGTCAGTTAAAGCGAGAAGACTTGTTCTTGTTTACGTCACATGCGTGTCTAATTCGCATTTCTCACCATGTCAAACCTACCCACCACCCCAGCTTCCTGTCAGTTGATTCCTTCTGGCTGCAGCTATTTGTGCAGCTGTTATTTTGATGATCTGAATGAAACTTGGACCTCAAGTTAAAGATCATTTATCATCGCTTATGATTCCTTCTGGTGAGAACAGAAGTACCGTGTCAGGTTCTGCACTTTTACATGATGGCTGCTTCAAGACCCTGGTAATGTTTAACTGCTGTGACTATAAGAGGAACAGTCTGTACTCGCTTGATTAACTCTCCACAATGAAGGCCATGCTAGCAGTGCTAGGTGTGGTTGCATGTGCATGGGCTGGGACTCTTCAGCATGGTGTTGTGGACCGAGCAGAGGATGAAAACATCACTGAACATTAGGTATCTGTCCAAGCTGATATATGGAGAGAGCTGAAAGAGCTGAGGGACATGGTGGTGGAGCAGAGGGTGCAGCTACAGGAACTCAAGCAAGAGAACAATGGTAAATAACCATGATACAATAAGACATAAGAGTTTACCTCCACATAACTTCAACTACAGACTCTTCGAATATAATTGATTTGAGCTTAATTGATTGCAGCTGATAGGTAGCATTAAGAATATGCTTGTTTTTATTATATGTGCATCTGATTGTTATCACAGCTCTAAAAGGGAGAGTGGCTTCAACGGAGGACGTTGTGGAAGCATTGAAACAAGGCAAGTAAGCATGCATACACGCAAACTGTATAATGTGCTGCATAAAACATCAGAAAAGCTTTGTACATTGTCAGCCAGATGTTCATATACACTCATCATAAAAAGAACAGCTGCACCCAGAAGAAAGTGTGGGATTGCAGGGCTATTGGGAAGGAAGATAAAGGTTATCAGGAACAATAAATGATGATAAATTTAGACTTTATTTTGAAGAAGTTCTTTATTTAAGAAGTTCTACTGGGGAACCTGTATTAATGTATTAAGTCCAACCTGTGTGGTTAAATATACATATTTAAACGTTTAGTAATTGAAATGAACTTTGAATTGAAAATTGTATCTATGTTCTAAATGTATGGAATGACTTATTACTTTAACCAACCTGTTGAATCCTAGGCTTGTTGTTTGGGTATAATTCTAAGGGTGTGTTTTATTTAGTATCTACTGTACTTTGTCCAGCAACTACTAATAAAAGAATGTGTGTGTTTGGTTGTTATGCGAATGAAGAACGGAACAAGCAGACTAAACTTGCAGTTTATGTGGGTTTATTTGGTAACTGTTGGATTTTTGATTACAGGCCAACCAAAGGTAGCGTTTTCAGCTGCTTCAGGACTTAATAAGTACTCTGGATCCTTCTCAACTGATGTTATCCTGGCCTTCAAAAAGATCTTCACAAATACTGCAAATGCTTACAACCCAATCACAGGTACTTCCTCATTACTATACAGTATAATGACAGTCCTGTCTGTTCTATATTCAGGCCTAAAGATCCTCAGTTTTCACCGTTTGTCTTTTGCAGGCGTCTTCACTGCACCAGTAAAATGGGTCTACCACTTCACACACACCGTTTTCAGTCTATACAGCTCATACTGGATGGGTGTCTTGTTTTTTAAGAATGATCAGAATCTTTTTTTGCTCTATGACCATCCCAACGGAAAGCAGAGATATGTCACTCAAGCTGCTAACGTCGTGCTGGAGAAGGGCGATGTTGTATATCTAAAGCTTGAAGCCAGTCACCAAATATATGATGATGGCAACACTCACTGCACTTTCAGTGGCTTTCTGCTCTTCCCTCTGTGAAATGGTGACGGTGGTTGTCTGACTAATCACTACTAATATGAAAAAATGATATTCAATTCAACTTTGTCATTATACCAAAACAAGATTGTACAATATACTGAAACACTGCCGGGCTACTTCTCCAGTGCAGTGATAGAGCAGTTAGCATATGCAGTAGACAGCTTAGTGTAAGTGTACATGGTGTAAAGTACATTATGTTGAGATGGGCAATTATGTGGTTGTAAAGAGTAGTTGTATATCTGTGTTGCTGCTTCACTTTAGTTTACATTGTTTATTTTATATTGTTTTTTCATAATAAAATGACATTTCATACAGTGTAAACTATTTTAACCACCCTCAGAATAAAAAGGGGTACACAGAATATTTATTCTAAAGAGGGTCTCCCTGCACCTTCTGGTCTGTGGCAAACTTACTGAAAAAAACACACTTCAAAGATAAACAAAGACTCAAATGTTATCAAACGGTAAACAAAATGTATTAGTGTAGAAAAACAAGACAAAATACAGTAACATACCCAACAACAGTATTTACATAGGTACACCTCATAACGCAAGGCTGGTCCAGCACAGTTTAAAAGCGAGAAGGATTTCTTGGATGAGAAGATCAGTCAGAAATCAATCAGAAAAAGGTTTGGGATTTGGACAGTTTCCTATTTCTACTGGGTTATTTCTACAATATTTTGGATTTTTTATGACTCAGAACCAAGTAAAAGTAAAGCTGATCTGCTCTCTTTTTGGAAGAAATGCACAAAATGCACAAAAATATATCATAATTTTGTTCCAATAATTACTGAGGACCCAGGTTTAACTGCTCCTTGAATAAGAAAAAGTCCTTTCCTTCTACACTTACTACAACAGATATCATGGTGAAATGCTGCCCCCTATTGGACACTGTAACAATTTTTTTCTTACTACAATGTCTGAAACAGGTTTTATGAAAAAGTCAAAGCTAACAGTGACAGTGAAAAACATGTATCTCCATTTCTGTTGATTTTTACTTTCATGCATCATTTGAACTTTTAACACTTTTAACATCATTTTACACTTTGTGAGAATTCCATGATTAACGGACCGGACAGAAATGGCTCCAAACTGCATTTTAAAGACGTCTGGTTCCATTGACTTACATTAAAGTTAAACAAGGTTTTTGTGATATTACAGTAAAGTTCTAGTACATTAAAATATACTTCATTTTTTACCTGGCTCTGCCTGCGCTGCCTGTATGTTTATGTCTTTTAAGTTTGCTTGTTTTGAACTCAGCTAGTCATGTCATCTGGGCAGAAGTGTTTGTGGTGAGTGGACGGATGATGGTTCATAGTGAAGTTGCTTCATAGAACATCAGTTTTGACAAATTTATTGGAGTGGTTTGAGCAGCTGCATCATCACCTGGTTTGGGAATTGCACCATCTCCGACCGCAAGACCCTACAACGTATAGTGAGGACAGCTGAGAAGATAATCGGGGTCTCTCTCCCCTCCATCATGGATATCTACACCACACGCTGCATCCGCAAAGCCACCAGCACTGTGGACGACCCCACCCATCCCGCACACAGACGTTTTTCACTGCTGCCGCCTGGAAGATGGAACAGCTTTGCTCCTCGAGCGATCAGGTTTTTACAACTCACAAAGACTGATCTGAACCCCCCACTCACACACATACTCTACAATCTACACTCTCACACACTCTCTCTCTCTCTCACACACACACACCTCTTTGATGCTCCTCTCTACTTCTGGAACATTGCTGCTAACACTGTGTTTACTCTGTTTATTCTACCTCAGTAACTGCTGTGTGTATGTATGTTATCACTTACAGATCACAGCATGCTAAACCTCTCTGCACCTTATTCTGCTACCTCATGTCCAGAAATGAGTGCTGTGTCAGTGCTGCACTGTCCAGTCTGTTTACTGTGTCTAATGTCTGTTTGATTTATCATATTTATTGTAATGTTTCTAGTTTAATGTTTTTGTTTACATATGTATGTCTGCACGTGTGCACTTTGTACTCTGTTGTTCCATGTTGCACCTTGCTCCTGGAGGAACGTAATTTCACTCCACTGTGTACTTGTACATGGATGGAATGACAATAAAAGCCTCTTGACTTGACTTCAGCTAAAAGGCTCTAACTACCTATTCCCCAGCTTCTTACGCAAGTTTTCCATGCCATTTAAGGTGGAACACAAATGGAAGAAAAAATAACTTCATATTTATTCATGAAGGTTGCTCAGTATTCTTTAGCTGACCAGTCACAAATAATTGCTCATTACTCAGTTCACATTTCTAAGCTGGAGGACAAGTGATATGTTTTTGTTTACTAGGGCATTTTAAACTGCCTGCTGACAGTTAATACATTGGTTGGTTAAATACAGTGTTTCCCATACAGCTAAGTGGAACTTTACGAGGGCATTATGATGGCCCTATAATTAAGTGTTACCTACCTACATACTAAAGCAATGCAATTATATGGAATTCTTATTATAATACACTATGGAGTTAAATCAGTGTCACCAGAACTTGAACCAGAAATTTGGTGTTATTGAAAATTTTACCTGCTAAATTTTGGTTTTTGAAATTCAGGTCTTGGAATTTCAGGTAAAAAAAAATCAGGTGACCAGAATTTCAGGTAAAACAAAATTCAGTTACAAAAAATTCAGGTCAAAGAAAAAAATCATGTAGTAAAAAATCAGGTAAAAAAAGACAGGGATTAAAAATGAAGGTAAAATAATTCAGGTGATAAAAATTCAGGTCATGGAAATTCAGGTTGTGAAAATTCAGGTCGTGGAAATTCAGGGAAACATCCGGGGTACTCGGGAAGAGCAAACAAGCGCAGATGTAATCGAACTTGCACCTGGCCAATAACAAAACCCCTGTAAGGTCATCGGGAGGGGCGTGTTTAATCACGGAGTATATATACGCCGATGGAGGAGCACATGGACAACTATGGCTGAGGAGCAGACCAACCGAGCTTTTCCAGTAAGTAGTTAATTCTTTCTCATCCTTATTAAACCTCACATTAGGTGCTAGGGTTTATTGTTTCATTGGTCGTTTGTACTTGTGACTAATTTGATGTTAGAATTCGTTTTCATAACGGACACAGGACGAAGCGTCGTTTAGCGCGTTAGCCTGTTAGCATCGTCGTAACGGTCGGATTTTCTACACTCCAGTAGCCCGACGCTCATGTTAGCTATCATTCGTGTTCGACTAAGTTAATGTAAAGTATAAAATGACTCATGACACCATACCAGATATTTGAATATTATCACTTTAACATGGACAGTGCCCAAAATTGGAGGAGTTAATTTAAGAGGCGATAGATGGGAGAAAGAGGGTTGTCTGCAGCAGGTGAAATAGTGGAAGTACTGCTGGGTGAGAGTTATGACTGTATTTATCCAAGCTTGTGATGTATCTAGACACAATATGTCTATCAATATAGTCAGTATGGAAAAAACTCAATTGCATGTTTGATGCATGTTGCAGTGTGGAATTAGACCTTTTTCGTTGCGTTTAGTGCAGTTCATATTGTGAGATATTGTGTGCAAATTATTGAACTCAAGGCTTTTTAAGGTCATTTTGAAGTGTGCCACTACTTTAGCGAAGTATGCCACTTCTTGTTAATAATATATACAAGTAGAGCATAAAATTACAAGCAAGTTGGACAAGCTAGCAAATGCTTCATGTTGGTTAGACATTTATGAACTAGAAATGCAGAAATCACATATGCTGTTAACATCTCATAAAGGAGCATTATTGTAGTAGGTAAAAATAAAACTAGGGCTTCTTATGGAACATTTTAGCATTAAACATTGTTTTTGCAAATTTTGAATTCTATACAGATGTCACTGCCAGTCAAAATAAAAAAATTTTTTTTTAAAAATTGAGATTGTACCATACAAAAAATTGCATTTTGTTCAAACCCAGTAACTGTGTTGAAGGTCAACTGTGAAAGTGGTATCTATCTGCTTAACATGTGAGTCTGTGCACTGCACATTTGAAATCTCAACTTCCCTAACAAACCTGTTTCAAGTTATAAATCACATTAGTGAAGTGCTTGATGAGGTGAATTAGTTGGGACATATCAGTTAACTGAAACATAGCCTGCTGTGTGTCACCAAGGAGAAGGACTAAAGATGAACATCAGCTCATGTGTGGGTGTGTAGACTATACAGGTGTAGCCAGTCTATTAGATGGTTTGCATCCTCCTTCATTGGTCATGTGTAGTTCAGTTAGCAAAAACTAGTGGCAATGTTTCATGTTTTAATGAGTGTCATGTTTTATGTTGCAGGAAGTGTTTAGGCAGGATTGCATTACAAGACTTCGGACAAGGCTCGAGCATGCTCTTTCAAGTAACACTCCTGATTTTGACTACATGCTCTATGTTGTCAGTCAAGAAAGAGTCTTCATAAGTGCAGCTGGTTCTAACTTCTTACCAGAAGAAGTGAAGGAGGCGTTGGATGGGCTTTACTCAAATCTTTCTACTCTGCTCACATCACCAGGCTCTCCCTCTTCTGTTTTTTGGGACATGGGACCCCATGGACGTTCAAGACTTAATATTACAACTGAACACTTGAATGAACTTTTTGAGATTGGACTATCAGTTTCGTATGTTTCCAACATTCTTGGTGTCTCAAAAAGCACAATTCACCGTAGAATGTGTGAGTATGGTATATCTGTGTCAGATATGTACTCTGCTCTTTCTGATGCTGATCTTGACACCGTAGTGAGCAACATCAAGTCAAGGTTTCCACATGCAGGCTACCGAACAGTCAAGGGATGTCTTCAGGCTGAGGGCCACCGCGTGCAGTGGGCGAGAGTAAAGGCCTCAATGCATCGCGTTGACACTGCTGGCATTTTGTCAAGGTTGTCAAGTATGGGTTGTGTTGTTCGCCGCAAGTACTCTGTTCCTGGGCCGTTGTGCATGCAGCACATTGACACCAATCACAAGCTCATCAGGTAGGTAGTTGATTCTTTTTTTTATGCATATTGTGCATGTATACTACTTGTTCTGTGCTTAAACAGTTATCAATTATTGTTGCTTTAGCTACATTTGTGCTTGTATTTTAGAATCAAACCACTCATACCATTGTTTCCTTTTTTGGTATTGAGATGTACTCATGAATAAATGGTTTAGGAATAATATACAGTAGGAATTTTTATTTAGATATTAGTCATTCAGATGTGGGTTTGTTGTGAAATTATGGTTCACTGTGGAGAAACTTACTGATTTGTTTCCAGTGGTGGTGAATGGAACCAGCGGTCATCTACAACACAAATATATCCATTTCCATATCCAAACCTGCCAGTAAAGATGTTTTCTGAATGTGTATGTATACAGTTGATGGAGGAAAACTACATGAACAAATGAAGGTACCAAACCAGAATCATGCTGGCATGTCAAAACAGTCCTTGTTAAATTGATGTTACCGTTTTATGTTTTTGCTTTCTATGATGTAGTTCTTAGAGTCTTCAAACTCCTTCTGGTTCCCGTCACCATTACTGTGAATAATTCTGACTGTCAGTGTTTCTAGAACAGGACATTTTACATCAGTGTTACAATATTAGTAAAGTAGAAAACATTGGAATACACCTTTTTAACTCAATACAGGTTTTTTGGGGTTTTTTTTTGCTAAGTACAACAGCATATCCAATTCTTTTATTTGACGATTTTGTGGTATTGCAGTGAACCACATTGTCAGTTTAGGAGCTCTGTATTATCTTAATTTTCACAAGCTAAAATGAATGGCATTTTGATATAAAACCAATGAATTATTCAGCAACGACATGTTGTCTGGGCTTAGTATGCACTTTCTATTTATCTTTACAGATACAATATTGTAATATTTGGTGGTATTGATGGCTTCTCAAGGAAGGTAAGCCCTGAATTTGACTTATAAATTCTTGTTGCTATGAGAGATTGAAGTGTTTACAGTGCATGGGGTATCACTATCACATCTGAAATCAAGGGTATTAAAGAAAGTTTATAGTGCTTGTGTTGTAGTAACTGTCTCTACTGTCCAGAGAAGACTTTCTAGTAGATTGTGGGGAGCATTGCTGTGAGGATTTGATTGCATTCAGTGACATGTGTTAGCAAGGTCAGGATCTTAGACGGTTAATGTCCCATGTCATCCTCAGTTCATCCCATCCAAAATACTGGATGGAGCACCATCATTCCAGAGAACACAGTTCCACTGCTCCACAGTTCAATGCTGGGGGGCTTTATACCCTTCTAGCCCACGCCTGGCATTTGGCATGGTGCCAATAGGTTAGTTGGTTAGTTGGTTGACCGTATTTCTTTACAGGAACTGGTCAAGCAATGAGTGTGCATTTGCACATCTGTGTCCGCATTGGATGCGACTTAAAGTAGCTGAATGCATTTGTTTCATTTTTATGTGTGAATATGTAATAGTAATTTCAGCTATATTATAAAACTGAGAAGGAAGCTTCTGCTTTACTTTTAAGAAAGAAAATGTTGGTGCTGGGTTACAGCACCAACATTTTCTTTCTTAAAAGTAAAGCAGAAGCATGAAAAAATGTACAAATGCATAATGTTTAAACCACTAATCTTTAGTAGGGAGGGCTGGTCAATACTGTTTCAGTATCATTGGAATGTGGGCACGTGCAATAGTAACACTGCAGAATGTGCAGTGTCATTTAAGGCAAACTTAGTTTTTGCTGCTTGATGCAGAAGGAAAATTAGCACTTTTCTCATTTTCCATGACAAATCTGCTAGAGGCAGATTTTGTCCAACATTGTGCAGCTCTAATCTCCAATGCAGTAACATTCATGACTTCAAATTTCATTAAAACTTTGAAAACTTTTTTAGAAAATTGATTGGGGTTAAAAAATGAGACTGCAGACACATGAAAATACAAAAATGTACTTGATCCTTTTGGTTTAAAAAGCACTTTATTTAGAGTGTCTCAAGACTGCATTTGAGCGTCATTGATCCTAGCAGAATGTTTGAGTACTGAATTTAATTTTGTTGTGCAGATTATGTATCTCAATGCTGCTTCAAACAACAGGGCTTCTACAGCATATGCATTCTTCTTAGATGGTGTGCGGAAGTTCGGATGGCCTTACAAGTCAGTAAAACTGTCATTTTAATGAACATTTTTGTAGCTCAGAATGATTTTAATCTGGAAAATGTTAAGTCAGTGCCATCAGTAAATACTCAATTCTCCCCTCCAGAGTGAGAGCAGATCAGGGCGTGGAGAATGTGGACATTGCTCAGGCAATGTTTACTGTACGAGGAACTGGGTGTCAAAGCTTTATATCTGGCAAAAGTGTCCACAATCAGAGGTATGAACTTATCACATGACACCAGGTCATGTTATTGCCTGTTAGAGATTAAATCACTGCTATTATAAACTAACTTGTGATTGTGACCTGGAGAGCTGAGCTCTCAACCAGCAGCCCCTACACAACCTGCCTCCCCCTCCTAAACACACCTGGATGGGTTTGTTACAATAATGTGAAGAAACTAAAGACTTTCTGAGGTAAAACTGCATTTCAAAATATCAAAAACTGCAGTAATGACAGATTTGTCTATATATTCTTTTTGCACAATGAAATTATTTTCTATACATATTTAAGTGTGTATTAGTAGTAAAACAAGTCACCGTTATCCTGAAAAGACAGTCTTGCAATTTCAAATAAGTTTTATTAAACAGTCAATTAATTAGTCTTTTTGTTGACATTTTTAAATATTGTGATTTTATCATTTCTTCTCCATACTGACCACTATTGGGAGAGAAAAGGAATTGATAATCAGTCATTTTAATACTTAAAAAAATTTCCATTCTGCATCTTTCATGCACACCAATTCCTTTATATATTCATTTTGTGGTACAGAGCAAACTCCATAGTACTTAAAGCCTTAATTGTATGCATGAAGAAATTCAAGTGTTTTGTTTTTTTTTTTTTTTTTTTTTTTTTGTGCTCTTGAATGTAAAATGAGCCATAAACCCAGAAAGTATGTTATGCAAAATAAATATTCTCTCCATTTAAGCACCCATGTGTGTGTAATGTGACTGAGCAACTCAAGCAGCTTGTACCCAACAATGTCATTGAATAAAACAAACGTCATTAATCAGAATCAAGGTTTGATTTGAGGTCATATCACCTACCTCTAGTTGGAAATAATGTCATTAAATTATAATTATAAAGAAAATCAAACCTGTTTCTGTAGTGTTACGCTGAATTACATGGTTTATAATGTACTGGTCATTTGTAAAGTTAATCAGTTATCTTCTTTTCTGCAGAATAGAACGCCTGTGGCGTGATGTGTGGTTAGCCGTCACGCAGCTGTACTATGGTGTTCTTCACAATCTGGAAGAAGATGGCCTTCTTGACATCACCGACAGCTTGCACCTCTACTGTGTTCACTACACGTTTCTGCCACGACTGAAAGATGATCTGGCCAGGTTTACACGCGGCTGGGATAACCATCCAATCCGAACAGAACAAAACATGACGCCAAATCAGCTGTGGCACCTCGGCCTCATGCAGAATCCAGTCAGAGAACCAGAAATGTCAGAGGTGATAGAAAAAACATAATTGTTTGAGTGCTTTCGTGATCTATTAATGTATGCAAATAACACATTACCTGGCTGTGCATGTTTAGGGAATTCAGATTGATGCCATTGACTGGGAAGATTCCGGATTGACTGTACAAGAACCAAATCAAGGCATCGTTCTGCCAGACCTGGACTGTCCACTGGACCCTGAGAGCCTTGAGCTGCTTAGATTAGCTATACAACCAACTGCCTCATCGGATAGCTTTGGCCGTGATATCTATCTGATGTGTGTACATCATGCTTCATATCTGTTGGAGACCCGTTAGGGTGTGTGTCCTAAATAGTATTTTTAGGTCATAGAAGCAAATGCGCGTGTACCCTGTCTGTCATAGTTTGAGTTCTCCCTATGGACTACAATTGCCTGGTACAGGGTTTATCACTGTTTCTGATGAATGGGAATTTAAGAATCTCATTTTAATTTCTCTGTTAAAGTTCATGTTTCATATTGTCCACAGTGAAGTAAAATAAATGAGTACTTTTCTGTTCTTTGTACTTGGCATCTTGGTGTAGCGGATGGATAGATTTCAATGTAAATTTACAATTAAGAATCACAGAATTGCACCAAAATAGATGTGCAGTTTTATAAATAATTCATAGAGCTACAATTTCTTCTGCTTTAGCAGGCATAATACATTCTTTTTACCATTACATGCAATGGCAATATACTTAGAGGGTAGGAGGATATGGAACATTGACACTGGTAAGAGATGTTCATTCAGGTTTATTAGAAAACTCATACTACATTAAATGACATTTTACTGCTTTAGTGTATAGCCTGAACATATAACTTGAAACCCACTGACAACAGTAGATTAGCTAAAAATTGCCATCTGAAACATGGGCTAATTCATTTAAAACATTAAAACTGAACTTGCAATTTTGCAAATTGATCTCACAGTAAAGAAATTCTGCTCTTTTAATAATAATAATAATAATAATAATAATAATGTCTTGAACTAGGAGGAGGAGCTAAAACTGTCAAGGGAAAAATTAACTAACTTGTGAAAAACTTAGATTTACAAATCTTGCAAAATACAGAACGGTACTTTCCACTTCAGGTCCTTCCAACAAAAAATAAAAAAAAAATAAAATATAATGGAACTACTAGGAAACACTAAACTACTATCTAAATGAGCCCAAACCCTGTGTGATGTGTATCAATGCACGACAGCAAATCACTTCTAAAAGATACAAAATCTTCGTAATGGCCAGGGATCCTGAGCACCTCAAAGCAGGTAGATGCTGTTGGAAGGCTACCTTTAACAATTTCAAAAGTGAGCTCTTTAGGTATAACCTCCCACCCTGTCCAGAACTTTAGCAGGCTTTTGACCTCATCAGGTGATGCTGGGAATGGAAAAAACATTTAAATTACCTTAAGGTATAATCCTGTAACAATTTTAAAATAAGATCAAATACCTAACAGAAGAAGTAGGTTCCCGTTCCTCCCCCCCCCCCCCCCCGAGATTACCAGTTTCAATGAATTGTCTGAGGAATCCAGAAATGCGGAACTTGGTAGCTAGTGGGTATTCAGAATCAGAATCATCTTCCTCTTGTTCAGGCCAGCAAACTGCCTGAAGAATTAACTACACAAAACCAAAGCAAATACACAAGAATGAATAAATAACCATTATATTTTTTGTCAATTCCTGACTGGGATTCACATACTTTAAAAAACATTTGCAAGTAAAACTAAGCAATTAAATGTAAGTTTCTAGAATATACAAGAATCTTATTTCATAGGGAAGATTATTAAATAATGGCATGACTACAAAAGAAACGTCACAGCAAACCGTTCCCCCCCCCCCTCCCCCATTTATTTTATATGATGAGGAGAAAGTTTTGGACCAACCTCTGGGGTACATACAAATGATTCTCTTGGGAAAAGCAGAGGCACTGTGTCTGGGCGCTGAGACAAAACTGTCCACATCGGGGTTTCCTTGAGGCCACGTCTCATTTGTTTGATCTGCCGTGAGATCCGTCCAATTACCTGTTATCAAAATTATACAGGGCATTTTATATAAAATGTCAATAATATGCAACACCAAGTCCTACATTCATCCACACAAGTGAAAATCTTACAGCATAGATGAGCATCTTTTCAAAAAGCCATCTTCTGTTGCTCTCAGTTACAGCAGGGAGGTCCCAGGCATATGCCAAGTTGTGCACTCTGTTCTTTTCTTGCTCTGAAAGTTCAGACTTCTCAAGCTTCAAGACAAAAAGGTATGGCTTGTTGACTGACACTGAAGGTTATGTGAAGAAATGTACACAACGAAATTAAAATACAGATACTGAATTTTATATGGGTAAACTTACAAGTTTGATTGCATCACGGATATCCAAGTCTGGACAGTCATTTAACTGTACAGTTGCTGTGTCAGGATTTCCTCCCAGAAGGACATGCACAAAAGCTGGGCTTAAACCAGACAAACATGGCCCTCCATGTATAAAAGAGTGTCCCAAAATTCTCCCAGCCACAACAAACAGATCACTGTCGACCAGAAAGGGGGAGGATGATGGCACCAAATGATCTGCTTCTCCCTCAAAAAGTCTGGTGACACCAGTGTTTGCTGGAAAATAAGAATTTACATCCAGTTGTGCAGGGTAACAGAATATTAACTGTACAGTGTCATTTTGGTGAACATGCAACTATGTAAATTTAATTTCTAAAAGCAGTGTACAAACAGGTTTCTTATTCACTACTACAAAATATGGATGTATTACCTAGGTTTACAGAAAATCCAGACTTCAGTCTGTCAATGCAGGTTGAGAAAAAGAACCGTGTAACACCTTCCCCAACAGCACAATCCCCTGTGAAAATTGTTTAATGTATTAACAAAACATGTAGTTCTTAACAACTAATTTGTAATGCAAACGTACTGTACCTTCCAGTCTGCAGTTCAAAGGTCGAGCCCATTCCACACGAGTCCTCTTGTAGAATGAGATCAGAGCCATATCTCGGTCTGCCGGGGTGCTTCTCATGTCCATGTGCACATTCAAAGGTGCTTGTGCAGCATGATAACCAAGTTGTCTCTTTCGAAACAGAGACATGGCCTTGTTGGGGTTTTGGATTGATTGCCACTCTGTATTGAAAAATAGTAGGAAACCCATGAGAAACTGAAACACCCCATAATAACCAGTATGACATTCACAAGGCTTATAAACGCAAGATTACTTTTCATATATAAAAGCATAAGGAACCAACCATCCAAAGGTTTTGCACTACAGCCTGGCAATGTTTCATCTGCCACTTCTGAATGACTTTCTGCTGCACTACATTAGAAAAAAGGAGGGGAAAAAAAAAAAACAAAAAAAAAAAAAAAAAAAAAGCGCAAGAAAAACATTGTCGCCGTCAGATCAAAGCCTCGTATTTACAACAAGGTAACTTCACAGGAAAGTTTTACTTTTATTAGAAAGTCAGTGTACAAATTCTAAATTCCATATAGTTTTCAACTATTCTAATTCCTCCCCAATTTACACTCACTAACATTTTAAACAATTTACGGAGCAGTAGACGATTTCCAATAACAAAAAAGAACAAGAATGGATATGAGGTTTTGATTCAACAAATCCATTAGTACCTTTCACCGCATGAACTTGCATGAATTTCAATGGCCTCAGAAGGGAAATTCTTGAGGCATATTGGACAGGCATGATGAATAGGTGCTGAGAAAACAAAGGCATTGTTAACCAAGATTTAAGGACTAGCATTTATTTCCATTAGCATTAGCAGTACAAATATAATTACTATCATGACAAGAAAGTACTAGCATTTATTTTCCATTATATTAGCAACGCAAATACAATTTCCTGTGCTTTACAAAAAATACTTACATTCGCTCCTTTTTTGCTCTTTAACATCACTGTCTATATTGTCAGACTCTTCCACAGTGTCCTCCACAACTGTGATGTCACATGACTTAACATGTTCAGCCAGGAGCTGGAGGGGGTACAATGTTTTGCACTTTTGGCACACAGCTTTTGGCATGTTGCTGAATGTTTCAGATGTAGGAGGCAATGGGCTAGTGTCCAGCTCCTCTTGAAGTGGAGCTATATAAATTGACCCTTTATTAGCTGCTTTCAGAATTTTGCCAGTATATCCACAATCTTCTGGTGCTACAAGAGAGAGCTTCCTTCTTCCCCATCCTCCTAAAGTAAAATTAACAGAATAAAAAAAAAAAAAAAAAAACAAAACAACAACAACATTTGTTTAGCCACACTTTAAAGGCAGTTCTCCAATTGTTTTTTTATAGAACCATGCACTACTAAATATTTTCCATGATTACAGGGTTTTCATTTTGAAAGGGTTCTTTAGATTAATGGAGATGTTGTATATGGATCAATAATGAACCTTTTTGAAGAGTTCAGTTACAATGCCAAGCTTGTAACAGACTAATATGAAATCTTTATGAAAGTTACAATCAATTTACAACATTCTCCATCACTCTGCAGAACCATCTGATCATGCAATAGCTAATTTAAAGTGTTCATGCTACTATAAATAACTACTAGAGAACCCTCTTTAAGTGTGTATGTAAAGAAATGTGTCCACATAAAACAAAATACTTTGTCAATACCTGATGCTTTGTAAAGAAGCCAACCCCCTGTTACTGCCTTCAGCTTTGGATAGAGCACGTTGAGTTGTTCACTTACCTGTTTAAAAAACAAAAAAAACAAATTACCAGTGCATACATGTATTGACTTAAAGTTTGGGTTTGTTTCAGAGCAATGCTACAATAAATGTATCATTACCCTCCACATTGACTAAATGAGAGATTAATCTCTCTTTTTCTGTTGTGCATTAACTGGGGTAAATCACCCACGCAAATATTACAGACTGATGGCTGAAGGGTTCTTCAGTTTATCACATGTACCTACCTCCTCATGTGTTGCGTCTTCTTCAAGACTAGCAGTCCTTCGCCCTAAACCAGCCTGTAAATGCACCAACTGCTCTGAATCTTTTGGGGACTTCTCATACAGACTTGGCAAGAGATAGAACGTGACACTCATTGTCTTCATTTTTTACATGGAACTCCCTCCTGTAAACTTCCTCCTATAAAACGTCGCTTAGCTTTCCCTTTGGAATAAAGTCCGGGAAATGCCCTGGGGAAATAATAATAATAATAATAATAATAATAATAATAATAATAATAATAATAATTTTAAAAAATATGCTTTAGTTTGTACAATTTTTAAAGTTGTTATTTATACAAAACCTGAAATTTTTTTTCACCTGAAATTCCAAGACCTGAATTTCAAATACCAAAAATTTAGCAGGTAAATTCTTCAATAAAACCAAATTTCACACACCTTTTTTTCCAAAAACATGATTTCTGGTTCAAGTTCTGGTGACACTGATTTAACTCCATATTTGTAAGGATGCTGGCATCCTGCTTTTCCAACACTTTAGGACGCATGGATGGCCATAAGCTTATAAATAACATTCACCTTTCAGGAGGACAGTGATCCCGAGCACAAACCCCAGCCAGCACAGGAGTGGTTAAATAACAAATAGGTAAACGTTGTACGTCGTCCAAGTCTGAATCCAGTCTGAGAGTTTTTGGCACTGTACACAATCACTGTCCAGCACTGAGCACACATTTCTGTTTACACTGAAAGGAATTGATCACAATCAAACAGTGAGATGCGGGAAACAGCATCATTTCCCAGACTGAGGTCAAAGTTTTACTTCCCTTTGGATGTGTGCAAGTGGAAGTGACAAGACTGTGCATTGGTCAAAAATGCTTGGCAGATTTTCATGTTCATACACTCATATGTGCCTGCTGTGTATGAAATGCAACCTGATAGCTCCACAAATGCACATGAGCCATCCTTTATGCCTTCTTCGCTGGACAGTTTCTGACCTCTGATGGCTCTACAGGCATTGATGAAGAGCAATGAAGAATTGAAGGCTGCTCCTGAAATTATTAAAGCAGGGGGGTCCAGCCTTCTCTACAGAGGGCTGGCTTGGCTGCAGGTTCAATCCATCAAAGCTGGAGCACACATGTTAAACAGCTTGAAGACAGAGACCAATGGACTGTAGATGTAGAATCAGGGCTACTGCCACTTGTTTGGAATGAAGACCTGCAGTCACAGAGTGCTTTATGGGTAAGACTGGACCCCTGTGTGATGCAATGTTGGTAATACTTCACAGTAAGTGTGTTACATAACAGTAAGTAGTGCATTGCAAGTATTATTTATTATTTACAAATCAGGTCATCCGACTTTAAGTATGATTAATACATCTTACACTCGTTTCACCGAATAAACAGTTACTGAACAAGAAACACTGTTTTAAAAGATCCTGTTTTGAGAACTCTGTTTTGAGAACCTTAAAGAATGAAGTATTATTCCATATGTTAAGACATTCATGTAAAACTGTCAAAACATACCACACGCCACCCAGTCCAGACGTCCTATATACAGAGCTGCTAAAACAGCTTCTTTCACTCTATGGGATAAAGGGAGGGTGCATGTAAATGATTTAATGCCATATAAATTTATTATGGCTGTGTTTGGAACATATAAGTGCACAAACACAAGAAAAACACAGGATATGGACCCTTTTAAGATTTCACTCCACAAACTATCAGAACCACTAGGGGGCAGTATTGCACCATGATATCATATTATGGTGTTCAGTAATCTGTGCTTAATTGCTCAGTTTTCTCAGTAAAGTAAACAGTATTTTGTTTCCAGTTAATTTAATAATTTGAAATTATGTTTTGCCCTTTATTCCATGACAAATGGACCAAAAGAAATAACCTAAAACTACTTGGAAAGAAGTCTGGTAACTTTGACTTACATTAAAAATAAAGCATGTTTTTTCTTTTTTCTGCAAAAGTTTCAGAAATGATGTTTTATTGTGACAGTAGTGATGTGTATTTGCAACTATAGAACATATTATTAAACTTAACAATGGTGTATTTTGTTGTTTGTGTGCTACGAAGTGGCGGTGGACGAAGTACACAAACCATGCACTTCAGTTAAAGTAGAAATACCCAAGGTACAATTTTACTCCAGTAAATGTCCTCCCTTTAGACCCCCACTGGAGTAAAAGTACTGGAGTATTTACCTTCAAATGTACTTAAGTATGGAGAGTAACAGTAGCATGATTTATTATGGCTCTAATGTCCTGTTATCATTTCTGGAACAAGACTCTTTATAGGTCATTAATTAGCCTGACACTGATGTCTATTCAAATGATCATAAGCACAGAACACTGAGGGAGAACAGGTTCTATTAGCTAGAACTGTTAAGTAAGTTTTTGCAAACAAGCAAAGTTTCGGTTTAAGATTTATTTGCAAATTAGTTACAAGTTTAATAAAAACTTCCTTTAAACAGGTTCTTGAATGAGTTTTGCTGTACTATATTGTAGCTGTAGGTCTCTGTTCATAAACATAAACCAGACAAAACACATTAACTATAAAAGGAAATTTTAAAAAAGTCAGATTTTAGAGTTTGAAATGTCATGGAGTTAAAGTACAAAGTCATCCAAAATGGAAACACTTCAGTACAGATACACAGAAAAACTACTTAAGTACAGAAACCAATTAACTTAGTTACTGTCCACCACTGGTGCTACAGGGGTTGTACATAAATGCACATAGTACACAGAGGATCTGTATATGTAAATGGGTTATATATATATATATATATATATATATAAACTTCTGAAGAGGCTCTCAGTTCAGAGCCCTAAGAACCCAGAGCCAAAGGAAGCCCTTTATATCCAAAGTATGTTTTTATAGCTGGAGTCTCTGAGAGGCTTATAATCTTCTGTAGAGTATTCAAAGTTTAAATTAGGTTTATTAGCATGAAAAAGTATAAAGTTAGTAAAGTAATATAAAGTATGTTTGTGTTTTAAAGATGGTCTGGAGTCAACTTATACACACACATATATATAGATATATAAAACATAAAACATGGACTTGCAACTCATGTGCACACATGACAGATAGATTTAGAAATATATATAGGTACTACTCTCATGATTCTTTTCTCTTTTCCAAAGAAGCCACAACTGTTCTGAAATTAATTACACTATAATTCCGTGCTGTTTGTGTATTTGATATATATATATTTGATGTATTTTATGGCGAAATACAGTCATTAGTGAAATGACTTGTAGTTACACAGTTCAACCGCCAGATGTGCGCAAGTGAGCCACGCTAAGCCCCTCCCTTAAATCCTCCCACCTCGCCATGGCCACCTCCCGTTTCCTGCCGGAGCCCCTCCTTGTTCCCCCCTTCTCACGGCCCCACCCGGCCATCTGCCACTGGCCTTCATTTCCTGCTTTCCAGCTGCCTTTTCCAGCGTTTTTTTCTTCCTGCTCTTGAGCAGAAAACAGGATGAAAGAGGCCCATTGAGTTCCTAACCCCCCCTCCTCCTTTTCTCATTGTACTGTCACCACTGGCAACCAGACCGAGGAGCAGAGCTGAGGGCAAAAATACGGACCCCTGTCTAAACCTGGCCCACATGCTGCCCACAAAGCTTTTGTTTGGGGTTTTAAAGTTTAAATGGATGTGATGGACACGAGGGGGGTGTTTATGTGTCAGCAGTATCACCAGATTGAGGGGAGAGCAATAGTTTAACCCTGCATGAACACAAACACGAATTAGAAGTCTTTTAAAACTGTTTGGGTCACTTTCTCAACAATAACACTGCAGTTTAGTCCTGGGCTGGGCTTAATCCACGTCCATAAATCCTATTATAGTTACATTCCCAGACCAAACGTCTTCATTCTCACAGGATTGGCTGCCTGATCTACATCGTTCCACTCTTTACATACATAAACCCACATGTTTATGATATTTTGTCACTTCTTTTTGTGCTTTCTGTTCATGTCATATGTACTTTACTACATGTTCTGCCCTCTGGTTTTTATGTTATATGGTTCCAGCTGCACATTCCCACACTGTGCCTGATAAGTAGAGGCGTCCAGGCTGTGCCTGCTTTCTCTCCAGGTTATTTAAAGCACGTCGCAGCCGCAGGACACGCAGCAGTTGCCACTTTCTAAACAGAAGTGATGAAACGGCGGAGAGCTTGCAGGCCCAGTGGAGCCATGAGCAGATAAAAGCACCACCAGCACACACACCCCTCCCTTCTCCTTCTCCCCCCAGTTTTCTTTTTGGCATGCCGAGTAGCTCCACAGTTCCAGGCCTTGTATTTCTGAGGCAGGCTAATGTGTTAGCAGTTAGCCTGTCTGTGTCATCAGAAAGGCATGTGGGAGAACACAGTGAGTTTAGTCTTTGGGAAAGTTACTGTTTGGCTGGTTCTGAAAAAGGAGGCATGTGATTCCGGATTGGATGCAGTGGTTATCTGGCTCTGCGGCCTTGTGTACCAAACTAACATCACGAGGCCACAGTTAACATCCATGTGATTCATTTCAAGTCCCCCTCCCTCTCTCTCTCTCTCTCTCTCTCTCTCTCTCTCTCTCTCTCTCAAACCCATTGCACTGTGTTGGTAAAACATTCATAGATTCATGTTTAGGCAGCACATATAAACCTGTCTGTCTGTCTATCTATCTATCTATCTATGTGTCTGTGTCTGTGCTAGCCTGGCATTTTTGAGTGCTACACTGTAAAGCATGTAAAAGTAAAGTTGTATGTCCCCCCCCCCACCACCACCACCACCACCACTCTGCGGTCAGTAGGGGGAGATGTTGAGCTGCAGATGAGGCTCTTCATCTCTGGGAAAAGCCGCAGCCATTTTGAGCCCTGTTTCTCTCTTTCAAAACAACCTCCATTTTAGCAGGATGAGCACTAACATCTCCCCACGTCTGCATTCTACTGAGCTCTATAATTAATGACCTGTGAACTGATTTACACCACATCTGGAGCCTCTCTGTATGTGTGTGTGTGTGTGTGTGTGTGTGTGTGTGTGTGTGTGTGTGAGAGAGAGAGAGAGAGACAGACAGACAGAGACAGACAGACAGACAGGATGCTCCCTGGAGTGTGTGATGCTTACTCACGCTCACTCACTCACACAGACACACTGACACACATTTGGCCTGGAAGAGGAAAGGGTGGGGGGAGGGGGCTCTTAAAGGGAGAAGCGTGTTCAGTCAGTGAGTGTTTTTGTGAGGGAGATTAGTGGAATCCCCATCTGTCGCTTTTATCTCTCTGTCTCCCTGTAGAAAAATGGTGCATTTCTGTCTCTTCCTTTTGGCTGTCCCATCACACAGTCAGTGTGTTCCTATGGCTTCTACAGCATAGCCAGATGAACACAAGCGCACATACATACTAGCTCACAGACAGTGAGCCACGTGGTTGAATGAGCACCATGGCCTTGAGGCTCTGACCTTGTTTATATGGACCAGCGGTGGTCAGATTCTCACGCGCAGTCTAGTTACCGTTTCTCATAAGAGTCCCAACTGAACACTATTCTCACACATTGCAGTGATCTTCTAGTGAGCATGTATGGGTCTATAGGGGTGTGTCTGAACGTAAGCCCCCCCATATAAGAGAACCCAGCTGCTTCTTTGACCTACTCAGGGGTCAGGGCTCCTCCAGAAACAGCTGCCAGTAAGAGAGAGTCTGGGTGTGAATGGGGAACAGGGGGCATACTGATAAATTCACGTGTCTAAACTTTTGACTGGTAGAAATTAGTGATTCCAAAAACAGTGATTCCAAACCCATTGTATTGTGCAGCTAGACTTCCATTTATGTAATTCCATGGACAATTTTTATGAACTATAGATTCCTAGGCATTATAAGTGATAAACTTACTTTCTATCTACCTCTGATTAGGCATATAACATATGCAAAGACTTCCAGTACCACTCGGCCTCCTTCATCTGTTATGCAAATCAGCCTTTTTGTTTGTGGGTCGTCCCCATGGCAGTATTCAAAGTGTTGGTTCTTAGCAGAAAGAAGACTCAGCGGGTTTATTTCGGTGCACCTTGAGTCTATTCATCAGGCTCACAGCAGAAAGAGAGAGTTAAAGATTCCAGGCAAAAAGTGTCTGAAGCTACTGTAGATGTAGTGTGTTGGAGCTCAATGCTCTGTGTCTTACCACACAGTAAAGCTCATGGCAATGATATCAGCTGTGGTGCTGTATACAAATGACTCTAGATTCGAGATCATCTAGTTTGCAAACTTGCAAATGACTGTAAGACGTTTGTTGATGCTGTGGTGCACATCCAATCTAGTCTGTTCTGTGCCATGTGTGCTTGTTTACACTGCTATTCAGAGAGTGGGCAGAGTGGCCTAGACTCGCACACAGGTCAAAATTCCTGGACTGAATATCAAATAAATATCACATATAAACTCACCCGGACAAATAATCCCATTTCAATCCCCTGTGACTGAAACGTTCTGAAACAACCTGTAACACCTCCACAAGCACCAATAACAACTGTGACTGGATTTGGCAGGTACTGGACAAGTTTCTGGATGTAGGCCATATCAATGTTGAGACACTCTTACATCAAAGAATTGGTCAGTTGGGCCAGATTTGGTGGATGTCTTCCCTGGCACAATTCCGAGCAGAATTCCCTGTAGACTGGGATTTAAGCCACTCCTGGTAGACCTGTATGACCGTACGCTTCCGTACACCTGCAGATTCAGCTACTTCCTTCACACTACGGTCTTTGGCATGCCCAAATGCAGTCACTTCTTTTAGCCAATCATTAACATTGGTGTTGGTATACAATAACTCAGTAAGTGTAATGCTTTAGTGTATTGAAAGTAGTGTGTTAGTGTACAGTATCTCAGTAAGTGTGATGCGTTAGTGTGCTGTAAGTATCGTGTTGGTGTACAGTAACTCAGTAAGTGTAATGCGTTAGTGTGCTGTAAGTATCGTGTTGGTGTACAGTAACTCAGTAAGTGTATGTGTTAGTTTCACTTTGTTTTGAGCTTGTTTTGACCTTTTGGACAGAGCTTGGTTCTAGCTAATGGAGCTTGGTTCTAGCTAATGGAACCTTTAGTACTTCTACTCCAGTGAAGGTCTAAAGGAAGGAACTTCTACTGACACTGGAGGAGTATTTTACCTTGGGGATCTCTACTGTAACTCAACTACATGGTCTGTGTACTTTGTCCACTGTTGGAGAAGGAGCTAGTTACTGGTAGCGTTACATTGAATTGGACAAGACAAAGTCTTTCTTTATAATGTCTCTACAGCATGGATTCTCCTATTTTTCCTCTTTGCAGTTCCATTGTGCGGACAGTTGGGGGCACTCCGACATCACAGTCCAAGCCACTGTGTGTGTGTGTGCGCGGGCATGTTTCCCGGTGGAGGTGTGTGTGTGTGTGTGTGTGAGAGAGAGAGTGAGTGAGTGTGATGGAACGCAGTGTGCTGTGAATGACCCTGAGGTAACCTGATCACTCTTTAGAAACTCTCTGCTCGCTGGTTAGGGCTACATTTCTCCAGCGCTGCCTGAAGACTCAGGATAGGAAAAAAGACTCCCCCTCTCTTTCTGCCCCCCCCCCCTTTCGCCTGATCCCTGTGAGAGGGTGTGAAAAGGGGAAATAGTGGCCTGAAAGATAGCCATTCTGTTTACACAAGAGAAATCCCCACAGAGTCTTATCAGGGGCTGGATGTCCAAACAGGCTTGGGGAAATGTTGAACTTCTAGGGCCTCAAGCTGAGATGCTGTGTTCCGGTTTATGGGTTTAGACCCAAGCGTTTCCAAGGCCATGCAGATAAGTCCTAAGGCCTGGAAGAGATGGAGCAGTAAGGTCCATGTCAGGAATAGCTTTCTGAAAAGTCGGATTTGCACCCTTTCCTACTTATCCCAAAGCAGCGTGTTTGGTGTTTGAAGTTCAGTGGAAGCTTTTTGCTGTTTATTTCAAGTAGCATCATATGAATGGCTTGCCCTGATCATCATACTTGTCTCAGACTTTTTCAAGTAGTTTATTAAGCTCTGATAGACTTGCTTATGTTGCCTTTGATACTGTATGACACACTTATTTATAAACATGGATAGAAGTGCATATCAAGAACAAAACCTTGTAATTCCATTTCTGTATGCTATAATATGAAATTGCCTGTAGCCCTTTACGTTGTGCGTAAATTTCATGATGAATGGACTCAAACAAATGGAACATAGTTACCTTAAAAAAATGGTTTACATTAAAAGTAAAGTATGTTTTTGGCTTCTCCTGTAAAGTTAGCATTCTGGAGAAGCTTGGACAGCAGCCAATATATATAGACCATATATATAGATAATATATCTGTGATGTTCGGGGCGGGGGGGATGGGTTCTTTGGTTGAGGTGACAGTGAGTTTGAACCACATTGCCTACATTGAGCTGCTGGACAACCAGGTTTGGCCTTTTGCTCATCATATTCCAAGATGATAGTTCTTGTGTATACATTGTGGCAAATGTGACTGACTGGCATGATGAGCATTCAGGAGTGTTCACACATCTGGACTGGACCACAAAATCCCCAGATTTGAATTCTCTTGAAGATCTGTGGGACTACCTGGAACAACTAGTACATGCCAGGGAAAACATCCACCAAATCTGGCCCAACTGACCAATTCTTTGATGTATGAGTGTCTAAGAATTGATGTGGCCTACATCCAGAAACTTGTCCAGTCCATGGCAAATCCTGTCACAGTTGTTATTCATGCTCTTACATGAAAGTTTTCTATGTCACTTTCTACATAAACATCATATATATGTATATGATATTTTACATATACAACAATCTAGTACTACATACCAAACTGAACTATACCAGATTAATCCATTAATACGTGCTCCATGATTCTTATAATTCTTATCCAGGTTATCAGGCAGGAAAAGCCATTCAGTGCATCCATGGATCCTGGCTCTGTTACAGGGGTCTCTGCACTGGCAATAAACAGTCATACTATGTGCATGTGTTTTTCCCATCATAGCTTTAGTGCAGTGTTCTGGGTCGGGTGTGTGGCAAACTATGCACATCTGTTCTCAATCAGACTCTGAGCCCACAGTCTCTGCGGCTACTTACCATGACTCATATCCCACATTCCTGAGCGTGTGTGTGTGTGTGTGTGTTTAGGGGTGGCGGGGGGAGTCGGGTGGCTTATATGGTCATATTTCAGGCCCCTTGCTTTTTCTGTAGGAGAAACATTATACACATAATTGCACATAATTTGTAAGTACAGATGAAAGCTGTGGTGAGCTGTAATTTGTAAGTACTTTACCCTGAGGTTATTATAGTATCTGGCTACAGAGGGAAATCCTGGAGTGGGCTTGTTTTCCGCCTGATGTGTCAGTGTTTTTCTTCTTCCCCCTGTTTTCCGGGCTTCCTCTTCTCCACAGCCGGAGCGAGCAGGACACTGAGACAATGCTTTGTTTAGGAAAGCCTTGTGAGCTCCTAATAACAAGAGCAGGCTTTTTTTGTTCCTCCCATTGATGTGTAGTTCTGTCCTCCTTCCTGCAGGGGTCAGTGTTGCTGAGAGGGAACAGGCCTGCTGACGTCATCACTCCGAGTCCGTGTTAGTAGGTCAATGTGCGGAGGCAGACTCTGCATCTAGGGGTCAGTGTTGTGGATCTAGGTGGAGGTGCAGTGGAGGCGGAGAGACCACATGGATGCTTTAACTCTCAGCCAGATGGTGCTGCTGCTGCTATAGCAGGGCTGAAGCCTCCAGCCCTGTTAACTCTTTCTGTTCTGTGCCTCTTTCAGTGTCTCAGCACTGAGCGGCCAGTTTATTAGAAACCAGGTTTTGGCATATTACTGACCACAGCCAGTCAGTTGCTGCACACTTTATCACCCACCCTCTACACCGTCCTGCAAAGTGTGCATTGACAGATAGACTACAGTCCACTGAGAGGTTTCTTATAAAGTGGCCACCAAACAGCTATTATAACAGTGATTATATGGACTGAACCAACTTCATATATCAAAGCAAATGCTAATGCATTGTGCATGCATTGTAGTGTATATAGAGAGGGGGGCTAGTGTGTGCGTATGTGTGTGCGTATGTGTGTGTGTGTGTGTGTATGTGTATCTACACTGTCCTGCAAAGTGTGCATTGACAGATAGACTACAGTCCACTGAGGGGTTTCTTATAAAGTGGCCAGCAAACAGCTATTATAACAGTGATTATATGGACTGAACCAACTTCATATAGATAGATAGATAGATAGATAGATAGATACTTTATTGATCCCGAAGGAAATTTAGCTCACCTCATTTAGCAATATATCAAAGCAAATGCTAATGCATTGTGCATGCATTGTAGTGTATATAGAGAGGGGGGCAAGTGTGTGCGTATGTGTGTGCGTATGTGTGTGTGTGTATATATATATATATATATATATATATATATATATATATATATATATATATATATGTACTACGTATATAGCCCTTCACATGTAGACTGTAGAGCTGTTCTGTTGCACTATGACACAAAACCTGAAGACTGTACCTGTGTACTCTTACCACAGGGTGGTATATGTGAGCTGCAGTCTGGTACAGTATGAATGACCTCATATGGAAGAGACCATCTTGTGAATTCTGGTGGGGGGTGCTGAGTGAAAGTGTGTCAGTGGGAGAACGTGTCAGAGAGTGGGCGAGCAGCTGGCAGGAGTGATGGCAGATGCATTAGTCTAAGATTTGGCTCTCTGCTTCATGGTTTTCAGCTGTGAAGCCCAGTACAAGATCTAGTCGAAAATCTGCTGGTTTGGCCTTAAAGAGATGTGCTAGAGGTTTGACATGACCTGCTGGGTCAGATGAAATGTTTGCTGATTTGTTTGCTTTTATCCTACAGTATTAATAATGAATAAAAGAATCAGTATGTTTCCGGGTTTGGGTCACTTTGAGGTGGTTTATGTCAGAACTCAATCAAACACAATCAAAAGAGCTCACAAAATCTAGATAGACAAGGCCTTTGGAAAGGCCAGTACAGATGTGCTTCAGCTGCGCTCATCTGCAAATGGATGTAACAATGGACTTACACTGTAAACCACACATTAGGCCGCTCACATAATCACAGTTATGGTTTGATGACTCGCTCTGAGAAGGTTGGAGGGTGGAGTTGTGCATGATGAACTCCTGATGAATTACTGTAGTCGTGTACTTTACTCACATAACTTCCATTCTGCACTGTGTGCATGTGTGTATTAGTTCCTTTTTTGGGGGAACCATATCAAATATGTGTGTGTAAGATTTTCTTTGTGTGTGCACGTAAATGTGTATGTGTTAGTGTGGGTGCGCATGCGTGTGTGTGTGTATGTGTCCATGTGTGTGTATGTGTCCATGTGTGTGGGGGTGTTTGTGTGTGTGCTCTTGTGAGTGTGTGTTTGTACATTTGTGTGTGTGTGTGTGTGTGTGTGTGTGTGTGTCCTAAATATTAAGTTTAACAGAAAGTTTTCATTGTATAATACCATAGAAGAGCCACTTCACTGGGCTCTACTTGCATCAACTTGATGCTCTATTGCCATTGAAGACCCACTTTGATGGATGGTTCTTTAGAGTAAGAACCCCCTTAAAGCTGTTAAAGAAAGTTCCTATTATGTGACGTGTTATGTATGTGTTGACCCTTTAAAAGGACCTTGACATGCACAAATGTCGGTTTCAAACATGGTTCTATAGGGTACCAAAAGTGGTTAGCCACAATAATTAGCAAGACTAATTTTACACCAACGTAGAATGGGTTCCGTTCTGTTTCGCACACCTAATTTTTATCCATTCAGCACATTTCCACCAAAAATAATCAAGTTCGGAACCCAAAAAGTTAGTTCCAAAAGTTCTAAACATTAGAACCAAAGAACAGCACAAACGCCCACATGTAATCTATACGCTCTGCCATCTTGTTACTATTGTTTATTACCGTTGTGTAGCACCCCCTGTTGAAGTTGAGGTCATGTCCTTTAATGTTCCTTGGTTCCAATTAAAGCTGGTGCAAATGCAGGCTGGTTCCCTGAATAGCACCAAGGTTCTAAGAAGGCTAAATGGAATCAATTCAAGAACCACAGTTCTTTTAGTCAAGGGGTATAAAATAACTTTTTTTGGAACCTTTTTTTTTTTTTTTTTTTTAAGAGTGTGAGTATGTTTTTATTTGTGACACAGACTGTGATTAAACTATGTTCAAATATATAATTGTATAAATATCAGGACTAGTACTGGTACTCCGTATCAGCCTATACTTACTGATCAGATAATACTTTAGCTGGCTGCTCTGAAAGTGCTTTTCTGTTCATCGACAGTGAGGAGCAGATTTGCTGGTGTAATCTGTGTCAGCTATGAGTGGTCATTTGAGCTGTTTCTACTCTCTGTGTAGTTGCTGACATCCTCTTCGCTGCAGTGTGTGAGAATCTCTCTTGTGAGAGGCGGCTGTGTCAGCATGTTCAACACCAACACCATCACTCAACGTGATTACATGCACAACACAACCCAGTGCTCCACTACTGTAGACTAAAGGGATTTCAGACCGAACTACAGCATCGATTATCTCCCTGCAAGGAGAGAACAAAAGGAAAGTACACGGTTAAGCCTTAAAGGACGCGAGGGAGAAACCAGAGAGAGATCAGTCGAGAGTTTTTTATGCTTATACGTGTGTTTAAATTATTAAAATTGCATTTTATCACATGACTTAAATAAACATAGCTAAACTGCTTGTTATTACAGTTCATTAAAGACATATAACAAATAACTAGGTTCTGGGTTTTGTGCAGGGCTCTAAAGGACTCCAAAGGCAGGGTCAGCTTGCAGTAGTGACCATCTGAGATATAAATACTGCCCTGCCAAGGTCATCTGTGCAGGCAGCCGTGACTGAGCCATCTGTGGACTCTCTCTGAACATGTTAATGTTCGGTCACTGTTTATTTGCACCAACCATTCTATCAGCCCCACTGACCATATAGGACACTGTAGTCCATCTGTTTCTCTGTATACTTTATTACCCTGCTCTTCAGTGGTCAGGACCCCCACAGGACCACCACAGAGCAGGTATTTTGTGGGTGGTGGATCATTCTCAGCACTGCAGTGACACTGACGCGGTGGTGGTGTGTTAGTGTGTGTTGTGCTGGTGTGAGTGGTTCAGACACACACGCAGCAGTGCTGCTGGAAACCTCTGAGAATCGTCCACCAACCAACACTATCCAGCCAACAGCATCCTATGGGCAGCATTCTGTGAGTGGCGTCCTGTGACCACTGATGAAGGACTAGAGGATGACCAACACCGCACTGTGCGGCAGCAGATGAGCTATCGTCTCTGACTGTACATCTACAAGGCAGACCAGCAAGTTAGGAGTGTCTAATAGAGTGGACAGTGAGTGGACACAGTGTTTAAACACTCCAGCAGCACTGCTGTGTCTGATCCACTCACACCAGTACGTCGGTGTCACTGCAGTGCTGAGAATGATCCACCACGCACATAATACCTGCTCTGTGGTGGTCCTGTGTGGGTCCTGACCATTGAAGAATAGGGTAAAAGGGGGCTAACAAAGTATACACATTCTCTCCGTCTAATGTGTGATCTGAGCTGTACTATCTTCCTTGAATAGAATGGCAGGCCCGATGGAGCGAGCACAGACTCATGAATCAGATTACTGTGTTTATCAGATTAGCAGACCAGGCTAAATGATGCCTGCAGCCTGCAGCAGGCTGGAGTCATGCTGTGATCTGGCTGCAGAATGGTGATGTGGGGGACCAGGGGTGAAGTGTTCTACAGCTTTAGCTTTTCTCCCCAACATTTTGGAATGTCTTCAGAGGCATAAATACACATACTCACCCTGAAGTTTGCTTCTTTAGTTGGTGCTATAAAGCTAATATAGCTAACAAGTAATAGATGGCTATATTCCACCAACTAGCACCATGCTAACTGCCTTGAAGCTCCAGAGAAAAGCAAAGCAAACCAAAGAAACAAAAAATGTGGAGAAACAGGCTGCTGTATAGAATGGTTAAAATATCCCACAATGCAGCATCCTCCTGCTCGCACGTCATCTCTTTCACAAAGGTGCTCCCCCTCCCGTCTCTTACCTCCTCTCTCTTTTTTCAGCCTGTGTTTTCCCATCAGTCCTGCTGCCTGCCAGCTCTTTGTGCTGAGGAACAAAGCCTGAGTGTGTGGCACATGCTGAAAACAGATACACTCCTCTGGTCAAGGCAAAACAGTGCTGACTTACAGAAGGATCAAGACTCCCAGCAAAACTATTTTATTATTTTCCTGAGGTTAAAGTCACAATAAGGTTTAGAGTTCACCTAGAAACTTATTAGGACATATAGATGCATGCATATACAGCATATACACTTACTGTCAAAATAGTAGTTGCACAAATAGCTGAATGAAACTTGGTGGTCAGGTTTGACAATAAGAGACATGTGAATTATCCAAGTTTCATGCTCAGCCGTACATGTGACGTAAGCCAAGACGGGCCTTATTGCTGTACCTGACTGACCCAACAGCCATGATTGTGGACATTCAGTGAGCAGTGATGCCCTCTATGAATCATCCTGTTAGTGCGGCACCATTGGCAGACGGCTGCACCACACAGGACTACATGCACACAGACCGTTACGGAGACTGTCAACACCAGGTCAGTGTCACCAAAGATTGCAATGGTGTCATGCCCGACTGTCATGGAGTGACTCAGAATGGCAGTGGTTCATCTTCAGTGACGAGTCCCGCTTTTGTCTTGGTGGAGACGACCAACAAATCCGTGTGTGGAGGCACCGTGGTCAGCGCCAAGATGAACGGTTTGTTGTTCATATATACATGAACTACAAGCATGCGTATGTGTGTTGGGGGAGGTTTGTGTTATATACCAGCACGCCAAAGCTTCTGTGAACAAAGGCCCCATCTGCAGGGTCACATCAATAAACATCCCCCCCGAATGAAAGCCTTGGTCAGCAGCTGAGCACCAACCTGTTCAATAACATATTTCATCACATGCCAGTCCTTCATAGACAAATGTGTTAATGAATAAATACCACCATCCCACCTTAACAAAGAGTATCAGCATCACTGCTAGAGAATGACCATAATATCTGGTGGGTGGTGGTCCTGTGGTGGTCCCTGTCCATTCTTGGTTGGGTTAAACTAATGGTGGCTGATAAAGGTTCTCCTACACCTACAGTGATCAGTGATAACATTACACCCACCTCCTTGTATCTACACTTACAGGTATGATGTGGGTGGTGGATCATTCTCAGCACTGCACTGACAATAACGTGGGGGTGGTGTGAGTGGATCAGACACAGCAGTGCTGCTGGAGTGTTTAAACACTGTGTCCACTCACCGTCCACTCTATTAGACACTCCTACTTTGCTGGTCCACCTTGTAGATGTACAGTCAGAGACGATAGCTCATCTGCTGCTGCACAGTGCAGTGTTGGTCATCCTCTAGCCCTTCATCAGTGGTCACAGGACACTGCCCACAGGATGCTGTTGTACTGGTTGGTGGACGATTCTTAGTCCAGCAGTGACACTGTGGTGTCCAGTAGCACTGCTGTGTCTGATCCACTCACACCAGCACCACGTCAGTGTCACTGCAGTGCTGAGAATGATCCACCACCCACATCATACCTGCTCTGTGGGGGTCCTGTGGGGGAGTGTTTGTGTTGGTTCTGTTTCGTTTCATTTTTTGATCACATGACGCATCTTCACATGCCCTACTTTCTCTCTCTGTCTTGCTGCAATGCAGAGTGCTCAAAACTTTCACTCTCAGAATCATCAGACTCTATACTGGGTCATTGGTGCAGAATTCAATTAAGTTCCTTATTTTTTTCCACTGGTGTTTTTCCTGAGAGCCCCTCAGAGGAATAGAGTGATAATGGAACTCTCGGTCTGCCAGGGACCGTAATGGAACCACAGCTGCAGTTCTGCTCAGATCATTTCATTCCACCTTTTCACTGCATAGCATTTTGTAATATCTTTGAATGCCAGTTTGTTGACAACATGCATATGAAGTGAAGTCCAGTCGTCAGTCCTGTAAATCTACAGACTGTATTTTACAGGGTGGTATTCCTTGATTTGCTTTGCAAGATCATCCCAGATGGAAGCGGAGTAGGCAGGAAATGAAATGTGAGGTCGGTCCTACAAGCCATTGTCCTGCTTGTTTGCTGAAGCGGGCCTTTAGCTCTGGCGGTGTAGCAGCAGATGGACCATTATCGAGATCCAGGCTTTACTCACACACACACACACACACTCACTGTTGTCTAAATATAGCCCCTGTTCTTAAGAGGACAGGCCCACTCTGCTGTTTACTAGCCTCATGTGCCACTGCTGCAATGTCATGTGTGCACATGCATGATATGATCAGAGACACATGCAAGTTTGGTCCATTAGTCACTGTGCATTGTGATGAGAACGCAGTGCCCTTCAGCAACACTAGTGGGCAGCACTTAGCAGTATCTCTTCTCTTGCCTTTCTCTTCTCTTCTCTTCTCTTCTCTTCTCTTCTCTTCTCTTCTCTTCTCTTCTCTTCTCTTCCTCTGGGTTCCCTGTCTGAGCTTTGGTTCCTCTAGAAGGTTGCTATTGTTTTCCCTGGTGATACTCATTTGGGGCTCAGACCCAAATTTTGTGTGAAGCTGATTTGTGAAATAAATTAGAATAAATCTATTAAATTAAAATGAATTGAATATGTACAGGAAAAAGCTCTCTATTAATATTCTGATATGCAGTTTGGGTACTGTATGTGGTGTATAGATTGGTTTGTGGTCCTTGTTGTGAGTGAAATCCAGTAAACCAGATTAATTAAAGCCCCACTCGCCCACACAACACCCTACAGACAAACAGACAGATGGGCGTCATTAAAACACCCTGTTATGTTCTGTGGCTTTAATAGGTCACCACAGTCAGATGGACATTACCCTAAAGCTCAGAGCTAATGGCTGAATTCTCTCTCTCTCTCTCTCTCTCTTTCTCTCTCTCTGTCTCTCTCCCCCTGTCTCTCTCTCTATCTCTCTCTCTCTCTCCCCCTCTCCATGTCTCTCTCTCTCTCTCTTCCTGTCTCTCTCACACAGGCAAGGGAAGGGTTAGTGGATGTCAGCCCCACCCACTCAGAATCTCTCTGTGACCTAAATAATCCAACAGGCAGCTACATATAGAATACTGCGTCTCCCTCCTCCCCTCGTGCTCCATTTCTCCCTGCTCCTTCCTCTCTGTCCATCCTTCGTTCACAATTGTGCTTAATGTCGCTGATCTGTTCTATCCGTGTAACAGGGATGCCAGTAAATGCAGCTTGATGGACTCTCCCCATTGATTCCTGATGCAGCCCCTCATAGACTCCTCATTGAGGGTCCCTGTCAGTAGCTGTGGGCAGGAGGGGGTGATGCGAGGTTGGGAGTGGCCCTCACTGACTGCAGCCTGTGTGTGAGCGTGCTTGGCGGAGTGATGGCTGTGTGTCACTGTGTGTTTCTCTGCGGGGATCAGCTGGTGTCTAATCCTGCACCACCGAGCTCAGAGCAGATCAGAGCAGCTCTGTCTTTGTCTCTGTAGCGCATGCAGGAGGGGGGCCGGGTGGTCCGGGTGGAGGGGTGTGTTTGTAGAGAGAAACACGGAGGTCAGGTCTGTGTGACACATTTCCTCTGATCCGTTCAGGCGCCTTCAAATACCGTCACAACATTAGTACTGTCTGTACCTGGAACCTGAACATGTAGCTCAGTTACAGTAACCACACAGAAAGCACATCACCACAGTCTGAACAAAACCTCCCATCTGCATTTCAGTTTGTGAGATAATATTAAAGTGTGCATTGTCCTTTATAGACAGCGCTACTTTGTTTTCTTTTTTAAATACTGTTTCTTTTTTTTTTTATTTTCTACTGTTTTCTTACTTTTTCTTATTTTGATCTTTTTCCTTTGTTTCTACTTACCTTGTCTTACTTTTTACCTTTTTCTACTTTGTCTTACTTTTTTCTTATTTTACTTTTTACTTTTTTTCTTACTGTCTTACTTTTTCTCTTATTTTTTAATTTATTTATTTATTTTTTTTTTTTTTTTTTTTTTTTTTTTTTTTTTTTTTTTTTTTTTTACATTTTATTTACAAATTATTTTACATTTACATTTTATTTTATTTTATTTTTTTTTACTTTTTTACACAACTTTTTTTTTTTTTACTTTTTACTTTTCACTGTTAACTCATTTTTTCTATTCTATTCAGTATATGCTATCTTTATATTATCTTATTGATTCATGTGAGCAGACAGTTGTACAGTGTGTGACTATGTATATGATAAATTACCTTTGATTTGATTGAATTGGATTTTATTTGATTTGTGTTTAAATTTCATTAACAGACCAAAGCAAACATCCCGAAACACCTTGACAAAAGATCAGTTCACACTCACTTACATCAAAAGTGGAATATATTTTTCATTCTCCTGTAAAACTATCATTCCACTGAGCTATAAACATGGCTTTGTATAACCAAACAACAGAACATGATCAAGTCTATTAGAGATTACCAAACACCTCCACTCAGGTAAGTGCGTGAGGGTTGGACTGATGCTAAACTAGTGGCTATGAACTGTCACTAGTGTCACTACATTAGCCTCCATTATAAAGTTGGAAAAGCACACTTCTTTAGGTAAATGTGAAGATACACTGAGAGGCTAAGGAATTAGCTTGACCTGAAAGTATGAGAGTGTGAAGTTGCGCCCACTGCAACTGTGGATGTGGGAGGGGGTGGGGACGGAACAATGCATGCCTCAGGTGTTCTCATTTGAAGCTAGCGCAGCGTAGAATCAGGTCAATCAGATACACACCTCACTGACTCCCGGAGCCCAAATGAACTCGAGTGATTGAAACCCTCACACAGAGACCTCGACTAGAGTTTGTTGTCATCCAGTGATTGTAATCCTGAACTTCATTAGAGCAGGTAAAAAAAAGGGTGTTGGAGCACAGCAAACTTCTGACACTCCAAATGGAAGTGGTTCATTGAATTAACATGACTCAAATGTAATACGTAATTTCCACAAAGATAAAATACCCTGATCAGTCATACACCACCTGCGTTGTAGCTACACGCCATTCTATCAGCTCCACTGACCATATAGGAGCACTGTGTCGTTCTACAGTTCCAGACTGTAGTCCATCTGTTTCTCTGTATACTTTTATTACCCTGTTCTTCAATGGTCAGGACCTCCCAGGACCACCACAGAGCAGTGTGGTGGACCATTCTCAGCCCTGCACACCTCTGTGTCACTGCTGGACTGAGAAGTGTCCCCCAACCAACACTATCCAACCAACAGCGTCCTGCTTGCCAGTGTCCTGTGGGCAGCCTAAAGAACCTGTCAAAGGATTGTTCTTTACAGAGCCTTTTATTTGTGAATGCAATGTGAAGGTTCTTCACCAATTAGAGGGTTCTTCCCTTGAACTTTTGAAAGGTTTGAAAGCTTCTTCACATTCATAGATTTCAGACTTGAATGTGTAGCGAAATTAAATTGTTGGTCTGGGCTAAGGCAGTGGTCACCAGCCATGGCTTTCATACATGGAAGCAGGAGAGATCATTACGTCCACCAAACTCAAGTTTGCCCTCATCTCTCTGTCAAGTCATGGTTCAGAGCTCCTTGGAGCTTTTCTTGAATCCCAGTGCTTTCCTCACTCTGGAATTGACATTCTTGTTGTGAGTGATGGAAATTGGGCTCTGAAATCCAGTTTGAGCCACATAGCGTCCAGACTGAGATGCCTCCGTAAACATCTGAATGGAATTGCAACTTTCAAATGTGGTGTGAATCCGATTTGCAAAAATTGGATTTCATGTGGGTTTTTTTGCTGTCCAGGCTATCAATCTGGATGCAATCTAGATATTCCAAAAATCTGATTTGGGCCGGCAGTCTGAGCATACACAGGATGAAACTAAGCTCATTCAGGAGGAGGGATGGTGACCACTGTCCTGGGGCATCACTTGCAGAACCCCTTGTATTAAGAGTTTCCTACTAATGATCCCATAACTGTGAATATGTGCAGGACTAGTGTATTATAATCATTTCATACACTCATCTGCGACCAATTCCAAACTTTGGAATGTCGATAAATGCTACAGCATGCACAGCCCTCTCCGTTAAGTGAGCAAGATCTTCCATCCCAGGCTTTTTAATTCTGGCTCATTGATTTAGCTTAGCTGGAGGCTTCCCGCTGGACGTTCTGATGACGGACAGCGTTTCTTTTCTTTCGTCTACTCCTTAAGAATCGAAATGGTGCTTCATTACTCGTCTGGGGTCTGAGCCAGATTGGACAGTGTCTTCACCGCCCCCCTCTCCCCCTGCCCCCTGAAACAACCCCGCTTTTCTCCTCCCTTAGTGCTTCAGCCTTCACATCAACAGCATTGAGCCTGGGTGCACAGACAGCCAATCGGCTTCTAGAGCTGGGTGCCTGTGGGAGCTGATTGGAGGAGGTGTGTGGGAGTCTCCAGGTAGAACAAGTCACCCTGGAGAGAAAAACAACCTCAGAGCCATCATTATCCCCGTTTATCGAACTCAGCATTGCAGCAAATGCAATACATCACCATGGCCCCACCCCCAGGCCAAATGAGCTCCAGTTATAGCCCCAGTGCTATTTGTGTGCCCCTCCCCACCAACCTACCCACCTGCTAAACCCCCCCAGATTCTTTATTGGTCTTTTTATTCTTTTTTCTGTTCTTTTCATGGTCATTTTTTCATATGATTCATCGTTAGCCGCCCTTTACATTGCATACATATATGCAATATCATTTTTATATTTAAGAATATATTTAACAATACAGTATAAGAAAGAAGACATCATTCATGTAATGATTGAATATAGTATATTACTCATTTATGCCCGTTTTATAATAAATAATGCAAAGTTTATAACATAAAGGTGCCTAAAATTGTATGTAAGATTATATACATTATGTGAGTGACATGTAAGTAACACTTTTATTCTTAGACATATTTTTAAGCATATGTTGTTATTGGTCCATATATTGTACATATTTGCTAATTATATATACATGCTCAACATAAATACTTTTATTTTTACTTTTATATATATATTTATATTATATTTAAAACATAAAAGTATTTTATTTTGTGCCTGAATTGTATATGATCCATATATGGACCAATTAACAAATAGTTTCAATATTTCTTAAAAATAAAAGTATTTATGTTGAGCTCGTATATATAATTATCAAATATTGAACATAACTGGTAATTGGTTAATATATGAATCGTACATACATATACATGCCGGTATATGGTTTAATGCGCCCCAGGACATTTAAAATTTTTTTTGTGTTACACAAATGCTTTTAAATATTTAATTGTTCCTAGACAATCAGTTTCATATTTTCAGTTTCATTGTATAGCTTAAAGTGAACATTTCTATACTAGCTACAAACCTCACTAAATATATACATATTATTATATTTAGAGATATTTTGAGATATATAGCTAGTATAGAAATGTTCACTTTAGAACATATATGTAAGAAACAAAGAAGATGCATAACAATCTTACATTGGTTAACATATATATATGAAAGCCATATATTGTTGTATATCAGTAATAAAACATATAACAATAAAACATATAACAAACAATGTCCACTCAGCATTGGAAAGGCCATTTTATGTTGGATATTGTGATTACAATATACCAGCTTTCTGAAATACCATTATTTATGATATTAATGCTAATATCATGTCAATGTCACAGTAACAACAAAACAACTTCAACACATTCAATCTGATACAATTACATTCCTGCTCTGAGGCCATATACTGTATTTAGTGTACAAAATTAGAACAAGTGATTGAGCTATATTCCAGTTGGTCATCAGTGGGTCCCTGAGCCGGTGCTCTTTGGTAACACTCTGAGCTCTTCATCCCCGAGGAATGAGTCACACTCATTAGCCTTTATGAGACCAATCTCCAACGTCCAGCGCCGATTTAATGCCTGTATGTAAAACACATGCAGTGTGGAATCACACGGCCATGCCCATTTACTGCAGAGCCCGAGAGGGGAAGCTGGTCTTCTTGCGCTGTCACTCACCCGTCAAACTGTCACAACTCAATTACGAGGGAGGCGAGCTCTGCAAAATGGCTGCCTTCATCACATTGTATTACAGGTGGTTCAGTGCCGAGCAAGGGGATTCTGATTCACCTGCTCGCCGCATTGTACCTTTCACCAATACATCACAGTGAAGTGTTTCACAAGCCTGGACCCTATTCAAATATTATATCACTAAAAATTAATTTATGTTATTATACGGTGTATGAAGTTGAACTGGAGGTGATAATGAAAGACTTACTTTTCCTTGGATACAAATTAGTCAAAGAGTTTACTGGTTGTATTATTTAGTGCATGTGATGTTAATGAAATATAGCAGTAAATTACAGAATTTAGATTCAGTTCTAAGTCTCAAAGCTTATTATTCAGTATCTACTATGAACTAATATCCACTATGAATAACTCAGTAAATATTATGAAATATGCAGTAAGTACTATGAATTATGTAGTTAGCATTATGAATGATGTAATAAGTACTATGAGCTATTCAAGCACTTTTATGAATTATTAAATTTTTAACATGAATTATTCAGTATCTACTACGAATTACTCAGTATCTACTATGAATTATTCAGTAACCACTATGAATTATTCAGTATCCACTATGAATTATTCAGTAACCACTATGAATTGTTCAGTAACTACTATGAATTATTCAGCATCTACTATGAATTATTAAGTAACTACTATGAATTATTCAGTATCTACTATGCTTTATTAAGTAACTACTATGAATTATTCAGCACCTACTATGAATTATTCAGTATCCACTATAACTTATTTCAGTAACTAATATTAATTATTCATTATCTACTATGAATACTTTAGTTTGCATTATGAATGATTAAGTAACTATTATTAATTATTCTGTAATTACTGTAATTCTGTAATTCTGTAATTACTATGTTTTAGGAGCTTAGGAAAAATATAAATTATTCAGTTTATTATTCAGTAACTATTATGAATTGTTCAGTATCTACTATGGTAGACCCGTATGACCGTATGCTTCCATACACCTGCAGATTCAGCTACTTCCTTCACACTATGGTCTTTTGGCACTCCCAAATGCAGTCACTCCTTTTAGCCAAACATTAACATCTACTTTGGAGCCATTTTCCACACATGGAAGAAATTCACTGCACTGTAGCACCACTTCTCAATCTATGGATCCTGTCACTCGCACCCCCACAGGGATTTATAGCCCCATCATCCTCGTGCATATGCAGGAGCCTGAAGTCACTACCACCTTAAACATGCAAGGTGAGCTTATATATACAGTATTTCAAGTTCTGGTCGTGTGGTATGCAGTGTTTTGTTTTTATACTGTGTTTGTAATGTGTTGAGTGGGCTAAGATACTACAGAGGATGAGGAGTTCAGCGATTCAGCAGATAATCACACACTGGTCAGCAGGGGAACATCCTGTTGTTTGTGCTGTGTTTAGTGGACAGTGGGTTTTTGCACTGCCCTAGTTACTGTACTGTCTAAATACACATACATAGACTCCCACACACGTGCTGTTCAAAATAAATGCTCTTGGTCGTATACAGTTCTGGGAAAACCCTTAAACTGCTTTAGACCTAACGTGGAGGCTTTCACACCCACATGTCTCATTTCCATTGGAAAGGAGTGCTCTCTAAAGAACCAAAAGTGGTTCTTCTAGCAATCCAAAGAACCCTATTTAGCTCAAACCTTACATATAGAAAGAACTGACACACTGACCCACCCAGAAGTCACATCGATAACATCAGTCCTGATCACAGGCATGGGAAATTGCCCTAGATACTCACCCCCACCCCCACACACATACACACACACTCACACACTTGTATACACCAGGCTTTCAGACAGTGGATGTCTGCATGAATAAAGAAGTGAGCGTGGTGGATGGATAAGGTAGGGGAGTAACTCCCCTACACAACCTCCACATGTAGTCTATTGACAGAAGGATGACTTTTACTACATGCTGCATGTTTGGCAACCCACAGCTTCAAATGCAACAGTCTGCTTACCTGAAAGCACATCAGAGGAAATTTTACTGTATAATTCATCCCATACACTCCAACTTCAGTGTCTCACTGTCAACGTACATAATAAGCTCACTGGTCAACAAAAGAATCACCTTGCACGTTTCAGGTGGTTGTACCTTCAGGCTCCTGCAGATGGCGCTGCACAAGGATGATGGGGCTATAAATACCTGTGGGTCTGAGTGACGGGATCCATAGATTGGAAACAGGTGGTACAGTGCAGTGACTGTCTCCTTCCATGTATGGAAAATGGCTCCAAAGCAGATGTTAATGAATGGCTAAAAGGAGTGACTGCGTTTGGGCGTGCCAAAGACCATAGTATGAAGGAAGTAGCTGAATAGTTGGCTGGATAGTTTTGGTTGGTGGACGATTCTCAGTCCAGCAGTGACACCGAGGTGTCCAGCAGCACTTCTGTGTCTGATCCACTCACACCAGCACGTCAGTGTCACTGCAGTGCTGAGAATGGTCCACCAAACACATAATACCTGCACTGTGGTGGTCCTGTGGGGGTCCTGACCATTGACGAACAGGGTAATAAAGTATACAGAGAAACAGATGGACTACAGTCTGGAAATGTAGATCTACAGAGTGTGCTATGTGGTCAGTGGAGCTGATAACATGGACAGTGGGTGTACATAGGTGCCTGGTCAGAGTAAATGGAATAGAGAAATTCCTCTTTACTTAATATGATTAACTCTTGAACTGCATTATTATTATTAATATTATTATTATTATTATCAGCATATGTTAAGTGTATCATAAGCTGAGTCTCAACACATTTGTATGGTGACCATAAACCAATTCTATTCTATTCTATTCTATTCTATTCTGTTCTATTCTATTCTGGTTTAAAAGTAAAGAGCGCGTGTGTGTAAAGCTCCACATCTCCGTATGTTAATGCAGACCCTGTCGTCCATCGCATTACCCTACAAACTGTCGTCATCTCTTCTGTCTGTTGCCATAGTTACCTGGCTCCTTGTTCATGGCTCCTCTCCACCAGCCTCTATAATGTGCATGCGAGAGACCATCCTGGTGTGTGTGTGAGAAAGAGGGGAATGTGTGTGCGCATGCCTGCATGTGTGTGTGTGCTTGAGAATATATGAATGTATAAATGTGTATGGTCCTCATGTAGGTTTATAGGCATCTTAATATGGAGAAATGAAGGAAGATGAAAGAACAAAGAGCCAGTGAAAGGAAGGGGAGGGGGCAGAGAGGAAGCAGAGGAAAAGGGGGGATGAGATGGAAAAAGAGAAAGGAGGGAGGAATAGTAATCTTCTTACTGTGTAGCTCCGCTGGGCTTTGTGAATGCGCTGTTGCTGGAATGATGGAGAGGGAAAAGGAGGACACAGGGAAAGAGAGATAGAGAGTGAGAAAAAGAGAACTTTAAATGCATACACTCGTCATCAAAAGAATAGTTGCACAAATAGCTGCACCCAGAAGGAATCACCCCACATGAATGAAACTTGGTAGGTAGATCTGACATCGTCTGAGACCGAGTATGGACGTTCAGCAAGCAGTGATGTCCTCCATGAGTCATCCTGTTAGTGCCAGCACCATTGGCAGACGGCTTCACAACGCAGGACTATATGCACACAGACCGTTATGACGACTGTCCTTAACACTACACCAACGTCACCAAAGACTACAATGGTGTTGTGCCAGACTGTCATGGAGTGACTTGGAATGGCAGCGGGTGATCTTCAGCGATGAGTCCTGCTTTTGTCTTGGTGGAGATAACCACTGAGTCCGTGTGTGGAGGCACTGTGGTCAGCGCCAAGATGAATGGTTTGTTGTCACGTGTCACACGTCCAGAGGGCCTGGTGTCACTCCACCTCCATCCCTACCGCACCATCTGCAGGAACTGTGTGAGAATATTCAAGCTGCATGGGATGGATTATCACAGGACACCATTAGGAATGTCTACAACTCCATGCCGAGACGTCTGACGTGTTGTGTTAGCAAACATGGCAGCCCAACGCCATACCGAGAGACACTACTTCTGTATGTGTAGCTCAATAAATATTGTCCATATCAGTCTAAATGTATCATCATTTATTGTTCCTGGTAATCTTTATCTTCCTTCCCAGTAGCACTGCAATCCCTCACTTCCTTCTGGGTACAGGTATTGTCTGGATGATAAACTCATAAAATCATCGTATTTTTCATTCAAACACAAAGGAAATATGAGGTTCTTAATGTTCTACACTGATTTTCAGACTTTGAGACACATTTACTTAAAAACACTGGGATCTAACTGCTCATCATGTGACCATGAGCGACTGGGATGCAGTCTCACTTTCAGGTCTAAAATACAGTGGCGTGGTAAAAATGATTTGAGTCGTATGTCATGATAACTTCATGTTTCATTCACCTTAACTTAGCAAATTAGGTTTTGTGGTTTCAGCTGGATTGAATGAGATTTCAGTCTTTTAATAGCTTTAATGATGAGGAAACCTAAAAGAGTCAAATGAACTGGACACTGTGAGCACTTAGCAATGCAAGGTTAATGTACAGACGACTTATTAACATGAGTTTTTGCCTCATAGATTGGCTTCAACTTACTTATTTGAGCTAAAGGAAGTATTGGCAGATTGTTACTTCCCATTGGCTACTGGCAACATCTATTTGCATATTGTATTTCTCCCCCTCTTTGTGTAACCCCTGCCCCCAGCCTACCTTGCACCGGCATACCCTTTACTGTGTATCTTCCTTCTGTTCCGAGGTTAATGAGTGAGCCATGTTACTGTTGGTTGTAAATGCAAGTTAACATCACATAACCGAACTTTGGGATTTGTTGGATTGTAGAAATCCAACTCCACTCGCTTCAGTTAACTTGCAGCACTGGTCCACTTCGACTGGCATAGCTCAAACTAGAGGAGAGGAGAAGCAATATGAAGAGGGTAAATAAAAAATTAGGTCTCTTCCTCAGGAACTGTTACCAGCTGTCACAGAGGGCATATATGGGAATATACAGATTACCTTTTCATATAAACATCCGTCTTAATGCACACAGTTCCCTCTCAGCCACCTCAGGTACTGTATATGCAGCCCCAGTGCAGGTGTGTTATGGGCAGTCGTGCGAATGTGTGCATGCTCTGCCCCGAGTGGAGATCCATCGCTTTCCGAGTGAGAGCACACCCGCATGCGTGCAGGTTGGTAAGGGATGCGGGGTTGCCATGGCAACGGCTGAAGGAGAGCGGGGGTTTGGAGGACGGGAGGGGGAGCAGACGTGGTTTATGAACTGTGGCTGCGCAGAGCAACCAGAGCCCATAAATATTAGACAGCAGAGCAGCCTGACTCAACTGAGATGGACCTATAAATATAGACAGGCTTCCGGAACACACCCTCGCATTCACACACACACAGACTTTGTAGGAGATGTTCAGTTAAGATACACATTGCTCTGTATTTGGTTGATTCGCTTGATTGGGTTATGGACATCATTTCCACCTTAATAACACTGAGGCTATTGCGTCAGTCCAGCTGCTCTCCCTAATGCAATACTCCAGTGTTCCTCCATCTGATCCCTGTCTGCTATGTCTGTAGAGTACAGTCGTACTCTTCCTTGTACTTGGCAGAGATGTTCACCAGACACTTCATATGAGTCCAGGTCGAGTCTCGAATCTTTAGTGGAGAGTTTTAGCTAAGGCCTTGTCAAATAATATTAAATATTGAATAACAAGCTTATGGCATCCTTAGAAAGACATTTGCAAAGATAAAACTGTATCATCAAGATGCCTTAAAAGTAAAATGACAAACAACAAGCTGGCAAATATGGCAGACACTGGAGCCGAGGGACACATCCCACTGACTTACCCAACACTGCATCCTAACCTGACCCAAACCTCACACTCCTATTTTACTACCTACTGCACTAATGAGTGCACTTCTATAGTGACATGGTGCCCTGTCTCTTCCATAAGCGTTAAGTGGGGCAGGGGAGTCAAGCTTTTCTTAGAGCCCTTCATAATTATTTCACCCTCTGCGTCTTCGCTCGAGAGGAAAAAGCAGCTGACATGTGACACAGTTCTCACCGACCGCTTTGTTTCTCAGCCCACATGCACAAGAAGCTCTTCCTCAAGACTCTAATTGCATTAGTGGTCTTGCAGTGTTTTAAATAAAGCATGCCAGTACTCTGAACAATCGCAGTTCAGGTGCTCATGACTGCCCAAATGTCATATTGACCAACTGTGTTAATACAGTCAAAACTGAAGGAGGTGATTTGACTTACAGTCATCGTCAAAAGAATAGCTGCACCCAGAAGGAAGTGTGGGATTGCAGTGCTATTGGGAAGGAAGATAAAGGTTACCAGGAACAATAAATGATGATAAATTTAGACTGATATGAGCAATATTTATTGAGCTACAGATACAGAAGTAGTGTCTCAGTATGGGGTTGGGCCACCATGTTTACTAACCCAACATAACGGCACCATATAAGGTGGAACGGCACATTCTACCAGAAGCTGATGGATAAGAAGCTAACTTCGACTTTATACCGTATATGTATGAATTTGTTGTTTAAGAGCTTTGGAAGTTTTGGGAGCCACTTGAAGTAGTTGTTTTAAAATCTAATGTATTGGAATTATCTGAAGTTTGCAAGTGATACAGATCCACCAACCAAGCTAATCTTCTCCTCTGAGAGTTTTCTGGAGACTGTGTCTACAAGCATCTTCTTTTTCATTGCCTGTTTTATTGGTCTTCATTCACCTGCAGGGTTGTAGCTCAGTAACTATGAATACGTTCTTTAGAATATGGATTAGTAAATGCTTCTGGAGATGAATCTATGGTTCTAGAAGAAACCTTTAATTGGTTAATAATGTGGAGGTCCTTCATACTTTGCACTGGCTCTCAAAGACAGGATGGCCCATGTTTTTGCTCCAACCCAAAGAAAATCTGGACTATCCGGGGGAACTTGGGGACCCTGTCATGAAGGAACATCCACTGAAAAGTTCTTTAGGGAGTGGTTTTGCTATAGCTTGGCCCCAGAGAACCCACTTGACACCTTTAAGTTAAAGGTTAATTAAATGGCCAGGACATGTAATAATACATTTCTATAACATTGTAATAACATGGGATATTAACTATTTGGCATTGTAGTCAAAGTCATTACTGTATAATAAGCCTTAGGATGTCATAAGCTGGAGACTGTCCCACATGGACCACTGGAATATTCCTAAACAATCCACACAATCCACCTTAAAATGTCAGTTTGATGGTATGTAGCTATGAACAAACACAATAAACATATTCATACTCAAACAGTGATTCCAGTGACCTTGGGATGACCTCATCAGCGAGAGCACTATGATGAATGGACTAGAAAATGGAGAATGTTTATATCTCTCTTCTGGTTTCTGTTTTCTGTGCTTCTTTTATGGGTGTTCAAAAATGTCATTTTTGGATGCTCCAAATCCTCCGTGCTGCGGGTGGGAGGGCTGGTTGACGGCCTTGTTTCCATGGCGACGGCAGCTGCAGTGGGGTTTTTTCCTCCTTTAAAGGAGGCTGCCAATTCTGATGGGGGGAAAGGGGAAGAGGGGGATGGGAAGGGTGATAGG
>CM067490.1:27416067-27427615 GCA_034552555.1 Semaprochilodus insignis | reverse complement strand
GGGGGGGGGGGACTTGTTCATACAGCAGATGGAGTCTTTTATTCCACCAGAATAACCCCCTCTCTCTCTCTCTCTCTTACTAGTCTGCAGAAGGCAGTGACATCACTGCCTCAGAACAAAGAAAGGGAACTGTTTTCATGAGCACAAACATCAATTGACCTGTCCAGGCCCAAACATGCGTTCTTTCATTGTGTTTCAACTACTGCTGTGAGTTTGGGCAAATATCACAATAGCAAGTTATACATTCAACCTAATGAGAAACTGTCGAACAGACTCAGTTTATAACACAATGCCTACATTTAGAGGTTAGAGTTATACACTCAACCTAATGAGAAACTGTAGAACACATGACTCAGTTTATATCACAATACCTACATTTAGAGCTTAGAGTTATACACTCAACCTAATGAGAAACTGTAGAACAGACTCAGTTTATACCACAATACCTACATTTAGAGCTTAGAGTTATACACTCAACCTAATGAGAAACTGTAGAACACCTGATTCATTTGTTGTCTAGCGAGCTTAAAATACATATGGAACATATATCATCCCACAGCTTGATGGTATGTGTGGGAAGGTATGTTTGTGTTTATTGACCTGTATGAATGGAGACCTTCAACCAGTGGGTCTCTTAAACTCGTCAGTTAGATCTGCTTGGAAACAAAAAGACTTTGGACAGTGAAACTGACCACAGGCTGTATTACTTGAGCTCTTTTCTCTCTACTAAATTAATCTTTCTTTTGAGCTTGGTAGACATATATATTGTTTATATATCTGACTCTTAATTTGAGTATAAAAAGAAATCCTGCTAATAAAATCCCTTTGGCTCAAGCCTAACTTATATGGAAGCCAATTTCTGTAATAATTATGAGATAGTAAGTCATAACTAGAACATAGTAAGTCATAACTGAGATAGTAAGCCATAATTGTGAGATAGTACGTCATATTCATGAGATGCTAAGTCATAATTGTGAGATATTACATCATAATTATGAGACCCTATGTCATAATTGCGAGATAGTAAGTCATATTTATGAGATATTATGAGATACTGTGTGGCCTTTTTATTTCTGGAAGTGGCAGAAACGGTTTTCCATGTATTTGTAATATAAGCCAATAGGCAGTTATAACATGCTTCATTTGCATTTAGGGTTAAAATCCATCCATTTTCCGATTTGATGAAAGGAGACCCCTCATTTTTGGCCTGGGGTGATTAGAAAAGCCCCTGATTGGCAGAATAATTGCTTTGGCCAAGGGTAAATGGAGGGCTTAGCCGAAAAGCAGCTGCTGGCAGGAAGAACAGTCTGCTTGAGCCGATTCTTTAATGCTCCATCTTCTGCTCTTAGCCGCTCCCCATTCTTCCTAATGCCGCTGCCCCGGCCCCGCTGTACAGAGCAGCTTCTTCAGATTAAAGCCTCTCCCTTTCCTGTTGAAGTAGCTTCAAGGAATGCTACACATTTTGATATAAGCCAGTGGTCAAAGGCTGCAGGCGACGGGATCCTGAGTCCAGGGTTCTCTCTTCTGTGTGCTAAGTGGAGATTACCATTAGAATAATACACTGCCTGGTCAAAAACATACTCATACATATATACATATTTCTTTGGACCACCTTTAGCTTTACTTATGGCATCCATTTGCTGTGGCATAGTCTTGACAGTTGCATATCACAGTATTTACACTACATCTCCTTGTATCTGCATTCATTGTCCGTTACATCAGCTCCACTGACCATATAGGAGCACACTGTAGTTCTACAGTTTCTCTGTATACTTTGTTACCCTGTTCTTCAATGGTCAGGACCCCCACAGGACCACCACAGAGCAGGTATTATGTGGGTGGAGGATCATTCTCAGCACTGCAGTGACACTGACATGGTGCTGGTGTGAGTAGATTAGACACAGCAGTGCTGCTGGACACTGCAAGACTCAGAATCGTCCACCAACCAAAACTATCCAGCTATCAGTGTCCTGTGGTCAGCGTCCTGTGGGGCAGCATTCTGTGGGGCAGCATTCTGTGGGCAGCGTCCTGTGACCACTGATGAAGGACTAGAGGATGACCAACACTGCACTGTGCAGCAGCAGATGAGCTATTGTCTTTGACTGTACATCTACAAAGTGGACCAGCAAGGTAGGAGTGTCTAATAGAGTGGACAGTGAGTGGACACAGTGTTTAAACACTCTAGAAGCACTATGCATTATGGGTGCATCGTTTCATACGCTTCCCCTGTTACCCTGAAGCGCCAATCTATCTGGAATAGGGTCAGTCTGGACTAATCAGACCACATGACCTTTTCCCATCACTCCAGAGGCCAGTTTTTATACTCCCTAGCAAGCTGAAGCTGGTTAGTCTCACTAACAAGTGGTTTTCTTATGTCCACACAGCTGTTTAGTCCCAACCCTGTGAGTTCTGGTCGGGTGGAGATGGTCTTACTGTCACTGTTAAACCCAGGTGTGAGTTCTGCTGTCCATTCTTTAACTTCACCAAGTGGTTAAGTGATCTCTGATCATCGTCACCTTTTTTCTGACCACATTTCTTCCATGAAGTTGTCGACTCTCAACTCTCCTTCCAAGTGTTAATAATCACCCCTGTGGTGGTTCCTGGAAGTTATTCAAGGGTGATGGAAACCAAGGCACCTGTGTAACACCTTGTGCCCGAAATAATGCTATTCCTCCGGGTTTAGCTCACATGCAATGACCCCTGTTTGGAGGTTCTGGAGGTGAAGGGTGAACCAGACCATTGTGAGATATGAAAATTGGAGCTACCCTTTGGGCTTAACTCTTTCCTGTTTCCCCCCTCCATGGTGATTCATAACGATGGCAAAGAGGGAGCCAGAAACATTAAATGGCACAAAGCTACGGGCTCATATCTGTGCTGGACAGTTCTGAACCCAATTCCAGTCATTCCAGGACAACAATTTGACCTTTAGAACAGTAAGATCTTTTCCATGGCTGCAGGATACGTCTTCCCACATGTCTGTTTAAGGATTAAGAAGCTACTCTCTGCATCAGTTGGGGGTTAAAAGAGTTCTTGGGAGCTGGCAACTAACCACTGCAGTAATTATCCATTTAAAGCCTCTTAACTACTTACTTATTTAAATCCAAACGGTCACTGTTGTTTAGTCAGGGTGTGTATATACACTTATCATCAAAAGAATACCTGCAGAAATAGCTGCACCCAGAAGGAATCAACCCACAGGAATGAAACTTGGTGGGTGTGAGTCAAGTTTCATGCTTGATCGCGCATATGACATAAGCAAGGACGCACCTTATCGGTGTGTCTGACTGACCCAACAGCTACGATTGCGGACATTTAGCGAGCAGTGATGTCCTCCATGAGTCATCCTGTTAGTGTCAGCACCACTGGCAGACGGCTGTACCACGCAGAACTACATGCACACAGACCGTTACGACGACTGTCCTTAACACCATGTCAACATCACCAAAGACTGCAATGGTGTCGTGCCGGACGGTCATGGAGTGACTCAGAATAGCAGCGGGTCATCTTCTGTCATGAATCCCGCTTTTGTCTTGGTGGGGACGACCAACGAATCCATGTGTGAAGGCACTGTGGTCAGCACCAAGATGAACTGTTTGTTCTCATATGTCACACGTCCAGAAGGCCTGGTGTCACTCCACCTCCACCCCTACCGCACCATCTACAGGAACTGTGTGAGGATATTCAAGCTGCATTGGATGGATTATCACAGGACATCATTAGGAACATCTACAACTCCATGCAGAGACGTCTGGCATGTTGCGTTAGCAAATACAGCGGCCTGTATCTGTATGTGTAGCTCAATAAATATTGTCCATATCAGTCTAAATTTATCATCATTTATTGTTCTTGGTAATCTTTATCTTCCTTCCCAATAGCACTGCAATCCCACACTTCCTTCTGGGTGCAGCTGTTCTTTTGATGATGAGTGTATTACATACTTAGAAAACACTGACTATCTAATACACTCCTGCTCATTCCATACGAGTCTGGAGTATCACCTAATGAAGCACTATGGTGTGGTAATAAGCCCAGTGTATGTGTTGGCATGTAAGGGTGGCCGGTTCACTCTTTACAGGCTTTTAGTGATAGAAGCTGCAGCGTCTGGGAAAACACTCCTTCCTCTCATCACCAAGGCAACCGCTGCAGTGGTTTGAGGCGTCCGCCATTTTGTGGGCTCGCTCTCTGCTCGTCTGTGGAGCTTAATAAAATGGTGGCTTATTATTGTCTGGTAGGAATTATCTTAGCTGCCTGTGTCACACTATCAGACCACATATCATTTTTGCACCGTATGCTCGTATATATTCTCTGCGTCATGTGTTAGATGCACCTCTGCACTCTTGTGTTTGGCCATGAAACACTGTGAGAACACTTGAAGTGACCATCATATCAGAGGTCATTCTGGATTACTGTCTCAAAGGAATCATCTGCACTACCACTTAGATAAAAGTGTGCCTCTGTGTTGCAGTGGAGGAAGCAGTGCTCTGTCATCGAGCTTCATTTCTCCTCAGCAGGCTCCATTGTGTCACCACTCATGAGTCAGTCTGTGTGTGTGTGTATATCAGCAGGGCTGGGGCTGCTGCTCCTGGGAATGATTCTCTGGCACAGAGTGGGAGCGGAAGAAATCCTGGTTTCCAGCCATTTGTGAGACAAAAGTCTGTCAGCATATCTCGAGCAGACAGCAACAGATCAAAGAAGCCTTGATTGACTGATTGTCAGTAAGGCTGTGTTTGATATGAATATGGTTTTTATCATTTTGGACCAGTATCTGTGGCTTTTTAGACTGGCCCTCAGAGACCCCTGCAGACCACGTCCACATTTTAGCTCTATACTAAAACTCTACTGCTTTCTATATTACAGGGAGTAGATGGTAAATTGTTGCCATATGGCAACAAGGCACAATCATAGAAAGCACAATCAAATTTTCCTCTGAAAAAAAACAACCAGTAAAACAAATCCAGCTGATACTTGGTGAAATGTTTAACTGAATATTTACACAGTTAAATTAATATAATTTGTATCATCAACAATTGTTGTTTTGAATGTATGGTAATGACAACATTGTGATCCAGTTACTATAGTGCCTGGACTATATATCACGGTGTATCTGCCTCCTGTAAAACATCAACAATATGTGATCTTCTGTCATATATAAATCATCGCTGTCCAAAGAAAAACATCTCCATTTTTGTTGATTTTTACTTTTATCATTTGAACACTGTAGCTGCTGTTTACACTGTGTAGAAATGTCATGATAAATGGACCAACAGAAATGGTCCAAAACTGCTTAGAAAGATGTCTGGTTCCATTGACTTACATTAAATTTAAGGTTTTTGAGGTTTTTGCCCTCACCTGTAAAGTCGCCATTTTAGAGATACTACTTTTTATGTGGACAGCGATGATACATTGTTGTTAAAACATGTACAGGCTTATTGACTAGAATTCTACACAAAATGTGGACCAACATATCATTTTGGTGGTATATTCCTTCTGTTAATACCATGCATGTCTGAAATTCCAGAATACAAATAAAATAAGTTTCCCTAGATTACATATATTCAAAAGCTGTAAACTTTGGTCTAAGAGTAGCCGAGTGTTGTAAGCAAGTTTCATTTGAGCATTTTGACCAAAAGATTACAATAATTACAATAATAATTATAGCAAAATAAAAAGGTTCAGAATTTCAATTCTATTCTTGAGGGAATTTTGGCCTAAATATTGAATAATCAACTTTGGGAAGTCATGGCTTCATGTGTCCATAGAAAAGGGGAATGCAAACAGGATTTTCTGGTCATGTGAGGTCATGAAGTATTTGTCCTAACAAAGTAAAATACAATTTTCAGACATTTAAGCAGTAAATTATGGTTTTTATGTCACTGCTTTTTAGTAAAAATTGAGATAAAGTATTAACTCCCAACACAAAGTGATTGACCATCTGGGAACCAGACTGAGAACCACTGACCTGTACAACACTTTTAAAGACGTCTCAATATTAGTTATGGTAGTTTATAGATACTGTTCTGATGGATGCCAAAGCAGACTATGCTCTAAAACCTATATTTACATTTCTGAATTTGGCTTGTTACATAAACCTTTGGTGATGAAATTCCATTAAGGCTTTTTTCAACTGTAGCAATTCCAAATGTAAGATTTTGTAAAGATCTCATTTCACCTCAGCAACTATTATGACTTAATATGCTTTTTAGAACTGTATATATGTCACTATAATGAAAAACACGTATCTCCATTTTTTGCCAATTTATACTTTTTTGGAGATACTTTTTTTTTTTTTTTTTTATGGACAGCGATGATAGAAATTAAATCAGATGACTTACTTAGGTGTTGCGTACCCTGCGCTCCAGTGTTGTCATCATGCTACAGATGCTTAGTGTTAGAAGTCTTGTCCAAGGACACTAATAGGTGTAGCATTCCCTGGGTGGGGAATTGAAACCTAGTCTGAAGCAGAATTACCCATTAGTGTGGGTTACTGTTCATAAGGCTATGTGGGACCTACATTAACTTGCCATAAACAACTCACATAAACCTACATGAATGCTTATAAATGCTCATTCAAACGAGTGTCATTCAACATAAAGTTTAGCTTTGCTGATTTTAATCAAATTATGGTATATAGATGATGTCTATTGGAATAAGCCAATTCATACGTTGAATGTCCTACTTCATAAATCTCAATAGAGCTTCTTATTCTGTATTCAGTTTTTCCTTCTTGGTGTTGCTGAGCTGCTTAAATATGACTGACAAAGTGGGTCATCTCCTTTAAAGCTGCACAGCTATCAAAGCTATAAAAAGTACTGATCTGCCATTGTGTTTCTCTACAGAGCTAACCATGTAAGTGGAGGTTATGAAGGAAATGTTTTCACACTACAACTATAGCAATATGATCTGGTTATACTTCCACTAGAACTATAACTCAAAGTCTAATGTCTGACTGTTTGCTCCCCTTCATTATGGCCAAATCTGTCCTTCCTTTATGCTTATGTGAGCACATAAACATAACATGTCCAAACGAAAGAAGAACCGTGAAGCGAGTCCACCAATCAGGGTACAGTGCTCACTTTGTTTTGAGCTTGGCTTTAGCTCATGGGAACTGTTCTCCTTCAGTGTTCTGTGCTGTTGATCATTTGAATAGACATCAGTGTCAAGTTAAGTAATGTCCTTCTGTTAAAGACTGGTGGACTGAGAGACACTAGAGTCTCTTCACCTAAACTGAGCTGATTAAGAGTCTTGTTCCAGAAATGATAATAGGGCATTAGAGCCATAATAAATCATGCTACTGTTACTCTCCATACTTAAGTACATTTGAAGGTGAATACTTCAGTACTTTTACTCCAGTGGAGGTCTAAGGGGAGGAACATCTACTGACACTGGAGGAGTATTTTACCTTGGGGATCTCTACTTTAACTCAACTACACGGTTTGTCTACTTTGTCCACTGCTGCACTTTGGGCATTTATTCCACTCTTGCAATTGCCACTTCTAGTTGTGGTTAAATTTTTTTAGTGACAATTGCAACCAACATAATAATCACAGTCAACAATTAGTTTGTCTTTGTTAATAATTTTATGTCACTGCAAAGAGTTTAATTTGGCTAATTAGCTAACTTGTACAATTGTCAAGCAGAGCTTCAGCTGTCTTACTTATTAGTTACCTTAGCACTAGTTAACACTAGTTTAAATTCATGTATTTATTACCAGTCACTTATTGGTAAAATAATAATAGGGCTTTCTTCACCTAGAAGAAAAACGAAGTCACTACATTGCTTAACTCTTGTTGACTTTAGCTGCAGTTTTTACCAGGGCAGCACACCATATGGTCCTGGTGATACTAATGTTGAGCAGGTATCAACCATAAAACTAGAACTTTTATTACTGGACCAATGACCAATAGAAAAAGCTGGTGCCATGGGAAAAAATGCCCATCGTTGTCATATGTATTGGAAATGCAAATTGTTCATATCAATATCAACTAATATCCACTGATCAAAGAGTGCTGTGGTTCAGGTGAGCTATTATGCTCATGCTCATATTTTTGGGTTCTACTTGAATGGATTTACATGCTCCAGTTTTCCCAGAACAGAATATTTTATTCATACTGTACATCTATATTCACCCTCCATCTTTAAAAGCTATTGTGTCTTTAAACCCCGCCTACCGATGAGCCCAGTGTGGTCAGATTGCACACTCTGTTCTGATTGGTCAACTGCTAGAGCAGCATCCCGCTACAAGTTCCGGCTCTACACCGTTGTGGATGTTCTTATAATGTCGGTTCTGCTGTATCATTTGATTCAGAGTCCAATTCTGAAAGTCTGGTAGAACCTTCACAAGCTAGACTGAACTCAGACTGGTTTCAGAGTGGTCAGTTTGTACTGGTTCTGCTCTCTGTGTGGTGTGTGAGGGCGTGCCAAGCTTGCTGGTAGGCAGGCACTAAGGACTGTCTTACGAGATGACATCACCTTGTAACAGAGAAAAGGGCTGGAATTCCAACGAGGCGTTTCATGCATCTGAGAAAAGTGGTTTCTGTGGGAGAGAGTTTCTCCCTCTGGATGTACTTTGGGCTTTAGAACTTATCGATCCACAAAGGAAAACCAGAAAAGCATAACAGATCCCCTTTAAGCCACAATTCATAGTTCTCATTGGTTTCAATCAACACAACGAAAAGCCATTCAAGAAATTCTACTCAACAGCAGACGTGGTTGTGAGTTCTGACAAACTTTTATTTGAAATGTAAGTGTTCCATTAATAAACAAAAACATAAACAGCCATATAAATATCTGCAATTATAAAATAAAAGCGGAACATGAAGCGCTAAGCATTTAAAAAGAAGTTTATCACGGTCGAATACAGAAAGGTATTCAAGCAGTAGACAGACATTTATATATATAGATAGATAGATTCATAGTTAAACAGACAGGAATGGCATTCCGGTAGCATTAACAGTTGACTGTAATTACAAACACAGAAGACTATAGAGAGATGGGTTGGGGTGGGGGTGGTAGAGCACACTAAAAACCATAGGTATTTCTTTCTTTCTTTCTTTTTTTTAGCTTTTAAAGTTGGGATGGTTGAAGAAATAAAGAGAAAGAGAAGGAAAAACACAAAAATATGCACAAATTTTCACAAGCCCTAAGCTACGATTGCATGTCTTGTAGAGACTGCAGGTTGTATGTACAGTTCGGTTAGTCAGTGAGCTTGAAGCTTCCGTATCTATAGCACTACACTTGATCAGTTGTCCTTTTTTTTCCTTTAGTTTTTCTTTTTCTAAAAAATACTGAAACATTCCTGTGTTAGCCCGGTCTTTGTGGCTCTAGTTTATACAGACAGGTTACATATCTTATTTACATCGTGATGAAGGGTTGGTGCATTTAGGGTTGTGCTGCAGAATATACGAGAGTAGCGGCCAAGGGTGTAGCGGCCTAAGTTGAGTTTAACATTGGTTTTCCAACCTAGTGTTCTTCCCATTTGATCTATGCATGTTCCGCCCACAAATGCGTTCTGCGCCTTCACAGTGTTGGAATAGATATTAGCCTGGTTTCGACCACGACAGCGTAGCCCAGCATTGAACTGGAAGTCACATTCTGCAGCGACTCTAAACAGACACTGCAATGATTTATAAATGGGTCAATTATTTTGATATGTCCCCAATTTAGATTAGTTAGGCATTCCCGACCAGCTAGATAGGTCTCCACTTATCACATTATGCTACCAAGCTGAGAGGGTGAAGGCTAGCACGTGCTTCCTCCAAGACGGTGCGTCTAAAGCTAGCAGATGCTTGTATCATCTAGCATCACGTTGCAAGATACCCATCCAGAGAGGACATCTTGGACTCTTGGGCACGTCCATTTGTGGGATGGAGCTTGCAATCTACCAAAGATGGGGCCAACGCTTAGCTGGTTGCACCACTCAGGAAGCTGACTATGAAGGAAAGCATTTCTGGGTGGAGCATAGATAGGCCAATTGGAAAGTACCTTCATGGACTTGAGAGCCACTTTCGAACATCATGAATGTTGCATTGTTCATTCATGCTTCCTTAAATACAACTGAGCTACCAGCCTTCCTAGCTTCTTGTCAACTCTAAACATGTCAGGAACAGTCCCACCAACCCAGACACCTTCGGCTTTAAGCACTTTGACATAACTCCGGGTACACAATTACCCCCCCCCCCCCCACCTTCACTCAACCAATATGGCATATCCAACACACCAAAAGCTTGAGGAACTGCCACCTTATACAAGGTTTAGGAAACATGGCATACTTTATCTAATGCAAGTCCACAGGATTGATTTACAGCTACAGCAGAATTCCACCATCATGGATTCAATACAGCTGCTTACATAACATCAACCTACTGTTGCCTTAATGATTTATATGAATGTAATGAGACTGAATCCAATTGTATTCATTTTTTACAATACAAACAACCCAACTTTTTTCAGTTGCTGGTGTTTTGCATGGAGAATGTATTGTCTTAGTCTAAATGTTTTGAAAGTTTAATGCAACCTTCATTTTAATATCTTTCCCGCACTGCATAGTTAATTTTTTAATACTCTTATTGATGTCGAATTGGATCATGCAATAAAATATAATTAATTAAATAAAAAATAAAACAAATCAGGACTTCTGGGGACTATGGCACATCCTCTTTACAAACTTAATACCAACATATTTCAATCTTCTTACCACAAGAAGGATCTAATTTGCATTAAAATGAACACAGCAAAGCCTTATCATGACAAAGGAGCAGTATATTTTCTCCAGTAATGCAGTAATCTCCAGTAATCTTACAGGACAGACTTCCCTGTCCTCAGGGATCGCTTATGGAATCTTAACAGATTTAGTCCCTCTTGATGTCTCCATTTCACATGTAAAGTACCAAAAAAATACCGAAAATGGGAAAATGAACTCACCAAAAACACTTTGCATCAAAATAACATGAAACAAAAATGGAAGTTAACATACAAAAGTCTAAATGAGTCATCAACACAACAATAAGATATTCTGATTACTGTCCCCTTAAACTCTAAGACTTCTATTCTTTTTGTAACTACATAACTTTACATAGTAGTTCCATAGTAGTTACTGAATACTCCGTCCTGGATCATGGAAATGTAGGAATAATAAAGCCCAGAGTTTAAGGGGTTTGAACATTCTAGCAAGGGAAAAGCTAACGAGTGCAGAGGAGAAACTCAGATCCCCACAGCTATGGTAATTCTTCACAGCTATGCTAGCGCTTCTCTCTGCCTTACTTCTTGTCCTTCTTGGTTGCCTTCTTCTTGCTGGCCGGAGTCGGGGCGGCCTTGGGGGCCTCTGCTGGAGGCAGGGCCTGGGGTGGGGGCAGAGCCTGCTGGGGCATCTGCTGCTGGGGGTTGGCCGTTAGTGTAGCGGTGCTGCCTGGGATGTAGACGTTCTGGCGGTAGTCGGGAACGTACTGGGCATTGTAGCGAGGACCCAGAGTTGCTGTGGCTTCACTCGCTTCTGACAGAAGAGTGAAGGACATGGGGGTCGGGGGGACGGATGGATAGAGTGGAGGGGGGG
>CM067490.1:27395277-27415972 GCA_034552555.1 Semaprochilodus insignis | reverse complement strand
GGGGGGGGGTAGAGAAGCAGAAAAAAGGGGCAAGGAAAAGGGAGGAAGACAGGAAGAAGGAAGAGAAGGAGAAGTTACAGCATATGTCATTCAAAAGCTTGGAATCACTGAACAATATTAAATATTAAAGAAGCAAATTATATTGGAATTCAGGAATGTTACTATATCTTACAGCATAGGCCTGATAAACAGACACATGTTCAACTCTGTCCTTTCACAGTTGTGGCCGTATCTATATTTGTGGACACTGAGGCGAGAACCTTAGTAGTTGCTGAAAGGTTTGTTTTTATTTTCTCCAAACAGCACCATCCTCACATCTACTATACAGTAGTATCACCTAGAATATGAAAAACGTTGCATCTCTTGTATTTCCAAACAATCCAGTCAGCTGTGATAGAACTCTCCAATCACCTCAAAACAGCTGCAGTTTGCCCATAGATTATTGCTCACCATGTTTAGCTCTGCACAAGATTCTATACTACTACCAAGACGAACTCTGACATCATGTTAAGCTAGCAAAGTGGATAGCTTCTCCTGTTTGGGCAGGAATGCCACTCCTATCATAATAAGAGTCTTGGATAATTCTGCTGTTTAAATATAAGACAACTTATCCTGCCTTACAAGCTATAACTTCAATTCAAAGAAATTAAAATTTCTAAAAGATAGATTTCTAAAAATGCTAATATTATTAAAGATTTCTGTATTAAAGAAGGCCTTAAAGCTGAGGTATGCTGAGGTGCAGAGCTTGAGGCCTTTTGGTAGAATTCCAAGATCTTTTAAGCTCTTTGTGGACTTGGTGAAATCTGCAGGTGAAAGATATCTAGGCTGGATGGAGCTAGACCAGACCGGCTACATTCAGGGTCACTTGAAGAAAGAGCCATTGTCAGGCTGTTTACAGTTTGGCTTGGAAATAAGCGTTCATAAATGAAGCCAACAGAATAGAGATACTAAAATGAGAAACAAAAAACGACTAAAAAAATGACTGCATTGTAATGCAAGAGTGCATTTGCCCTCAATGCTCAACCTGAGAAAGATAATGCTTGGAATAATTATTGGAACTCTCTTTCTTTTCATTTTGAGTGTTTTGTTTTTAATTGTTAAGTGAGTCTTTTTATAGTCGGGTCATAGAGTTGGGAGAACTTAGCTAGGCCTGATAATATATAAGTAAGTAACCAAACGCTGTAAAACATTAGCATTTGACGCTATACACACATTTGGCACTTTCTAGCAGGTCATATTTCCTATTATTTTGGACTCAACAGAGCATTTCGCATAAAAGCAGCTGATTAACTATTTGAAACCCGTACACACGAACAGGAGTAGCATATTAGAAACATTGTGCCTATTTATCTTCACGCAAACTGGTCTCATATTATCACAATCGTTGATCCTTGACTTCTGAATGGTAGTGTAGCTCACGGTGACTACAGCTCTGCACTGCAGCTCTTTCTGTGACCCGCTTTCTTTGCCTCGCCCTCCCCCCATGCATTGTGTATTCCGTAACACGTGCATGAGCACTCACCGCTTGGACACGGCCACAGGTTTATCTCAGGTTTAAAGAGGAAAACCCTCCAACAAAACATCCAAATAACGTTCACAGTGCTCACAGCAGCACAAATAGGGCTTCGTGGCTCGTTGACAAAGCCTGCCTTGGTTTAATTTTTGACCATAGCCAATGTTAGGGTGACTTTATGCTTCGTTCATGTGGGTAGCTGCGGTTTAGCTAAATAAATGGTGAATAGAGTTAATTCATAAAGGGCTTCAGCGAATAGCCTGTCTATAGAACTGATTCAGCACGGCACACAGTGTCAGAAAGGGGAACAGTGGTGACAAGCCACTGCCGCATTTGCAGGCAGTCTGCAGCTGTTAGCGAAGAAGAAAGACTCTTCTGTCCTTTACCGCTCCATTAGTCTATTAAGAGTCAATGAGCGCTGTGCTGCATTGTGCGCACTGGAAACCTCTCCCTCTCTCTCTTTCTCTCTCTCTGTCTTTCTATTTCCTCCTCTTTCATTTTCTGTCCTCTGTTCCTTTATTCCACCTCACTACTGCTCTCAGGAAATCATGACCTTGAGGTGTGATGTCATTCACTGCAGAGGGGGTTTTGTATGTGGTTCATTGATTTCACTCAGTGATTAAATCAAGGTTAACTGAACTGACCATTCAGAAGTTTGGAATCAGTGCTTTCACTAATATAAATGTTGAATATAAATATATAAAATGACCCCAATACCATGCTACCACCATTTGGTGGAAGCTATCAAAATGAATATAAGCTGGTTACTGCAGGGGGGTGTAGGACTTCAGACAGTTTTAGTCAACAGTTGTGTGATGACGTCGACTAATCGATGATGACGCCATGAATAAAACCTGACTTTAACAATCCCTGACAGAGCTTGATCCCGCAAGTCAGTAGAGCATGACGTGCCCTTTCCAACAATCACTTTCCTAGCTTTCAGGGAACCTGCCTTGCCTAGTCCTCAATAGTGGTTTTGGAAAGCCAGAGGAATTTAGAGTGCTGTAACTCTGTGAAAACAAAACTACCCAACTCAAGACTGTAGAGAATTACGCTCCCTCTCCAACCACACATGATTTTCACTGTAATCCTTGACAAACCAGAGATAAGATCTGATCTTTGAAGCTCTGTAATTTGACAGAGCAACGTTAGAAGGAAACAAGGTCACATTGTTAGCCTTTGCTAGTCTTCAGGGAAGCAGAGAACAAGAATTTTGCCTATACTGCAGTGAAGGTCTGGAAGCAATTCGAGAGTGAAAATAAAAACAGACTTCAAACTTTACAGGATTGTAGGGTGTTATTCTCCCTCTCCAAACACACATGACTTCATATTGTAGTCTTCAAGAAACCAGAGATAACCACATTCAGTATCTGATCTTCAAGGCTTTGCAGATCCACAGAGCAATGTTAGAATGAAACAAACTCCAAACGTCAGTAGTCATGGTGTTGCCTTTCTAACAAGCCCTGGTTTAGCTACTGCTAACTTTCAGGAAACCGGAGAGATGGATCCCAAAATCACCAGGTTCCTCACCTGTTGTCTTCTCTGAGGCGTTCATATTGTTAGAGTCATAATGATGTAATCAGTGAGTATTTGTGACTCCCATGGTACCCACGATTAAAAGTTTAACTAAATGGATGTTTTTGGTTATTTTAAAGATCATACAGTCTTATGCTTAACAGCTCCAACTGATGAGAGTCTGAAACAGTACATATCCTGATATACCACATATACTCTTGATGTACCACAGTATTATATTTCTCCATATATCCACCTCTAATATACATTTAGTGGTGTAAAAGCTTTGATCTCTTCTTCTGCACAGTGTAAAAGCTCTAGTTCCCCTTTAAGTATAGCAAATATTCATGATGGACAGACCAATAGAATTGCTCAAAAACTGCTTAGAAATAAACCTTGTTCTATCAACCTCCACTGCAGGTTAAGAAAGCTGTTTTATGCCTCAACCTTTAATTTGTTAATGTTATTGCGTAGCTGACCTACACCCCTTAGAATGGTTCTTTCTTGAGTACTCTTCAAAGACAGGTGTAATACACAGAGCCATGAACACTCAAAGAAGTAATTTGAATGCATAAATTATTCTTTTAATGGTTTAAACGTTCTTATATATGATGAAAATGCTGTCCAAAGAAAACCATGTGTCTAAATATTTGATCATTTTGACTTTTCTACATCTTTTGTAAGACAGAACTTTCCTTTGTATGGCCTGGCTTTGGCTCTACTACAGCCCTTTAAAACAGCACCATGACTTTTGCAGAAGTTGCGTCCTCTTTAATAACGGTGAATGATACAAAACAGACATAAGCATACTCTAACTAGATCACATCATAACCACATTTCCATGTGACCAACACTGACAGTTCAACTGAACAATGCTCTTTCTACACTGTTGGCACCCAATTGTTCTGTCCATCAGAATTGAACCCCTGGCAAGGATGCTGGAAGAGACACGGATCAAATCTGTAGGGATCTGATGGAGAGAGGAAAGAGTAGACTCACCATTAGCGGCAGCCATCAGAGCCTGGAGCTGCTCGGCTTCGGTTGGGGGGTTAGGCCAAGGTCCTGTCCCGCCTACTGCACCTGCACCAGCCTCTTCAGGTCGAGGTCCCGCTCTGTGTGACACACGGGTGCAGTTAGTGTCTCACGCTCCATCCCCAACACACACACACACACACACACACACACACACACAAACATGTGTACGCCTGTCGCCAAATCTGTCAGCATAAAACACCAGGCTCATGAGCTGAGACAGCCATTTTGTGTGAGAATCAGCAGCAGCACAGAGCAGAAGATGGAGGCTGTGGTGAAACTGAGCGGAGGTGATCGGAATCAGACGGGCAAACAGGTCAGCACACACACACGCACACACACAGAAACAAACATATTGATTTTAATTGAGTGTGTGGCCTCTGGGTTCTGTTTAGCGCTAAGCTAGCCAACTATAGCCAGCATGGAAACAGTGTAGCAAGCTTTCTTTTGGTGCGCTTGCATTTGGGACGGGTTAAAGTTAGAACAGTTAATTGCAACCATCAATTCGGACTAGTTGAAAGCATCCTGTTATAGTGGGTGGGCATACACTACTACTCAAAAGTTAGGGGTCAGTTGTCATTATAATAATTGATATTCAGAAATAACCCATACAGGGTAGAATGAAATGCTATAAACTGGACACCAAAACTTATATTCACAGTTATTTACAGTATTCACAAAAAACAAATATACACAGTTATTTACAGTATTTTGGGAACAACATAGTTAGAACATGGTATATAATAACCTATCATTTTCTACTTTTATGCATTTTTTGATTGGGAAGCTATTCGGTTATGGGTTTTTAGGTATGAAGCATTGTGGATGCCAGTTTCTAAATATGTTTATTCAAATGCTGTAAAGGAACCTCAACAACCATGAAATAAATTACCACTCATTCAAAATCATAGCTTCCTACATACTGTATGAAACTCGTAGGTTCAATCATAGAATCATTTTGTAGGTCAACAGTGTTTTATTATTCTAGGATGTGTCTCGTCCTGTCTTGTCTTGCCCCTGTTTGTCTCTGTTTTCTCTGGTTTTCTGTTTGTCTCTTTTTCTCTTATCATTTCCATGTGCCTTTTGTTGTCCTGTTCCATGTGCTTCTGTTTGTTTTGGTTATTGCTCCTCCTGTCTCCGCCCTCTTGTCAGGCCCCTCACCTGTCCGTAGTTTGTAGCTCCACCCCTTCCCAGGTGTTACTCGTTAGTCCTTGTTCATTTATACTCCCTGTTGTTCCCTTTGTTCTTGCTTGGTGTTTTGTCTCCATGTCCTTTGTTTTTGTTACCCTGTTCCCTGTAATTTCTTAGTGTCTTACTAGTGTCTTTTGTTTCTTTGGTTTTGTTTTATTTGAGCCTATTAAAGACTTGCATTTACATCCTGCCTCCTTGTCCTGTCCCCACGCGACAGGATGCCTCTATCATTTTTAATGAGAACCATATTAATCAGTGAAGTCAATTAACATATTTGTATTGGACTGAACAGTAAACATAATACAGTCCTGGTTAACATGACATGTTCTGTTTTACTCATTCAGAATAAGTTCATATGTTCTGCTCGTTTCATATGTAATTACTGTTTGTTTGCTGAATTTAATATATTGGGAAGAAATTAAACCATAGTCTGTAGATAAGTTATATTTAATACCATATTTAAGCTGTAGCTTATTTTCACTTATAGAAATCAACAAAACATGTGAATTGACTAGGAGCGTTCAAACTTTTGTATGCCACTGTATATATAATCCTGCAACAGCGTCTCAAAAATGTTCATGTTTTCAAATTGTCATGCTTTTCATGTCCAAACTTCAGTTTGGTAAAGATTACAGTCATTTAAGCAATCGGAATTAGCCATTAAGACGTGGATTCTTGTCTTGACACAAAAGCCATGTTCAGGCCATGAGACGTTATTTGAAATAGCTGAAAAGTTACTGCTTGCTAAGTAACACAGTTGGTCTCTTTGGGTTAAGCTGCTTACATTAGTTCATGTTTTAAAGAGATGTTGACTTTGGTTGTCTATTAGCTAAACACTAATACAAATTAGTGTCCTCAGTTTGTACGCTAGCTATGTGTGTTTCATGATTCATGTTTCATATATCACCATCCCACTGTTAGAATGGTAGAACTACTTTTGTGGTGGAAGAAATTACAGAATCTGCTAAACTGTGGTATTACAGTAATATATAAACCTCTCAATTGATGCCTGCAAATCGCAGCCATGATGCTATTTACGATAACACATTTCCTCTCATGTTCTACTGCTTGTCCAACGTTTTGGGCAAACAACTATCATTGCATTGGTGCCTACTGTTTTCCCTGTGACACATTTGATGACCTTAATTGAGTGAAAACCCACTGATGTTTCTGATTTGTTTATACACAGTGTACTGCCTGCAGAGGATCATGTGTATCACAGCTATGTCTTTACTCACACAAACATATCAACACAGAAAATTCAAATCAAGAACAGGACAACAGAAACATTCTCTACTCTATGATGACAGACTACCACAATCAGTCCTACAAGAAGCCGATGCAAACCCATTTCAAAGAGACAAATAAATGGCACTTTACTAGGCAAGGCTACACACAGCGCCACAGTAGCCTACAGAGCAAGATGCAACACACAGTCTTCAGCAATATACACAGGTCCAAAAGCCTTAGGTCAGAGATAAAGATGTGGTTCACACCTTCTCTTGACATCGACCCACAATGAGAGGACGATTGGACAGTGTGTAGTGGAGCTGGAAGACACATTGAGTAGCTCTAGAGGACCTTGACGGAAAGAAAATTCTCACTACGCGGCTCCTCACACGAAGCCAAGCTGCAAAACACACTACTCTCCTCCTCTTACTCCACTCTACCTGGACTTCTCGTAGGGAGTCCATCTCTGCTGCAGGGTGTGGAACCTGTGCTGGCTGGAACACAGGGATAGGAGCATGGGGCTGTCACTCTCTCACCCAATTGATGTCTAATTGACGTCTGTGTCTTCTACAGGATATTGGTTTTCCAAAAATTTCATACATGCAATTTTCCATGTATTCCTACCTTAGCCCTACCATGCTAACACACGGTAGAAATCAATAGTCACTCAAGCGTATTCCTGCAACTCTGCCTCCAAAACTGTCCCCAGATACCCAGTGATGTTTGGTTTATCATTATTGTTCATAGTAAATCGCACTGTGCGCCAAATCACATTGACAAGGAAGATTTGGGTGACTATTAACTTCTAGTGTTTGTTAGCAACATTACGCATGTAAACTAAACCATAGCTCTAAACTAAAGATGTGCATTTTGGACACTAAACATGACATGGTGGCCGATCAACATCATGTAGATCAGGTGGAAAATAGTTTAAATTGGATTATCTGACAAAGCATTCTGGCTCAGGACTTGAACCTTTAGGTGACTTCTCACTGGTCCCATACTAGGTTTAATATATTTCCAGAAAATCTGCATTTTTTGTTTTCCCCCAATCACCAAATCCCAACCCCCTCCAATAGTAGTTGTCCAGTGGAACACAAAGCATAATGGGTCTGTGTTTTCTGATCACCCTTCAAACACTTAGGTTATGTAAAAGCATTAACTGATAATGCAGAAACCCAATCCCAGTGATAATCTCTAAAAGGTTAGCATGCATGCTAACGTAAGCCAAATCACTTACCCGCTTGGTCCGGGTCTCTGGTTCGGGGGTAAACGCCAGTCATTGTTAGGTGGCTTTTGCTGTGGGAAGAAGAGAAAGACTGTGGTCAGATGAGTGGTCAGACGAGGATCATAAGTTCTGGCACCCAATCCTAGAGTGAGGACTCTTCTGTGGCCAGATGACCAGGAAATGGTGTTAGTGAGGTTGTTATGGCGCAAACTGCTGATCTGAAGCTTGTTTCCAGAGGAAGTAGAGAAAAAAAAAGAAAGTGATGGATTGAGAAGGCTTTTAAGGAATACAGCAAGGTGCAGAGTGTGATATAGCAGCAGATCTGTGGGAGGCAGGGGAATTGAGTGTGTGAATAATTGAAAGAGCCATTATGTCGTTGCTACACATGGATACGTCTACACAACAGGAATGCACACTAGTTCACTCAGAACAACATAAGAGTTACTCAGTGCCAGACATAATAATATGGAAGTAGATCCTGACCAAGCTGCATCCTGGCATTTCTGTTGAAAGTACATGTTATACATTAGAAATAGAGGTGTCAAAAAAGTTCTAGACACTATAAGATTCCTAAAACCTGGCAGGGGGTGGCTTTTTTAGGGAACTACTGTTGGAAATGAGGTGTGTGAATGCCAAGAACTATTGAAGAACCACCACATGATGTTCTAGGAAGAAGCCATAAGTTGGTATAGAACTTGTATATTAGGCAATGGTTCTTAAACCTTCTAAAAGTAGAAGCCCTGGTTCATAATATTCCATAACCATGCCTTAAAAGATGTGACATGATGTTATTACGCTCAGTAATATAGCACTGTTGTGTTGCTATTACAGGTCATTGTGATAATGTGTTGTAATATTTGATGCTGGAACCCTTTAGGGAACTGATCTAAGGGAGTATAAAAGAAATTAATTAATCTACTTGTTTCAAGCATATACACCATGTTTTTAATGGTTCATTTATTAATTTGATTTATATATAAATGGCGCATACTTTGAATGTGTGATAAATTCAAAGCACTATTTGAGTCGCAAAAAAAGAGCCTCATATTCCAAATTTTATACCATACTGCCATACTGTCCTGGACTGAGCCTCGGTCAAAGAGGAGCACGTGTGGCTCTAATGCCCTACTGTACTGATCCTCTAAAACCCTAGACAGGATTTCAGTTGCCAGACCTGTCCTCCAACTGCTGGCAGTTCTCCTACTCACACGTGCAGTTTAGTCAGCCCAGCCTGAACTCGACCTACTGCCCAAGTCTGCCAGCGCGGCCTCTGAAAGCCAGCGACAGCTATGCTTCCAATCATGAAAATCAATAGTGCTCGCTTGCAGTACATAGATGATGCTTCTTTTTTTGCTTGGTCATCAGATCTGGTCAACACAGTTTGGTTCTAGGTGACTGAATAAATAGAATGTACATAGTCTCAGAGTTCTATGCAGCACACAAAAGGTTCTTCTATTGTTGTAGCAAAAGCAAAACCATTTCTGGTGCTATACAGAATCATATACAACACAATTCTCTGTTAATCCGAAGAACCATTTCACCGTGCAAATAAAAATAGAAGAACCCTTTTTGGTGCTGAATTAAACCATATACACATTTACCATCCATCTGTAGAACCATTTTATCATACCATAAACAATAGAACCCTTTCTGTTGCTGTATAAAACCATATACAACACATTCAGCATCCATCTGAACAACCATTTCACCATACCATAAACAATAGAACCCTTTCTGGTGCTATATGAAACCATATACAAAACATTCACCATCAATTTGAAGAACCATTTCACCATGCAAAAAATCATATATATATATATATGTGATTTTTTGCATGGTGAAATGGTTCTTCAAATTGATATATAGATATATAGTTTTTAGTAATGACAGTGGTTCTATATACCCATGAAAATGGTTCTGTGCAGCACAGAAAAGGGTTCTTCTATTGTTGTAGTAGCTTTTTGGTGCTATATAGAATCATATACAACACAATTTTCCATTAATCTGAAGAACCATTTCATCATGCAAAGAACAATAGAAGAACCCTTTTTGGTGCTTAATTAAACCCTATACAACCATATACAACATATTCACCATCAATTTGAAGAACCATTTCACCATACCATAAACAATAGAACCCTTTCTGGTGCTATATGAAACCATATACAACACATTTACCATCAATTTGAAGAAGCATTCTACCATGCAAAGGATTATATATATAACTTTTGTGTTTCATGACATTAGGTGGTATCATGACACTCTTTGAAGTGAAATATGGTTGAACTCAAGTGAGTGAATTTCATTTTGCAGCCTATTAGCCTACACAACACGTATTAGCATAACCTTCCATACATTTTCATGCATGCTTAAATCAACTGTCTTAACAAACGCAACCATATAGAACCATCTTCTACGGAACCCTCACCTTCATGAACGAGCTACTGAACAGTCGTCTGGACAGGCTTGTGCTCAAGGCACCATTGGGTGTCTTGACAAACACAAAGTCACTCCTGCTGGAGATGGTAGAGAAGCATGGTGCATATATGTGCTTATGAGTGTCCTGATGGCCCCCCACCACCTCCAGGTATCTAATAGGACCGTCGGTGTTCAGCTGCAGGTGTAAATCCTTGTGTTGGCGCTGATGCAGTGCATGCTTAAAACCCAATCTGTGCATTAAGCAGGCCAAGTGGCCGCGGTGCCCAAGCCAACGCACTGCTACCACTGAGATAGTCAGGAGAGAGACGGCTATGATGCAGGATAAGGAGACTATGAGGTAAAGCGATAAATCTGATGAGCCATTAGTCTGTCTGGAAGGTGAGCTCCTGTGCTCAGAGGAAGCATCTGCTGCTTTCTCAGCCAGGGTGACATTAACAGCCACGGTGGTGGAGAAAGCAGGCTTGCCATTGTCCTGCACCAGCACCATGAGGCTTAGTACACCCTTACTTTCATTTGGTGCTAACTTTCTGGCTGTCCGCAGCTCACCGGTGTGGGCTCCAATGTGGAACAGTTCTGCATCCGGCCCGGCCAAACTGTAAAACAGCCAGGCGTTGTGGCCACTATCTTCATCAATGCATGTTATTCGACTGACCACATGCCCAGGACCTGCATTGCTGGGCACCAGAAACTGAAATGTGCCATCAGGGGGAAGTACAGGGTAGAGGAGTTTGGGGGAGTGATCATTTTGATCTATGATAAACACGTGCACTGTTGCATTGGAGCTACGAGCTGGTGACCCTTGGTCACGGACCTGCACCACAATCTGGAATGCATTCATCTGCTCATAATCGAAAGCCCGCATGGTATAAATGTTGCCTTTTTCCGGGTTTATGTAGACGAACGAGGACACAGGGTAGCCACGGACATCGCTGTCCACTATGGAGAAAGACAAAGTGGAGTTCTCGCCCACGTCTGGGTCAAACGCAGACATGGACAGAAGAGGAGCATTTGGGGCATTATTCTCAGCTATATCCACTGAGTAGGAGGGCTGTGAAAAGACTGGCACGTTGTCATTAACATCTGAAAGACGAACCACAAAGGATTCCTGAGAGGAGCGCGGTGGGGAGCCGGAGTCTGTGGCCGTCACAGTGATGGTGTATTCAGCCACAGTCTCCCTGTCCAGTGGACCATCAGTCATTAGGGTATAGTGGCCCTCATAGGAGAGACTGATCTTAAAAGGCATCTCAGATGGGATGACCACATTCACTTCCCCATTTTTCCCCACATCCTCATCTCTGATGCTGAGGATGGCAATCACGGTGCCTGGGTTCACATCTTCACTCAGATAATGCGACAGAGAGTTAATGCTGATTACCGGAGTATTGTCATTAATGTCGATTATTTCTATATTGACGTTGCAGGAACCCTCCATTGCAGGACTTCCTCTATCCCTGGCCTGAACTGTGATATCATACATGTGTACTTGCTCATGATCTACTACACCTATGACAGTGATCTCCCCTGTGATGGGATCTACCCTGAAAAGCTCTAAAATATAGCTGGGAGTGAATTTATCAAAGGAGAAAAAGATTTCTCCATTCAGACCGTCATCAGCATCAGAAGCATTGAGTGCTGTCACTAGGGTTCCAGCTGGAGCGTTTTCCAGAAGAGTCACCCTTTTCACTGGCTTATTAAACTGGGGCGCGTTATCATTGACGTCAAGAACGTTCATGAAAACAATAGTAGTCCCAGACCTTTCCGGTTTACCACCATCAACTGCGGTCAGAATCAACCGGAAGGCACTCTGCTTTTCCCTGTCCAAAGGCTTGTTTAAGACCAAAACTGGAAGTTTAGTACCATCACTTTTGTTGTCCACCTTTAAAACAAAGCAGTCATTAGAACTGAGAACGTAAGACCGAAGCGAATTGACCCCCACATCCGGGTCATAGGCGCTATCTAAGCGGAATGTCGTCCCTGAGGCAGCAGCCTCGGAAACTTCCAGAGAAATAGCGTTAGCTTGGAACACGGGCGCGTTGTCGTTCACGTCTACAACTTCCACCGTGATGCGGTGCATTTTTAGAGGACTCCGGAGTAAAATCTGACTCCGGATGTGACATGACAAACTCGATCCACATATGCTTTCCCTGTCGATCGCCTGCGTAATGACCAGAGCGCCACTGGTGGAGTCCACGTCAAAATATTTAGCATTAGATTCCGACACAATGCGCAATTGCCTGTGAACTATGCTCTGAATGTCCATACCCAAATCCTTAGACACGTGGCCAACGATAGTCCCTAGTTTGGATTCTTCAGCTACAGAATACAGAAGTTCTGAGGCTCGGCTTTCAAAGCACAAGCACTGCAGAGCAATCCAAATCAAAGCCGGAACGAATGTCCACTTGCGAGTCACTCTGGAGTCCATTGCCAATGAGATCGTTTACCGCAAACAATCCACATCGAGTTTAGATGACATAATCCTAGTTATGATGCGCGTTTGCGCTTCTGTATTACTTCCTATGGTAAAAAGCAAGACGTTGCTATGCTGAAGGGATACACTCACTGCAAGTTTCTCTTTGTCCGAGTGGTACTCACTTTGCTGAGGGCCGCTAGCAGGTGGGGGTTGGCGCAAAACAAAGGCAGCGCATTTTTATTGGACGAAAGTTACTTTCTCCTGCACGGTCCCCTATCAGGGACAAAGGGGGAACTTTTATGGGCGCACAAGAGAAACAGCTGTCAGCCCAACATCCCCCGCCCTCCCCATCCCCGTCACACATGCACGAGCGCATACCCACACACGGACACAAAAGGCACGCGCACGTGCGCCTCGGAGGCCCGATGTCAAGTAAGGAAAGTAAGAAAGGCAAAGCAGCAAATGATTTGTGTTCCCTAAACCTCACCTGCTGACTCTCGAACTTCCAAGTGCTGTCAGGTAGTGACGCATCGAGCACATTGAGCGTGTCTGTGAAGTCTGTAGTGCTGCTGGGCTTAACGAGGGTGAAATCACTGAACTCTGACATTGGAGAGAGATAGGAGCCGAAGGACTGACTCTGAGACATCATGTCTCCTCCCAGCACCTCCACATACTTAATGGGTCCGTCAGTATTGAGCTGGATCTGCAGGTTCCTGTTGGAGTTCTTATATCCAGAATCGCTCCGTTTGATACAGCAGCTTGAGCTGCCTCTACTGCTCCGAGCACATTTCACCAACAAGATGAAGAACGTCATCAGACATAATAAGGAGACAGAAGCGAGAGATATGATCAGATAGAGGGTCATTTTCCCGCTTTTCTTATTGATCTCTGCGCTTTTCTTCCGGTAGTCTGATATGGGTTCATGAAAGTCGTCCTCTATCAGCACGTCCACGGTGACCGTGCTGGACTGCACTGATTCCCCGTTGTCCTTGATCTCTATCAGCAGTCTCTGAGAGGAGTCATCCTGCTCAGAGACTAAGCGCTTAGTCCTCACCTCTCCTGTATGGAGATTGACACTGAACAGAGACGCGTCCGTGGCCTCCGCTAGCCGGTAGGAAATCCAGGCGTTATGGCCCGAGTCAGCGTCCACTGCGGTGACCTTAGTAACGAAGTGTCCTGCTTTAGCGGAGCGGGGCATCCTCTGATGGGAGACGGAGCCCATGAGCGCAGAGGGGTAAATGACAGCTGGGGCATTGTCATTCTGGTCCAGGATGAACACATGAACCGTGGCGTTACTGCTCAGAGACGGAGAGCCGTGATCTTTGGCTTGAACTTGGATCTGGAACACCTTCATTGTCTCATAGTCAAAGGAGTGCATGCTGAAGATGCTGCCGTTCTCTGAGTTGATGTAGATGTAAGATGATACGGGAATGTCCTGAACTTTGGAGTCGATTATGGAATATGATATTTTGGCATTGTCTCCTGTATCAAGGTCTGAGGCGGATACCGAGCAGATTATAGAGCCTGGGTTGTTGTTCTCCTTCACATACACTTTGTAGGACCTATCAGTGAAGTGGGGTGGATTATCATTGACATCCAGTATTTGAACAGGGATTGTCTTTTTGGTGCTCAGCGAAGGTGAACCTGAATCAATTGCGGTGATTTCTACTCTATACTCGGGAAATCTCTCCCTGTCTAAAACCCTGTTGGTCACTAAGGAATAATCATTGGAGAAGGTCGGTTTCAGCATGAAGGGAACATTAGGTTGGGTTTGGAGAGTGACTTTCCCATTAACACCAGAGTCAATATCCCGTGCGCTTATTAAAGCCACCACGGTGCCAATGGGGGCGTCCTCCCGCACTGGGCTGGGTTTAGAAGTAAGCAAAATATGGGGGGGATTATCATTCACGTCTAAAACGTCTATCTGAACGGTGCAATGACCTTCCATTTCAGGGGAGCCTTTATCTTTAGCACTGACCTCAATATTATACGCTGGGTTGGTCTCAAAGTCCAGCTCCCCGTTCAAAATCAAATGGCCAGTTTTGGGATCAATGTAGAATAACGAACGCACTGCCTCGGTCGTGTGCTCCCCAAATGAATACTGTATCTCACCGTTAGGGCCCTCGTCCAAATCCGTTGCGTCGACTTTTACAACTGTGGTCCCCTTTATAGAGCTTTCTGGAATGCTAACCTTATATACAGCTGTTTCAAATACGGGGTTATTGTCGTTTATGTCAAGCACAGTAATATTTATCTGAGTTGTGCCTGATCTAACTGGATTTCCACCGTCGAATGCTGTCAGCAGCAGCTGATGAACAGCTTTCTTCTCGCGGTCGAGGGCTTTCTCCAAGACCAACTCCGGTATTTTCCGACCATCACCGAGATCCTTCACTTTCAGACTGAAGCATTCGTCTTTGCCCATCATGTACGACCTTAAAGAATTGCTTCCCACATCTGGATCCAGCGCGCTTTCCAATGGAAAACGCATCCCAGGTACTGTAGACTCCGCTATTTTTAGGGAGCGGTCATTGGACTGAAAATGAGGGTAATTATCATTTACATCCTGTATTTCAACGTCTATTCTATGCAGTTGGAGAGGATCCTCGATTATGACTTGAACTGGCAGCAAACAGTTCGCGTTCTGCCCACAAAGGCTCTCCCTGTCGATCCTGTCGTTGACAAGCATCTCTCCTTTGCCCAAATCCACGCTGAAATACTGCTTACCTGCCTCGGAGGCTATTCGCAGTTTGCGGTCATAAAGTTCTGATATTTTCAAACCTAAATCTTTCGCAATATTCCCAACAACCGAACCCACGTTCAATTCCTCCGGAACCGAATAGCGAGTCTGCCCTTCTGCGCTACTCCACAAAAGAAGAGACAGACACCACCAGAATAAACGGGACCTCCAGCTTCCAGGCTGCGTCCTCTTTGTCATTGTGATAGTAAATCCACACGAATCAGCAAACAGATACACAATATAAAATCCCAGTAAACAGCGGCGATTCTGCTCCATGTTGACGAACACTTTGATTATAATCCATCTTTATGGCCGAGAGAAGCGCATCGCAGTCTCTTCTGGCTTTGTGCACTGTAGGATGCACTGTGCTGAGGGAGGGAGTGGATCTCTTTGTACAGTCCTGCATATTATTGGAGCTCAGTTAGAAGCTACTATATCCAATAGAAACAAGGCTGCCTCTTAAAGACACAGGCTCCTGAAAGACTAATACCCTTCAAGCTTACACTAGAAAAGCATTTTCTTATTACTTTAATATTCTAGTGATTCATAATAGATTATATATTTTCAATAGATACATTAAACGTTTTATTAAATGATATACATAAAATTACTAATATTGCATTGAATTAAAAAAGGAAAAAAGGAGATTTATATATTTTACATTACCAAAATATAGTATATATATTTTCTGGCAATGTAAATCATTATTGTCCTCTATTGTGTTCATTACTGTGATAAAACTGGACAGAGCAATTTTATCTGTGAAAATCCGAAAGATGCCAGAAAATTCAGTTGAAATTGAACTTAAGTAGAAGTACAAAGAACCCCCTTCACCAAATTTACTACTACTACTACTACTACTAATAATAATAATAAAAATAATACAATTAATAATAATAATCATAATTAGAAGAAGAAGAAGGAGAAGAAGAAGAAGAAGAAGAAGACGAAGGATGACTATAATAAGAAGCGCTAAAAAAGAAACTGAAATGAGGATAAAAGTTGTAGTCTGAGCATGGTTGTATGAAGAACACAACTATCGTTTTGTTTACCTTTAAATGCTGTTATTACTTTCCATATTTCAAAAGATTATAGACGCTGATGGTATGATGTTCAGCACGAGGAATGCGCATATTGCGAAAGACAGCAACGAGCAAGATAGCAAAAGAATTTAAGTTAGAAAATGCTTCATTGCAAATGTGCGCAAAGAAAGGTCGCTGTCCAAAGTACTGGTGCTGAAACCATCGATCCAGTGCAGTACCACCGCACTGGACAGCTCCAGCTAACATCTGTAGTACACCAGCAACTCCGGTGAGCGCTAAAGCGCTATTCAGAGCTAAAACACCACTGAAACAAAAGGCCCAGGTAGCAATAGTACTACTGTATTAGCGCACTTCTGTCTCATAACATGGAACCTCTCACCTGCTGGCTCTCGAACTTCCACGTGCTGTCAGGTAGTGACGCATCGAGCACGTTGAGCGTGTCTGTGAAGTCTGTGGTGCTGCTGGCCTTAACGAGGGTGAAATCACTGAACTCTGACATTGGAGAGAGATAGGAGCCGAAGGACTGACTCTGAGACATCATGTCTCCTCCCAGCACCTCCACATACTTAATGGGTCCGTCAGTGTTGAGCTGGATCTGCAGGTTCCTGTTGGGGTTCTTATATCCAGAATCGCTCTTTCTGATACAGCAGCTCGAGCTGCCTCTACTGCTCCGGGCACATTTCACCAGCAAGATGAAGAATGTCATCAGACATAATAAGGACACAGAAGCGAGAGATATGATCAGATAGAGAGTAATTTTCCCGCTTTTCTTATTGATCTCTGCGCTTTTCTTCCGATAGTCTGATATGGGTTCATGGAAGCCGTCCTCTATCAGCACGTCCACGGTGACCGTGCTGGACTGCACCGGTTCTCCGTTGTCCTTGATCTCTATCAGCAGTCTCTGAGAGGAGTCATCTTGCTCTGAGACTGAGCGCTTAGTCCTCACCTCTCCTGTATGGAGGTTGACGCTGAACAGAGATGCGTCCGTGGCCTCCGATAGCCGGTAGGAAATCCAGGCGTTATGGCCCGAGTCAGCGTCCACTGCGGTGACCTTAGTAACGAGGTGTCCTGCTTTAGCGGAGCGGGGCATCCTCTGATGGGAGAGGGAGCCCATGACCGCAGAGGGGTAAATGACAGCTGGGGCATTGTCGTTCTGGTCCAGGATGAACACATGAACTGTGGTGTTGCTGCTCAGAGACGGAGAGCCGTGATCTTTCGCTTGCACAATGACGTTCAACATCTTTGTTTTCTCATAATCAAACGAACTCATACTGTAAATGGTGCCATTCTCAGAGTTGATGTAAAAGTAGGAGGATGCTGGTATCTGGTTTACCTTAGGGTCCACGAGCGAGTAGGTCAGCATAGCATTCTTTTCTACATCACTATCTAAAGCCACTACGGAAAATAGCGACGCACCGGCTACGTTATTCTCCTGTATATACACGTTGTATGAAGGCTGCGAGAAAACAGGAGCGTTGTCATTAACATCGAGCACTTTAACATGTATAGTCTTTACGCTTCTCAGGGGCGTCGAGCCAGAATCTGTAGCAACAACCTCAATATTATACTCTGGGTTTGTTTCGCGGTCTAAGACTGAATCCGTCACCAAAGAGTAGTGGTTATCGAAAGATGGTTTCAGTTTGAATGGGAATCTGGGGGATATTTTTAGATCCACTTTGCCGTTTTCTGAGGAGTCTAAATCCATGACGTTAATCAAAGCCACAACTGTACCGATGGATGCATTTTCCGGCACAGGGTTGGGTAAAGACGTGAGTATAATCTCAGGAGGGTTGTCGTTCTCATCAACAACAAGAACCTGAACTGAGGAATGACCCTCCAGCTTTGGCTGCCCTTTATCTTTAGCGCAGACATCAAACGTATAGGAACTCGTTCCCTCATGGTCTAATTTCCCAGTCACGGTTATTTCACCAGTATCTGGATTCACGTTGAACACGTTCCTGATGTGTTCGGGCGTGTGCACACCGAAATAGTACTGTATTTCTCCGTTTATGTCTTCATCTAAATCATTGGCTTTGATAGTTAGCACGGTGGACCCAATAGCGGCGCTCTCCTGTACAGAGGTTTTATATGTTTGGAGCTCAAACTGGGGTTCATTATCATTAATATCTTCTACAATTATCTTTATTATAGTGGTACCTGTTCTGACAGGATCTCCACCATCCAGTGCTGTTAATATGAGCTTGTGAACTGGCTTTTTCTCCCTGTCCAGAGGTTTATCAAGTATAAGCTCTGGCACTTTTCTACCCCCATCTAGAGTTTTCACATTCAATCGGAAATGTTCATTACTGTTTAATGAATAGGAATTGATGCTGTTTTTTCCTACATCAGGATCATCGGCACTTTCAAGGGGAAAACGAGCCCCTACAGTTGCTAATTCGCCTATTTTTAATGTGGCGTCTTTGGTGTGGAAATTAGGTGCGTTGTCATTTATATCCTGTATTTCTATCTCCACGCGATGCAGCTGTAAAGGGTCTTCAATGATTATCTGTAAGGGCAATAGACAGTTCGCATTGTGACCACACAGCGCCTCTCTGTCTATCCTACCATTGACTGATAGTTCGCCCTTTTCTGAATGCACGCCGAAATACTGTCTACTAGACTCAGAAGCTATTCGTAACTTACGATCTGCAATGTGCGAGATGTCCAAACCAAGATCCTTGGCGATATTCCCTACCACAGATCCTTCCTTTACCTCTTCTGCTATGGTGTAGCGAATCTGGGCTCTGGCTGTATTCCACAACGCGGAGAAACAAAGCAGCCAAAACGCCGCCCGTTTCCAACCTCGGCTTCCTTTGTGTCTCATTTCCCCGATCCCTGTACCTCTTCCATCTATAAAACGTGTCCAGTACATCCACAAAAACAGGAACCTTTAGTTGTCGAAGGGTGAACAAAAGAACAATCCGCTCGACGCGTTCGCCTCATGACCAGCATTGTATATCCAGTAGTGGGAGCGCATCCTCCTTCTCTACAGACTGATCATTGTACTGCTACTGGGGCGGAGGGAGGGAGTAGATCCCTTTGTACAATCTAGTTCCCCATTGGAGCAAAACTTAGCCCTCTGTCGTCCAATGGGCAACATCGCACACTAAAAGGGAGTAGGGTGGCTGTTACTGACTGGGTGCAGAATGCTTGCGTAGAGAAGGTAACAGTGGTTCCAGAGTTCTAACTCAGTTAGTAATATATAAGTTCACTAATATATTAATAAACATGATATTCTAATAAAAAAAGACAAAACATTTAAAATAAATAAATAAATAAACAAACAAACAGAACACTATTAAAAGCTGTAGAAATTCAAATACCAATGATAAAATGTTGTGCCCTATCCTTATAATGATATATATAAATATGTATATTGCAATATATATATTGCAGGAAGGGCGCTGCCCACGGTTCTGGTGCTGAAATTGCAACATAAGGAACAAAAGAACCTCTGTATCACACATATGCACACCCACTTGTGAGTCTGATGACATACCAAAACTACACCAAAACATACCCATTCTGCATCATTCCTCACCTGCTGACTTTCGAACTTCCACGTGCTGTCAGGTAGCGACGCATCGAGCACGTTCAGCGTGTCTGTGAAGTCTGTGGTGCTGCTGGCCTTAACGAGGGTGAAATCACTGAACTCTGACATTGGAGAGAGATAGGAGCCGAAGGAATGACTCTGAGACATCATGTCTCCTCCCAGCACCTCCACATACTTAATGGGTCCGTCAGTGTTGAGCTGGATCTGCAGGTTCCTGTTGGGGTTCTTATATCCAGAATCGCCCCTTCTGATACAGCAGCTCGAGCTGCCTTTACTGCTCCGAGCACATTTCACCAACAAGATGAAGAACGTCATCAGACATAATAAGGAGACAGAAGCGAGAGATATGATCAGATAGAGGGTCATTTTCCCGCTTTTCTTATTGATCTCTGCGCTTTTCTTCCGGTAGTCTGAGATGGGCTCATGAAAACCGTCCTCTATCAGCACGTCCACGGTGACCGTGCTGGACTGCACTGGTTCTCCGTTGTCCTTGATCTCTATCAGCAGTCTCTGAGAGGAGTCATCCTGCTCTGAGACTAAGCGTTTAGTCCTCACCTCTCCTGTATGGAGATTGACGCTGAACAGAGACGCGTCCGTGGCCTCCGCTAGCCGGTAGGAAATCAAGGCATTATGGCCCGAGTCAGCGTCCACTGCGGTGACCTTAGTAACGAGATGTCCTACTTTAGCGGAGCGGGTCATCCTCTGATGGGAGGCGGAGCCCATGACGGCAGAGGGGTAAATGACAGCTGGGGCATTGTCGTTCTGGTCCAGGATAAACACATGGACTGTGGCGTTGCTGCTCAG
>CM067490.1:27350755-27370341 GCA_034552555.1 Semaprochilodus insignis | reverse complement strand
ATTATTATTATTATTATTATTATTATTATTATTATTATTATTATTATTATTATTATTATTATTATTAATTCTCGTAGTGTCTCCTAATGTTTTCAGTCAAACAAGGTTTAAGACACAGTAAAACGATCTAGTACACTGAATCTGGACTCTATCTGCCGTCATGTGGTGAAAGAAGGGAACAGCAGCAAAAGTGTGCTCACAGAGAAAGAAGGGATGCTTGCGTTTCAGAGAGAGAGAGAGATAGAGAGAGTAAAAGAGGAGGGGGGCAACGGGGCTTGTGCATAGAGTGCATACAGAAATATGACGATGAGCCAAAAGAAATTTATCAGAGAAGCTGAAATACTGCTTTGATAGCGCATATTTAAACTGATGTTATCGATATTACAATGCACAGTCGCGTTACTGTTCGTCACTTCTGTCTCCCAGCCGATCCTGATCCGCCTAGCAACAAAGGAAGCAACCACGAGGCACCGACACAAAGGGGGAGAGCAGCCGCAGAGCGAGGGAAGTGTTTCAGCACCACAAGAGCGGACAGCGCCACACAGGCGGCGAGATGGTGTTCCTGCACTCGTTTCAACACGGGCCAAGCAATGCTGGATAAAGACTCCTCTGCCGATCAAGTCTCTAAGTATTCGAGAAGTAGTGGTAGTATGGTAGTTTGAATCATGTCCCCGTACGTAAGTTCAAAGAATTAAGATTGGAAATTCGTTCTTTATCTTCAAGAGAGACGTAGGATTATCAATGACCAACAAGAAAAGCTCAAAAGTGGTTTAAAGCAACAGGAAAAAAGTCTGAGCACTTACCATCCAAAATCATCAATGCACATCCAAACCAATGAGTAGCACTGAATTTATGGCTTAATTATATTGTAGATACTCAATGCAACTTTATCAGTTGTAATGCATTCTGTCATGCAGTTGTTTACATATGGAGAACGTGTATTTTAGAAAATAATCTACTTTTGAAACCATGATTATTTGTTTATTTATTTTAATTATTATATTAAAATGACCACAAATATATCTATATCAAACCTTTCACATGTTGTATACACATTTAGTGGTTACTTCAGTTATTATATGTTCTCTACTAAACAAGAGTGAAAGTTCCTACCAACCATTGAAGCGCTTTTGAAATCATCGTAGTGTTAAAACTTTGAGGTTCATCTCAGTGAAACAAGAGATGAAACAATTTTAAACTTACCTTTAGTTACGAACTTACACAAACAGCTTCTTCAATGCTAATACCAGCAGATGTACAGCAGATGTACTTAATAAACTGCCATGTTGCACATGATCAGTACATCCCTTTGAGAACACAGCTAATTTTTTTTTTTTTTTTTTTTATGTACGTAAATGTATTTTTTTTAGGGATGCCTAAAGTACACATAAACAGTGTAACTGAAGTATATGCTGTGCACCTCTGCTATTCACATATAGCAGATGCAGGTGTTAGAACAGTTATCATGAAATATTGATTCATTATGGTTGATTTGAATTCTGTTAACAAACATTTGTTTTCCATTTCTGTTAGTCCAATCATCTTGACATTTTATGTAAAAGACATACATATTTTCCTTTGGACAGCGATGATTTATTTATAAATACATTTTGCAAAATCTAATATATGCTCTGTGGTCCAAAACAGGGAATTTGTGGCTGAGAACAGTGGAGAAGTTCCACGAAGTGCAAGACTGCTATCAGTTAGCTGACATCTGAATGCAACTATGGTCTCAAAAGAAGTACATTTTGAAAAATGACTGATTATGCCTAGTATGGTGGTCTATTAAGCACATCTGCAAGAAAGACAATCTTATTATGAGTGAAATCTGAGTATGTGAAGGAGTATACCATAACTGTTTTGTTTGTGTCTGTATTATTGTCCATTATTTATGTATAAAGACTCACCTGTAGATGATTTTACAGGACATGGTGGATTGAGTAATGACATGTCATGGGTGGGTGTTTGCTTGCTTCAGTGCATGTTGTGACACATTGTGGCATCTTTGAATATAGAATCATTACTTAGCTAGTTGATACTGTGAGTACTCTTGGAGCAGAGACCACTGCATACAATATATCAGTAAGAGCTTATTTGAAAGCGGCACTTTGTAATACATATGCAATCTCACCGTGGAGGAAACAACAAGCAGTGAACTGAGATTTAGCCATTTTTAGCCATTAGTATGTTTGCTCCAATTTCAGTACTATGCATTTCCATGAGAAACCTTGTATTAAGTTTAAATGTAATCAAAAAAATGTATTATGTTTAATCAAGCATATATATATATATATATATTTACCACTGGACTTTATTTTGTTTCTATCTGAATATGTTAATATGTTCTGATGTAGTGCATGTCATGTGTTGTTGGTGTTCATGTTGCTGCTTGTGTGTGTGTGCATGTGTGTTGTGTTACATTATAATAAATAAGAAATTCTTACCTTATTTTAGAGATGCGCAGATGCAGAATTTGAGCAGGAGATGCATGGAAAGAAAAAGAGAGAAAAAGAAATTGATCAGACAGGGTGAGATATCATGACACAACGTGGCTTTTATATACATATCATGGCCCAAACCGAAGTTTTTAGACAAACTTGTGCAAAAGTGGAGGTTATGGCAACCACTGAAAACACAGTCTAGGAAATAACTCCAACGAACACCAGAGGGAGCACAAGAACCAGAGACACACTGTGCATGCGCATCCACAACGGGACACGTGCACAGGAAGGTGGGGGAGGGGGGAGAGACGCTGCTTGCTTGCAGGATGTAATAAAATCAATAGCCTATAAAACTCTCCATGGTTCTGATCCCCCTGTTTCCTGAGACAATAGAACAGTCTGCATCATGACTCAGCCTGTTGTCATGGAAACCACATCCCACCTCCTGTTCAGACAGCAAGGGTGGGTGTAGGGTGTGGGTGTGTGTTGTGTGTGTGTATGTGCATGAGCTTGAGAGAGAGAAAGTGAGATTTGGGTGTCTGATGCCTGTGGGTGGTGGGGGTAGTGTTCAAGCTGTGGAAATGCACTGCAGAGAACAGAAGAGGAGATCTGGAAAAGCTAGTTGTGATCATCTATAACAAACCTCATATTAGACCATCACAACGCATGTACAGTAACCATGTAAAAAAGAATACATAATAAAGCCCAAACATGTAATAGAACCTAAAAGATGCTTATAATTATAATAATACACAGCACGGACACAAAAAGAGTACTAAAGCAGACAGCAGGAAAGACAGGACATAATAAAGACAATAATGTCTACATGCTGAAAAAAGATGACTCCTTAAGGGTTCTCCAGTAAAGGTCATGGTTCTGTTTAGAACCATGAGTTATATTGATCCATTTGCATGCTTAAATGGTTGTTTGCATGGTGAAAAGTGTCTTCATATTGATGGAGAATGCACTGTATATGGTTCTACATAGAACCTTTGTGAAAATGGTTCTATATAGCAGTGTTTCTCAACCTGGGTCCTGTAGGCACCCTGGCCTGCACATTTAGTGCCTCCACAGCTCTTCACATTCAACCTATCAGCTCATTAACAAGCTCAATTAACAAGGAATCCATTAAGATGTGCAAGGTAGGGTGCCTACAGGACCAGGGTTGAGAAACACCACTATAGAGCCTCAAAAAGGGTTCTTCTGCTGTTATAAGCTTAACACCATAACAGCAGAACACAGTTTGGTGCTGCATAGAACCATACACAACACATTACCCATTAATCCAAAGGTATATTTCAGCATGCAAATAATCGTTAAAGCATGCATACGGATGGTTTATGGCTCTATATAGAAGCATTGTCTTTACTTAAGAACCCTTGAGGAACCATCTTTTTAAGAGTGTAGGTAAGACTGGTGAAAACAAGGCTTTATGATTTAAGTTCATAAAGACTGTCTGAGGGACAAGAATTCCAGACAAAAGGAATACCTCTAGAAAATTAAACAAAACTATGAACATTGGATGGAGAAAAGATAATTAGCCCAGGAGAAGATGACCTGAGAGCACAAGTTGGTACAGGAGAAGAAGACCAGGCACATGAAAGGAGTGTGTTAAAAGTGTTATACAGTCATATGCAAAAGTTTGGGTGCGTCTGTCAAATTCAATGTTTTATTGATTTAATAATAAGTTACCACACCTCACTTCACCTCACCTTTTAATGCACTACTACTGTTTATTTACTGAATTTAATATACTGAGAAAAAAGTATAAAACATTGAAATACATGTGTGTATGTATATATATTTACATTTTACATTTATGGCATTTAGCTGACACTCTTATCCAGAGTGACTTACAAGGTTATTTGTGTTACAGGTAGGCCAATGTTGCGTCAGGAGTCTTGCCCAAGGACTCTAAGTGGTGTAGCACAGCACAGTTACCTTGACCAAGAATCGAACCCCCATCTCTCATGATATCCGCTGAGCCACACAAACCATATATATATATTTTTTTGTGAATAATTTTTTATTGTTTGCCAAAAATAAGACATAGAATAGCATCGGACCACTGTAGAACAGTGGCTGCCATGATGTAGTAATTTGCTGTACTATAAGAACATCCAAAAAATTATGTATAAACACAGGTTTTAAAAGTACACCCTGCTCAATCCTGAATTTTAAGATCAGCATGAGTATTACAAAATCCCAAAATTGTTTGACTGGAGGACACTGCCAGAAAACGTGCAAGAACGTACCAGTAACACCCAAGGAGCATTTATGGCATAATTTATCATTTATCATTATCATTTGGAATGACAGGTGTGGGGTACACCAACCATATATATATACAAAATGTGTAAATGTGGGACGCTAGAAGACTAAGCGGACGCTTGCAAATCTAAAAGCTATATCAGATTTATTTAATAGATCGACAGTAGCAAGCGCAAACGTAATCGACAAGGGAGAGACAAAGGCAAAAGCAAATGAAACAAACCAAACCAGCATTAAACCAAAATGGAAAGACAAAAGCAATAACCAAAAAACAATCAAAGCCTTATTTTAAAGAGATTGTATCAAACACGAAAAATGGTCATTGAAATTTACATTTCACAACTTTACATTAATATCTAATATAACAGCAATTCAGAAAGTCAAACCGAATCGGCATGGCGGCTGATACAGCAGCAGGTTTATCTCATATCTGTTTGCAGGGCTTCACACATAAAGAGCCACACTGGGTTGAGAAACCGAATTCAAAACAAAGGACTCCACTGCAGGTGCCCCCCCTTTCTTCCACATGGCTGTGAAAGTGCACAGACCAGCACTGCTCACACAGCTCCCTGGAGAAAAGACAGAGGCTCTGCTTCAGTCCTTCAAACCATGTATGCTTGCGTTTGTATTTGACGGACGTATTGTTGACCATATATGCAATGTTAATGACTGCTCTCACACATAAACCAGTAATAATGTTTCATTGTTTTAATGGGAGGATGGAGGGGTGATTTATATGGCAGGAGGATGAGGTAGATGAGTGCACAGATGACATCACAATATCTCTAGACTGATAGGCTGTGCTAATAACGTATTAATAGTGCATCAATGACAATGTGCGATATAGACTTCACAATGGCCCAGAAGTCACAGAAGACAGTGACGGATGAGACAATTTTCTTGCAGCTTGCTGATAAACCGTTGTTCACTACAACCTGTGCAGTATGAAGTTTCCCCCCAACTGAACTTTTTCCACTCCCTATAGTTTGGAATCAGGCTTAAGATGTTTGAATGCTGTGCAGTACACTACAAAGGCAACTGTAATGCACCTGCAATTAGACTTTAAAACATAACACATGTTCCATAACAACATCATAATGGCCCATAAATGGCAGTCAAAATTTGGTAAACACTATATGTAACCCTAATAAAACCTTTGCAAGCCAAAAACAGGCAATAACTGTCTATTACCACTTTATTATTATAAGATTTCATGTGAATTAAGAATGCTCAATACTTTTATTTCTGAATTATACAAATGTTTGTGCTAACTTGTGCTAACAGGATATTTATAATATCCTGTTATTGCTTTAGGTAAGAAGATCTAATGAGACTCAGTGCAGCATGCATAAGTGCAGGATATGGTTCTTATGTTGAAAAAAGGGTGAGAAGACAGCAGAAGATGAAAAAAGGAAAAAGACAACAACAACAACTCCACGTTTGCCTATAATCACAGCTAGAACCCAAAAATGTATATTTGATGTATATTAATCTCTATTATTTATCCTCTATACAAGTACATGTCAAAATAGGTGTGAAAATAGGACCAGCATGCTACAGTATGCAGACGATACAGTCATTGTTTCTCAAGCTTCGGCACAATGAGGCTGAATTGTGAAAATATGTTTGTGCTGTTTGTAAAATGTGTCTTAATATGGATTCTGACTTCTACTGCAAAGCAAGTTTACCTACAGGTAAAGTAACCTGAAACTCAAAGATAAGCAGTTATAAAATGAGACACATGCTACTTCAAATTGTGGATGAACAGTTTATACACTTATTGATATAAAATTAAAGGGATGATTTTTTCCCTGGGAGGATGGATGGATTGATAGGTAGATAGAAGAAAGGAGAATAAGGCAGATAATAATATCAGAATGGTACATAAGCAACACCTACAATTTTACAGGGCAAGCAACCATTTCCCAAATGATTTAGGTGTAATATTTAACTATTATTACTATGGTATGGCTGTTCCAATGACACATTTACTGGATACAGTTAGAGTTGTAGGAGGACCTATGGGTTTTATTTAGAAGAAAGAAGAAGAAGAAGAAGAAGAAGAAGAAGAAGAAGAAGAAGAAGAAGACGACGACAGGTTTTTACAAGCCTACTAAACTGCAACATGAACCAGAGAGCAGATACAGGACCTTGGACAGCGCCCACATGGCTGGATTTGTCTTTCTGTAAACAGGCTGATCATATGATTGTAACTGGAGCAGGAGATTGTGTAAAGTAAATCTGCTCTGAATAATATCCACACACTGATATGTAATATTGTGAAATAAACTGGTGAATTTATGCAACAACACAAGGAGAATCATAATCTAAAGATACTGTATATGTTTATTCAGTGATCTTTTGATGATTGTCCCATGTGCACTTTCCAAGACATTAAAACAACCTTCTCTTTCCCCGAACACGCTTATTTACAGCAACAACAAATAAAATGTATTAATATTTCCTGATATCATAAATCCAGTAACAAACTAATCGGCACAACACTGCACATGTATTGTGATTTTAGCGACTGACTATATTTAAGCTGTGGCTATCGCCATGGCTAGCAACAATGTTGTGTCTGATCCACTCACACCAGCACAACACACAGTAACACACCACCATCACCAGGTCAGTGTCACTGCTGTGCTGAGAATGATCCACCCACATAATACCTGCTCTGTGGTGGTCCTGTCGGGGTCCTGACCATTGAAGAACAGGGTAATAAAGTATACAGAGAAACAGATAGACTACAGTCTGTAACTGTAGAACTACAGAATATTCTTGTATTCTACAAGTCTGGTTTATTCATACTCTTCCTCTGTTTCACACTTGGATAGGCAACATTTTGTCAGTTGCAGTACATGAGAAATTATGTACCAGCCAGAGAGATACAGACAAACTATAGACATGTGGTCCTATATTATCCATTTTCTCAGAGAACATGTCTAATTGCCTTTTAATGGTTCCAGTTATTATTAACTATTATAACTGTTATTCTTAGTAAAATTGGGATTAAATTCATTACTTCATTACATCCTGTCTTGTTCATGGTATTGGTATTTATATCCAAGACTATCATCAGTTGTCTGTGCTATGTGTGGAGTGATACTGTGTTTGTTTGGTGTGCACACTGTGTTTTGGAGATGCAGCAACTGGGTGGATTCATTTATTTATAATCACACCGTAGCATCTATAAAACTAGCAACCCTAATTCTACCTTAATGGTCTACCTAATGTGCACTGCCTATGTGTATAGTGTATTGACTGCACTCTTGGATACACAAAAAAACAACAGGAACAACAACTTAAAGCTCTATGTTGATATTTCATCATCAGTCCATATTGGCCCCTTAAAACAAGCCATAAAATGCTTTGAAAGCTTTTTGAGACTGTTATGCTGTTTAGTGTAGAAATAAACAGGATACTGATGAGATGCTGCTCTGATTATGGCTTCCATGAGTTTTATCAGATCAGCCTACACGCAAATGTCAGCCCGCAGAATAGATGACAAAGTATAAACACATCCTGCAGCTGTAAACAGTATACATGTGGGAAAAGAACATGACCTGGATACGCACAGATCTCTCTGCAACAGTTCCAGTGTAAGTATGTCTTTAAGAGAGATCCCAAAGGTGTTACTATGGAAACCGAAATGAACTGGCAGGGCAGTAGCTCTCAGACAAACCAGTGCTGTAATCCAACAGTAAAGCTATTGATGCAACAGTGGCAAACAACCCGCCAGCAAACAACAGATGAACAAAATCAGGTTCGGCCCACACTAATAACAATTAATGACTTAAAAATCAGAACTGAATACAATAAAGGTTGTGCTGTGCTGGCTATTCTGTGCAATTCACACTCAGTGATGGATCCAATGGTTTAAAGGTTTACACCCTGAAACACAGACGTGATGCTGTCTGGCCTCACGTAGATGTCTGGCTGCTGTAATGCCACTCCCAGTTCCCCAACAAGCTCAACAGCAAACACATCTTCAATCCTACTGGTTATAAATGCAGATGAATTGATTTCTGTGCTTTTGCTTGTTGTCAATTGGTAGCATAAACGAACAGAGTCCATTTCAAACAGATACCTCATTATCACTTCTCACTGCAATGGCTCCCTCAGTACGGAATGCTTTATATAAATGGAGACAACAGAGCTCTGTCTGTGGAGTGATAGGCAGAGACTGAAGTGATCTCATAAGATACTGTTATGTATTAGTTGCCTGTTTGCCCTATATGTCCTACCCTTAAGAAATGTGTGTAATGAAGTAATATAGAACACTGTACATGAGGAAAGTCTACAGATGAGATACAGAAAGCTGCTCCTGCAGGAGAATATTAGAGTTGTGCATGTGCATAAGGGATGGGGTGGGGGAAGTGGGGGCATATGCTGTGAGAGTGAAAATTGGGTCAGTGTGCTCCAGTGCTGTGATGTGTTTGAGTGAGAATGTGTGGCCGATGAAGAAGGGGATAAAGAGGAGTGCTGCTCATACGCACAGGCAAAACTATATAGATCTTTTAGAAATATCATTGATTATTATATAAGAATGACTAAACAAACAGACCATAAATCAATCACTTCCTCCTGCTATTAATAGCCATAAAACAGAAGAACGAGAAAACCAACAATGAACAAGCATGCATAGGAGAACCAGAACACTAAGACCACTGGCATGGCGATGTTGATTTCTGATGATGGTGACAATGTTATGTAAGAGGCAGAATGATTTTGTAAGTAAGAACCTTTGTATGTAAGAAAATAAATACATAAATAAACAAACAAACAAATAAATAAATACACTTTATTTCAGCTAGCAGGGAATGTTCCCAAAACTTTGGATAACGTTACCTACAAGTTCTAATAAAGTTCTGCCTCCACCCCTACCGCACAATCTGCAGGAACTGCGTGAGAATATTCAAGATGCATGGGATGGATTATCACAGGATGTCATTAGTAACCTCTACAACTCCATGCCAAGACGTCTGGCAAGTTGTGTTAGCAAACATGGCGGCCCTGAGAGACACTACTTTTGTATGTCCATATCAGTTTGAATTTATCATCATTTATTGTTCCTGGTAACCTTTATCTTCCTTCCCAATAGCACTGCAATCCCACACTTCCTTCTGGGTGCAGTTGTTCCTTTGATGACATTGAGTGTATAATGTTCCTATAAGACATACTGCAGTGTTTTAACTGCAGCATTCAGAGGATGTTTTGAGGATGTTGTAGGTGCATGACAACAATAAAATAATTCATTCTTGGTGCGACATCCAGCAAATGTTTTATGGATGTTACTGTGACCTGGGATGACAAAACTTCACACTCAAAACATGAATGGAAAATTGTATGGTAATATTCTTAGAACATTATTAGAACAAACCATTTCTGGTGGGGATGGCTGAACCAGCATGTTTGCATCAGCTCCTTAATTCCTCACCTCTGAAAATTGCTCAGTATCCTCCTGTTCCCTCTTTTGCATGGTGCCCATGCGGCTCATGCTTTCCAGTGTGCTCTGGCTGTATGGCCTGGCAAAGTTTATGTCACTCATCCATGAGTCTCTGGTTCTGCACACTTCATAATTACATACAAGCTGCGGTTATAGTGATGTTGTACCGAGCAGTGTGTTCCCTATCCAGTGCTGAACTGTCACCAGGTTATAGTAGTAAGGAATCACTGGGAGATTGGCGGCACACTTATAGAACAATCTATTCTGCCTCCATCTGTATATTTTCACTGATATGATGGCAATAAAAAATCCTCTGCTGCGGTTATAGTGATGTTGTACCCAGCAGTGTGTTCCCTATCCAGTGCTGAATTCGTCACCAGGTTATAGTAGTAAGAAATTACTGGGAGATTGGTGTCACACTTATAGAACAATCTCAATCAATATTTGGTGATTTGGTGATTCCACATGAATCAGTTAATCGATGAGAAAGATGGATAAATATGTTCTTACCCACTTCCACACTAATTTGTCACTGGGTCAGTACCCCTCTAGTCACGGCGATGAACCCTCAAGGGTACGTCTTAAGGACTTAAACTGTACCATATTCTACTGCAGTTCTATTTTAAGCTGTATTAACTCGAAACACCCTTTATAACATCCACCCTTTCATTTTATTGTTTTCCTATTATTTTTAATCTTCACTGTCACGTTTGGAGTGGAGGGGAGTCTCCATGCTGCACTTTTATGCGGAAATGGAAGTCCATTAACTGCTCGTAGTGGAAAGAATCAGCGTCACTGGCCATCATGGTGAATATAGAGAGACCTGGTGAGTTGTTCTACAGCTCAAATGCCTTTTGCCACTCCAACTGCTATACTGCATGATAGATAGGACAGGATTTGAAAAACTGCAATGAACAAAATGCAACATTCTGAGTCCTGATCATCGAGGAAGGTATTTCACTTCATAGCTCGATTCATGGTCTCTGTAAAACTCGGGTCCACCACTAAAAAGCTCTGCTCACCAAGCGTAGAGTATTTACAGTCACTTTTCCTCGAGTTGGTCGTCATACACACGTCATAATTATACATGTGCGGCAGAGTTCCAGTAACTCCTGTGTCTGCGTAACCGGGTGGATAGTAGGGAATAACTGGGAGATTGGACTGATAGAAAATACGAGACTGTCTCCATCTGTAGATCTTCACTGATATTATAACAACAACAGTAATAATGAAAAGGAAAGAAACAGCAGCCAGAGCTAACAGTAAGTAAAAAGTGAGGTTATCTTTGTACTCTCTGCTGTGCGTAAAGTCCGAGAACTCCGAGACCACTTCAGGGAAACTGTCCGCTACAGCTACAATGATGTTCACTACAGCTGAGCGAGACGGCTGTCCGTTATCCTCCACAACAACAGTGAGCTTCTGTTTCACTGCATCTTTATCAGTGACCTGGCGCACAGTCCGTATCTCTCCATTCTGTGGACCCACTTCAAACAGCGCCCTGTCTGTGGCTTTCTGTAATTTGTAGGAGAGCCAGGCATTCTGTCCAGAGTCCACATCAACAGCCACCACTTTAGTGACCAGATAGCCAACATCTGCTGAACGAGGCACAATCTCAGCCACCAGAGAGCCACCAGTCTGTACCGGGTACAGTACCTGAGGAGCGTTGTCGTTCTGATCCTGAACTTTAATCTTTACTGTCACGTTACTACTGAGTGGAGGAGAGCCTCCATCCTGCGCTTTTACGCGGAACTGGAAGTCCTTTAACTGCTCGTAGTCGAAAGAGCGCACGGCATTAATGACTCCATTATCAGCATTGACTGACACATACGATGATACAGGAACCCCATTAACAGTGCTGTCATCTAAAATGTAGGAAACACGGGCATTCTGGTTCGAGTCTGCGTCACTGGCCTTCACTGTGAATATAGAGAGACCTGGTGAGTTGTTCTCCAGCACAAAGGCCTCGTAGCTACTTCTCTCGAACACAGGAGCATTATCATTCACATCTGAAATGTGTAAACGAAGAGAAGCGCTGCTGGAGAGTGTGGGAACTCCCTCATCAGAGCACATCACAGTGATGTTGTACTCAGACTCTCTCTCTCTATCCAACTCCTGCTCTGTGCGCAGACTGAAGAAGTTGCTGGACGGTGATGTGATAGTAAAGGGAATATTCTCACTGATGGAGCAGTGAACTTGACCATTCGCACCTGAATCCGGGTCATTTACTCTAATCATTGCAACAACAGTTCCAGGAGGAGACTCCTCTGATATAGAGCTGGACATAGACATAATAGTTATAACTGGTTTGTTGTCATTTGTGTCGAGGACGTCAATAATTACTTTACACGAGTCTAAGAGCCCACCTTGATCTCTAGCTTTAATATCAAGCTGGTGGTGGCTTGTTTTTTCATAGTCAATTATTCCGTTTAATGATATTTCACCGTTTTCTCTGTTTATTGTAAACAGGTCTTTCACATCTTCGTCTACCTTTGAAATATAATACATCACCTGGCCATTTGAGCCTTCATCCGCATCAGAGGCGCTAACGGTAGTCAGCTTGGATCCTTTTGGGGAATTTTCGGTTATTACGGCTTTATATACCTTCTGAGTAAAAACGGGAGCGTTATCGTTAACGTCTAGTACAGTAACATGTATCTGGACGGTGCCGGACAGCGCTGGCACACCGCCATCAATCGCTGTTAACATTAAAGTAAACCGCTCGTTCTTCTCTCTATCTAGCGGTCTGCGTAAAACCATCTCTACGTTTTTGCCTCCGTCTGCGTGGCTCTGCAATTCGAGAACAAAGTGATCTGTTGGCGTGAGTGAATAGCTCTGTAGGTCGTCAGTCCCAACGTCAGCATCCACCGCTCCGTCTAACATGAATCTCGCTCCTGTTACAGCCGACTCGCTAATCTCAAAACTGATATCTTCTGTCTGGAATGTAGGAGCGTTATCATTAATATCCGTGATTTCGACGGTAATCGTGTACATTTCCATCGGGTTCTCCAGAATCATCTGCAGATGTAAAGCGCAGGGTGTTGTTTTGGCGCACAGAGACTCGCGATCTATTTTCTCTTTTATCAGGAGCATGCCCTTCTCTTTGTTCAGCTCGATGTATTCCGTGCTGTCCCCGGAGAATATCCGCGCTTTTCCAGATCTCAGCCTTTTTACATCTAATCCCAGATCCTGAGCAATATTTCCAACCATCGAGCCTTTTGACATTTCCTCCGGGATGGAGTAACTGACCTGCCCGAGCGCGGAGCCAGAAGAAAGGGCGACGAAGAACAATACCGTGTGCCACATCACTGAAACGGGAATATTCTCCAGAAATCCAGTTTTAAAACCCTTTCACTCAGCAGTCACCCACTACAGATTCCGACTCGATGGATCTTTAAACAACAGGCGAAAATATCCCGTCTGAAGACGAAGTCATAGAAAACGCGACCGGAGAGTCTTTCTTTCTCTGGCTATTCTGGGGGCTGTGTGTGATTTTAAGGCGTAAACAGGCCGCGTATCCTTGATAAACAGCGGCCCTTTGAGTCAGAACAAGGAATTACACACATTCCTTTGCCAAATTAATGTATAAATATAAAATGAAACAATGGCGTTTAATATACAAACGTGTAACTATAGATGACAGCATAAGTAAATGACTCGCAGGTTTATTTTTGTTTTTTTGTTTTGCAGTCTGTTAAATAACATAATAATAAAATGTTATAAATAGTTATTATTTAGCGATGCTAAATAAATATTTCCCTGAAAGCCAGCAAAGTGAACGCCTAATTTTAAATCACATGATTTTTCTTTCAAGCTGTTTGGCGCTGTCCAACACTAGCCGTCCTGAAATGCCATGAACCATTTACCACATTGTATTTCAATCCAGTACATGATGCATTGACAAACTTATGTGATGCTGACATTATTAACAATGTTGGTACATCGTTTATGAGCAGACAACATAAAAAATCTGATGGAAGTTGACAAATACTGGGAACAGGAGAAAGTTTCCAAAGCCTCTAGAGGCAACGGCCATAAACATCTGTAGGGACTTTCCAGAAATTCGTGCAATTCTGAAGCCTTTTCATTATACAGTAATATCGAAGGCACCAAATCTATCACAGCATAATGTTACCACGTTCAGAAAATCTGGTTCTACTAGAAGATTTCATTGCGTGCTAAGTAGTCTCGCAAAACTCAAAGCCATCAGTAGAATAGTTTGGTCAACGAGGACCAAAGGAGGCGTACACTGTAACAATGCACTATCCATGAGATGAACCACAGAAAGAGGTAAAATCAAAACCTTGTATGAACATGTTACTGTCAAGCTGAATGTACAAGCACACCACAGAAAGCCCAAAGATTTGCCAGGTCTGAGCTCAATAACGGCTAAATTCACTGATACTTAATACTGACCTTTTCTGTCCAGAACTTACAAGACCTAAATATGTCCACGTTAGACATTAGATATATCAACATAATTGATTAAAAAAAATAATAAAATAAAATAAAGTAAAATCATATATATATATATTAAATGTAAAATTAAATTGATATGAATTATGCAAATTTAATTTCGCACTTGATGGTTCAGTGCACCATATACACTATAAAGTATTTTAATTCTTTATATAGTAATACACTGCAAAACCCACTCAACATGTGAGTGGGTCATGTGATGTTTACAATCACTAGGTTTAATTATTACTATATTTCTAAGGTTATTACATATTATAACAAGCGCTTACCAACTCTGGAGAATCGGGGTCTTCCAGAAGATTACTTTCCTTCACTGCGCGTTGCAGAGTTTCTGAAAAACTCGGGTCCACCACTAAAACGCTCTGACCACCAAGTGTAGAATATTTACAGTCACTTTTCCTCGAGTTGGTCGTCATACAAGCGTCATAGCTAAACATGTGCGGCAGAGTTCCAGTAACTCCTGTGTCTGCGTAACCGGGTGGATAGTACGGAATAACTGGGAGATTGGACTGATAGAAAATACGAGACTGTCTCCATCTGTAGATCTTCACTGATATTATAACAATTACAGTAGTAATGAAAAGGAAAGAAACAGCAGCCAGAGCTAACACTAAGTAAAAAGTCAGGTTATCGTTGTACTCTCTGCTGTGAGTAAAGTCCGAGAACTCAGAGACCACTTCAGGGAAACTGTCCGCTACAGCTACAATGATGTTCACTACAGCAGAGCGAGACGGTTGTCCGTTATCCTCCACAACAACAGTGAGCTTCTGTTTCACTGAATCTTTATCAGTGACCTGGCGCACAGTCCGTATCTCTCCATTCTGTGGACCCACTTCAAACAGCGCCCTGTCTGTGGCTTTCTGTAATTTGTAGGAGAGCCAGGCATTCTGTCCAGAGTCCACATCTACAGCCACCACTTTAGTCACCAGATAGCCAACATCTGCTGAACGAGGCACAATCTCAGCCACCAGAGAGCCACCAGTTTGTACCGGGTACAGGACCTGAGGAGCGTTGTCGTTCTGATCCTGGACTTTAATCTTCACTGTCGCGTTACTACTGAGAGGAGGAGAGCCTCCATCCTGCGCTTTCACGCGGAACTGGAAGTCCTTTAACTGCTCGTAGTCGAAAGAGCGCACGGCATTAATGACTCCACTATCAGCATCAACTGACACATATGATGATACGGGAACCCCATTAACAGCGCTGTCATGTAAAATGTAGGAAACACGGGCATTCTGGTTCGAGTCTGCGTCACTTGCCTTCACTGTGAATATAGATAGACCTGGTGAATTGTTCTCCAGCACAAAGGCTTCGTAGCTCCTTTTCTCAAACACAGGAGCGTTATCATTCACATCTGAAATCTGTAAACGGAGAGAAGCGCTGCTAGAGAGTGAGGGAACTCCCTCATCAGAGCACATCACAGTGATGTTGTACTCAGACTCTCTCTCTCTATCCAACTCCTGCTCTGTGCGCAGACTGAAGAAGTTGTTGGATGGCGTATTTACGGAAAATGGAATGTTATCATTAATAGTGCATTGAACTTGGCCATTTGCTCCTGAATCCGGGTCACTTACTTTTATCATGGCTACAACGGTGTTAGGCTTGGAGTCTTCAGAAATAGACCTGGAAATTGAAATTATGTCAATGGTCGGTTTGTTATCATTAACGTCCAACACATCTATAATCACCTTACACGAGTCAGAGAGTCCTCCTTGGTCCCTAGCCTGAATATGAAGCTGATAACTAGTTGTTTTTTCATAGTCAGTTTGACCGTTTAATGTAATATCTCCACTGTGATGATTTACAGTAAAGGTATTGGCCATAGAGCTGTCCATTGCGTCAGAAATGTAATATGCCACATGACTGTTAGAGCCTTCGTCATGATCGGTTGCTCTTACGGTGGTCAGTTTGGTGCCTTTTGGGGCATTTTCTGTTACTGTAGCCTTATACACCTTTTGAGTAAAGACTGGAGCATTATCGTTAACATCTAACACTGTTATATGTACATTCATTGTACCGGACAGTCGTGGTTCTCCTCCATCAAACGCGGTTAATAGCAAATTAAGTCGTGCTTCTTTCTCACGATCAAGGGGTTTCTGTAACACCATCTCTACAATCTTCCCCACATCAGACTGTGTATCCAGGGCAAAATTATCCGTTGATTTAAGCGAATAACTTCGAAGGCCATTGACTCCTACGTCCGGATCCACCGCGCTCCCCAGCACGAATCTGGCCCCCACCGCTGCTGATTCGCTTATCTCAAACCTAATTTCGTTCTTCTGGAAAGTGGGAGCATTGTCGTTTATATCCTTGAATTCGACAGTAACAGAATATAGTTCCATCGGGTTTTCCAGAATCATCTGGAGATGTAGAGCACACGGGGTGATTTTTGCGCAAAGAGACTCGCGATCTATTTTTTCCTTGACGAGCAGGAATCCCTTTTCTCTGTTCAGTTCAATGTATTCCGTGCTATCGCCTGTATATATGCGTGCTTTCCCCGACTTCAGTCTTTTAAAATCCAATCCCAGATCCTGCCCGATATTTCCAATCATTGAGCCTTTCGCCATTTCCTCTGGGATAGAGTACGTGATCTGTCCGGACACGGTGCGAGAACAAAAGACCACAAAAAGCAGCGCCGTGTACCACCCAGCAAAACCGGACATTTTCTTGTTTGAAGTGAAGATCCTCATATGCGATATATCCGTCCAGACGCCTAAGTTTTGTGAACACTGCGTCGGCAACAGCTAAATAAATAACACGTATCTATCAAAGAAGTACGGCTTTACAACCTCATTCTGTAAACACCATCAGCTAGAAATGCCAGCCTTCCTTTTCTTTCTGACACAGTGTGATGGGGTGGAGGGGCGTGAGGACTGTAGCCGCAGTCCAAAAGTAGTTAAACAGCGGCCCTCTGAGTCAACAATAAGAACAACACTTACATGGACAGTAAGTAAACAATTCGCATTTAACTAGGACTTGATATATCTACATGTGATTAACCTTCCTCTTGTGTTAGGGTCGTGACCGACCCGTTTGTAGTTTTAAATGCATAAAAATACTACGTAAATTTGTTTATTGCATCAAGATTTTTTGACTTTGTCAGGAACTTCTATTTAAACAAAATCAAATATATATATATATTTTTTACTAAATTATAAAATGCTCTTGTTAAAATTATGACCTTTCTGTTGTTAGGGTCAATTTCGACCCAGGTATAATATAAGATTAGAAAACAATAATAAGTCCCAAAACTGAAATCATAAACACACTATAAACCAACAGCCCACAGCCAGCTCTACCTCCAACCACTTGAGGTTGAGTTAGGGGCTTCTATGTTTGCCTATTTCACAAAACAAAGAAAGACGGACATGTTCAGGCCTGTATGGCCAAATCAGTTTAGAGTTGGTACTTTGCAGAGTATACATCTCCAGTTTACAGCATGCAACAATGAGAAGAAGATTTAATGTAAGCCAAGTTCTGGATCATATCTTTGATGATAATGAATCAGAGGATACACAGCAGTGTACTGATACAGATAAGCAGGTTTCTGAGGAGGAAGACAATGTGGAGTATCAACCGGAAGACACAGACACATCTGATCAGTCTGATGAGGAGGTCACCGGTGCTCAAGCTGCTCCCGCTCCTTCTGAAACATTCAAATCCAAAAGTGGCAACATCTGTTGGAGCTCAGTACCTCCTGACGTACATGGCAGGGCAGATGCTGCAAATGTGATCAAAATGACCCCTGGGATCACAAGGTTTGCCGTGACAAGAGTAAGTGACATAAAGACATGTTTTGATCTGTTTATACCATCGTCACTAAAAAAACTTTTATTACATTATTACATTATTACTATGACAAACCTTGAAGGAAAAAAAAGTCCATGGCAACATGTGGAATGACATTGATGATGAATACCTGGATGCCTATATTGGTGTTCTTCTCTTGGCTGGAGTGTACAAATCCAGCAATGAGGCCACTGATAGTCTCTGGGACGCGTTGGCAGGCAGGAATATTTTCCGTGCAACAATGTCACTTCAAAACTTTCAAATGATATCAAGAGTCCTCAGATTTGACAACAGAGACACCAGAGCAAAATCTGACAAACTTGCTCCCATCAGGGATGTTTGGGAGAAATGGGTGCAGCTCCTTCCACTGATGTTCAACCCAGGGCCAGAGGTGACAGTAGATGAACGTTTTCTCCCTTTCCGTGGAAAATGCCCCTTCCGGCAATACATGCCCAGTAAGCCAGGCAAATACGGCATAAAAATCTGGGCAGCTTGTGATGCAAAAACTAGCTATGCATGGAATCTACAGATTTACACAGGCAAGTCTGCAAGCGGCATCCCTGAAAAAAAACAAGGAAAACGTGTGATCCTCGATATGACTACTGGACTGCAGGGTCACAACATTACTTGTGACAATTCTTTTACCAGCTATGACCTTGGACAAGAACTTCTCAGGAGGAAACTCACCATGGCGGGCACAGTAAAAAAAATATAAACCTGAGCTGCCCGCTGCAATGTTGCAGGTGAAGGACCGGGCTCCACTTTCCTCAAAGACACTTTTCCTCAAAAACAAAGGAGGAGTGGACAACCTGGACAAGCTGACTGCCACCTACACTTGCCAGCGAATGACCAGGAGATGGTTGTATTTTACAACATCCTCGATGTGTCTGCATACAATGCATTTCTGTTGTGGACCCACATTCACCAAGGGTGGAACTCAAACCAAAAAAACAAGCGGAGGATGTTTCTTGAGGAGCTAGGAAGATCCCTTGTCAAGGTGAACATTGAGCAAAGGGAACGGGTGCCCCGAGACCCAGCCGCTGCAGCCTTGGTCAGACAGCTGCAGAGCTCACCAAGCACTCCATCCACACCCACAGCAACACGAAGAGCATCAGCACCAGCATCCTCCTCAACCAGCCCCGCCTCAACATCAACTA
>CM067490.1:27299470-27350255 GCA_034552555.1 Semaprochilodus insignis | reverse complement strand
TAATCAGCAGAAGGCGCTGAGCTTTGAGGGTAATGGGTAATTAAAGTCATCTGAGTCTTTATAACTCACAGAAGATGAAAAGGCATGAGCTTGTTTATAAACCCTTTTATTAGAGCTGGAGTATTTACAACAACGCTAAGGAAACATGACGCTGACCCTTTAAAAAGAAGCTCATTCGCACACTCGTCAGTGGGATAGGGTAGTCGTCAATGCGGAGGACGTCCAGGAGACAGCGCACTGGTCATCAGCACTAAGGCAACACAAATCAGGGGGAGAGAAAAACTGTAATATGGCCAAATGACAGGAAATGAACCAGAGGAACCAGAGGAAATCATTCGACATTGAACTACAAGTGCTGCACTGAACTGACTTGACTCAAATGTGCACATCATTCCCACATCAATATAGTATTATAAAACAAACACAATTGTTGCCAAATATACATGAACTAAAAGACAAAACTATGCTGACATAACACCTTATATCTACAAACACAATTGTTGCCAAATATACATGAACTAAGAGACAAAACTGTGCTGACATAACACCTTATATCCACATTTGAATCAAGTCAATACAACGCATTATATACTCCAATGCAAAGCATCTCATCTGAGCATCTAGACCTGGTCAGCTGATCAGAGCCTGTCTTTAAGAACAGAATTCTGACCAAATGGCAGAAAACAACAGTCAGTCCGGCTCCCAGTCACACTCTCAGAGCTAGGCACAGAACAAAAAGGCACACATTTTTGTTCTACACATCTATCTTTTCTAATTCTACCTTCTCAGGATGTGGTTTGCTCTAAAAAAAAAAGCATTAAAGGGCCCATATCCTGGAGAACCAAAAGTACCCCACTGTAATAATAGTATGTAAACATTGTCAAAGGGACATTCTGGTCTAAAACTGCCGTTTAATATTGTTGTTAAGTTGTGTTAAGCAAAGTTATGTAGTGTAGAATTACATCGCTCAGGCTCATTGGTTCAACAGAATCCACACTTTTGTATTGATTTGGTACTGTTTTATTTGTCAGTGCTCCTTTCTCGCTACAGTACCCAACACATGTGGCTCTAGCTAGCATTAGCAATCTAGCACTAGAACTGTTTGGTCATAACATGGAATAATTTAGCCAGAGAGCTGAAACACTTCCTCCATGTATCCCTGCCAAAGCACTTGTATTGTTTGAAAGGGTACTTCCAGTACACATAATCCGAACGTTTAAAGGAGCAAAAAGATTTTTAGTTTAACTAAAATGGTCAATTTTGACAGTATATATCCTAAAGTTAGTATGCTAACGAGCTAGCCCCAACCTTTCCTGTCTTGTAATACAACTTTGTACCTGAAGAGGCGATAGTGAGTCAGTGCAGTGCTGTAGGAGTGGAATCAGTTCAACATGAGAGGATGAAGAAGTAGAGCTGCCAGCCCAATGGCATATTCTAGCCTCTTGGTTAGATCATTTAAGGGCAGGTAGCCAATGAGAGGGACAGTCAATGATGGATGAAGCTCTTGCTGAGCACCACTGCCACCGCCGCCGCCTGCTCTCAGCAAGAAGCTACATAAAAAAGAAATGATATGTGATATGGGGATATGTTGCCCCCTATTGTTTGGTTCGTATGAATTCAACAGGACGCATCACCTTACAAATTGCCCCTTTAACCCAGAAAAGAGACCACAAGAGGTGAGTAGGCATGTTTACACTCTCAGAAAAGATGGTTCTCCGAAAGGTTCTTTAGGGCTCTTCCTAGAACTATGAGTTCTACGCAGAAACATTTCATGCTTAAACGGCTCTTTGCATGGTAAAATGGCTATTCGGATTGGTGGACAGTGTGGTTCTGTACAGTAGAACCCTTTTTGGTGCTATATAAAACCATTTCTGAAAAGGTTAATCCTCCATCAATCTGAAGAACCCTTCCACCATGCAAAGAACCATTTAGGCATGAAATGGTTCTATATACGTAGAACTGATATTTCTAAAAAGCACCATCACCTTTACTACAGAATTCTAAGTGTGTACAGCAGACGCAGTGACAGTGTCCCTCTAGGGTTTGTCCAGTCCATATGGTCAGTCGGAAGAGAATTCATTTACATATGCATGTCTTAAAGGCACGCTAACCATAAAATAGCCTTTTTTAAGGCTGGAAAATGGAAAGCTGGGAGACATGAATGTGGGATATGAGCCCTTTAAGGAATACTGGAGCGAGTTATGGGCGAGGTTATGTTCTTCCTACAGGCCTGCACTTTCCCTGTCCACCTCTATGCGGCTATCACGTATCATAACTGAGACTAGTGACCCATATTTCTGCACTCTTCCTGCTCTCCCTCTCCCTCTCTCTCTCTCTCTCTCTCTCTCCCTCATTCTCTATCCACGTCTTTACTCTGTTCATATGTTTATAAACGTGCCAACGATTGAGTGGATTAGAGCAGTGTTTTTGTGCCGCTGCGCTTTTGTTCAACATATATATTTCTTAATTAACATTTGAAGTTAAACCTCATGTGAAGCGACATGGTCACATTTCCGTCAAACCGGCCAACACTGCAGCACTAATACAATGTAGAACATAATGCACATAATGCAACTCACAAAAGAAGCAGCTATATAGATAGTACACTTATGTATGTCATTCATATATCATACAAAAAAAACCCATAGTAATAAATATAATAATAGTAAAAATGCAAACCCCATCGCACAATTCCAGGAAGTTACACAGAGTAATACAACTCTTTATATATATAGAAAAAACAGTCTAGTAACTCTAAAGAAGCAATAAGTAGCATGTTCCCATCAGTCTGTCACATTGCTGTCCTGGCTGACCGCATGGGCCGAAGAAAAAAAAAATGCAGCAGCCATAACTGTTGTTAATACATGGCATCCAATCCAAATAGCCATAGCTGCATGTGCTTTGATTGAATGGATTAGTTGTGTCACCAGGGTTAGATGGGACCAAATGGGTCCATCATGAAACCCTGGAATCTATGGAACCAATTGACAGTCATGCCAGACGTTTGCATCGGTGAGAAATAAAGACATTTAAATGGTCGTCTAATAAACTAACAACAGATTTAGATGGCCCTCTAGTGTTGGGAGGTTAATAATATGCTTATTAAAGAGGACAACATCCTGGATAAACAAATGACCGTCACTGTTAAGTGAGTTTGTAATCTATAAACATTGCAGACCCTCCAAAAATGTGGTTCGTATAGCATGTTATGAATTCACTTACATCTATCTGCCTTTTCACTCTACAGCAAATTGGCCCCACCCATTCGTGCTGAAGTTCTAAGAAGTGCTTTTGCTGATTTTGCAGTGGCAGCCAATGACTTTACATTTTACATACTTCAGCCTGCAAGGCACAGTAACAAAAAAAAAAAAACGTTTGAAAAAGGTTATAAAATGGAACGTTTTGGTGAATAAAACCCTTACAAATGCTAAACCTCAAGGGAAAAGATGAAATAAAATACACTTGTTTTTTTGTGCACCAGATGTGGGAATTTTGTGCATGACCTTTACCTCAGCAATGTGCTTAGCATTCCTCTTAATTCCTCTAAAACAAACCCTAAATTAGCTCTAACTCTAAACTGACTCTTGACCCAACATTTAGGGTAACAAGAACTTAGAAAGTGGTATATAGACCTTATCTGAACAATGGGCCTGATGTGTTGGAGAATGCGTTGCATAACAAAACTATAAACCACGTTCTCCATTAATCTGACGAAGCATCTGAGTCTTCATGGTTCTATCTACTGCCTATCTACTGTTTTTTCTAAAGAACGCTTGAAGAATCATCTTTTTGTTAAGAGTGTAGTGAGTGTCTACTGTTAACATATTATTACAAGTTCCTTGCATGGCGAAATGGTTCTTCAGATTGATGGAGAATGTGCTGTGTATGGTTCTATGTAGAACCAAAATGGATTTTTATATTTCTCCAAATTTGACACAGTAATAGCAGAATGCTTTTTGGTTCAATATAGAACCATTTTTAAAAACTATAAAACATATTTTATATTAATCTGAATACCCATTTAGGTGTTCATGGTTTTGTCTACGGTCTTTACTAAAGAGCCCTTTAAGAACTATCTTTTTAAGGGTATAGAAAGGGTGTCTTCCCGTAAAGTTTTATTGGAAGTTCAATAAAATCTCACATTTAAACCCAGTTTAAATTAATTAGGTTAAACCACTGAATAATCATTCTAAGTGCACTACACAGTGTGGCACTATGATATGATATGAAGTGATCTGCACAACTTTGGACAACTTCTATGAGGCATTTGCAATTCATGTTAGCTAGTATGTCACTGTTCACTGCTACTTATTGCTTCTTTACGCATTTGCAGCTAATTACAGCTCTGTGCATGGCTGGGTTAGCTCTTCCAGCACAGACGGCTACACAGACTGGTGGGTAGTTTCACGTGAGGTCAAGGTTCATCTGGAAGCAGCAAGTTTTAAACTTTGATTAAGGTAGTGTAATGTCATCTGTAAGCCCTGACAGATGTATACAGTATCCACTGAAATAAAGCTAATGCACAGAATTCAGTTAATTCTAATGTGCCCATCATTTACACATGAATGAAACATATAACAGCATCACAGATTCGTCTCACAATCACAATCGTGTTGATATGCTTGACTCATGTGGAAATGATGTATAGGCATGAAAGTAAACTGAATGTATTATTACTGCAGTAGTATTGCAGTGTGGAAGGTGTGAGTGAAGGTCGAGATTAGCAGTACCGTTATTAGTATTAGCCGGCCTGAGATATGTTCCAGTATACGCTACAACTCCACTGTCCCATTTTTATACCTGGTATGTGAATAGAGGAGTAGTTATTATCTGATATGCTAATCTATGCTAATCTAATCTTTGTTGTCTTTCCTGTTAAATGCCATATCCAGGGTGGCATATGGAGATTGTAAGTAGCTGAATTTAAGGATCTGTAAATTGAATACCTGCACCTTTGCGTTTCCATTACACATCCAAATCTCAAAGGGTCATATTTACTTGAATGCTGCTATATTACATTGTCATAACAATGTTATAAATATGTCATATACATGTCATATGCTATCATGACATGATTTTGGTCAGTACTATAACATGCTACCATTACTGGTAATTGTTATAACATATACCAAGATGTTTAAAGCAATGACCACAAACTACAGAGCAAAATTTAGCATATGGCACGAAGCTGGTCAACCCTTAACAGCATATTATATCTTCCATGACATGCTTATGGCATAGCTATGCCAATACTACATAGCAAGTGTTGATTTGACCCACAATTGTATCTGATAAAATTGTATCTGATAAAATTTGTCTTTATATAAGTATGTTTAAATGTAAGTACATTTGTAAGCATATTTCTGGCTCCAAACTTTGACCCAGTGCTCATACTTCCACTAGAGTACAGTTATCACCTGTATACAGGTATAAAGAAGCTATACTCTGATTACTTAACCCTGTCATTAGAGAACCTCAGAACAATTTTTTTCTCTTTTCTCACCATTTAAAATGGCTGCCCCTGTGCGAACATTTGGCCCAACTACAACAAATCGGTTAATACAAATGGTCCAAAACGACACACAATAAAACCTCATTGCGTTAGCATATCATCGCTGCCTGAAGAAAAACAAGTATCTCCAAAATGCTAACTTTACAGGAGAGGGCAAAAACCTACTTTAACTTTAATGTAAGTCAATGGAAACAGACTTTTTTCAAAGCAAATTTGGAATTCATCATGAAATGTAAATAGAAGTTTTAATAATGAAAGTAAAAATCAACAAAAATGGAGATACAAATTTTGCTTTGGAGAGCAAAGACATTTCAAGATATGAGGTTTTATTATGGCAGAGACCAATCATAAAATCAAAAGCCCATATTTCATAGACCTGGCTCAGGTAATTGTGCTGTTCCGATTATAATTAGTGGTCCAATAATGTATCATTTAAATGAATAAGGGTTCCAGTCAAGCTGCAGTCCAGCCATCACTGGTGGCATGCAGAAATACACAGTCCAATTTCCAAATGAAATCCAGAGTGCCTGGCTGCTTGCTGCATGACTCTTCATGTCCACAGGGAGGGGGTGGCTTAAAAGGGATTTTAATACTTTCCCACCACTGGTATCCGACCTCTTCCATTTCATTTCAGTGCTCTTTCTCTTTCTGGACTCAGGTTTGTCATATGAAATGAAGCACAGTCTTCTCATCCATGCAACGTCCATTTTAACGTGGCCGACAATAAATTCAGGTGGTACTTTAAACAAACGTATATCAAATACGTAAAGCTTTCAGTGTGGTTGATACTTCATCAGAACTGTTTTCTCACTGCTATTCAGCACAAGCGTTCCACTGGAGGAAGCATCCATGATGCAGAGTTGAGATCAAGGCAGATCGCTGCTAGATTCCTGCCAAAAAAACAGAAACACAAATCAGTCAAACACAAACAAAGCAAAATTTCATAGAGTGTAAGTCCATACATGCGGGCCTGAACTGAAGTGAGTGTTTAAATTCAGTATTAAATTAGGAACACTTTACAATAAGGGTGCCTCTATTAACAGTTCTTAGCACACAGACTGACGTGACAATTGTCCTTAACACCACGTCAACGTCACCAAAGACTGCAATGGTGTCGTGCCAGACTGTCATGGAGTGACTCAGAATGGCAGCGTGTCATCTACAGTGACGAGTCCCACTTTTGTCTTGGTGGAGATGACCAATGAATCCATGTGTGGAGGCACCGTGGTCAGCACCAAGATGAATGTTTTGTTGTCACGTGTCACATGTCCAGAAGGCCTGGTGTCACTCCACCTCCACTCCTACCGCACCATCTCCAGGAACTGTGACCATTAGGAACCTCTACAACTCAATGCTGAAACGTCAGGCATGTTGCATTAGCCATACTGAGAGACGCTACTTCTGTATGTGTAGCTCAATAAATATTGTCCATATCAGTCTAAATTTATCATCATTTATCATTCCTGGTAACCTTTATCTTCCTTCCCAATAGCACTGCAATCCCACACTTCCTTCTGGGTGCAGCTATTCTTAGCATAACTGTTTAGTCATGCTTGTTACTGTCTTAAGTACCGTTAATAGATGAACCCTTACTGTAAAGTGTTAATCTTGAATATACTGTCGATTCAACTTCAGATTGAATGAAATACACGTGTAAAGTGAAGTATTCTACTGAAATGCACTGCAGTATTGCTGGTGAGTATATGTTGGTGACCATTAACACAGCAGCAGTCACCGGGCTAGGACTGGCTCTAGGATTTTGGAATGTTATTAACTGACAGTGGAATAATTCCTAAATAATTTGTTTCTCAATAAAATGTAAGCAGCCTTGACAGCATGTGGGGCAATGAAGTTGAAACATGGGGGGGGGTTAAGATTTATCATTATCATAATCACATAATTATTGTACGATCCAATAGTCTGTGACTACTACTGAAATGCTAATTCACATTCTTTTCTCCTTTAATACAGTCTTTTTTCTTTACTAATTGTAATGTCTGCATACCAATCAGAGCGCAAAGAATCTTTGAAATAATACTACGAATTTAGGAATCTTCAGTATTGACCCTTTTGTATCAAGGCCTGAACATGATTACTGACACAAATTTGCTTACCTTTGACTTACAAATTGTGTAGAATTTTCCATGTTAATGTTTTTTATATATATATTCTAAACCTTTCTGTTGTTTCTGTTGTATTTCCAGATTTGTTGGTGTCAAACTTTTGGAGCTGTCTGTACAGAATTATGTATGTAATTACAGAACTATTTCACTTACATTCTGTAAAATCAAAACTTGAAGTGCAAAACCAAAATTGTTATTATGAGTTATTAAACTCATGAGTTATGATGAGTTTTTAAAACTCGTCATTAAGACATTGAGATGTGAAAGTCATTTGGAGTGTTTTGGTGCGAAATGCTCCATCCTACACTTTAAAAGATGGTGCTTCAATGTATATGACAGTTACGACAATGCTTTTATATGTGCAAATAAAAGTGAAAACCTTATGGAATGCTCAACTTACACTATTATGAAACCAGTCCACAAAAAGCAAGTGAATTGCCAATGGGTAAATGGATGATTATACCCATAACTGGGTGTAAACAAACCTAAACCTATGTCCAGTATAATAACAATGTAGGATATGATACAGAGGAGGGGCTGATTACGCTATATTATGACACCCTTTTAAATAGGGGTTCACAGAGACTGCATTTACCCAGGTACAGAAATTTGTAGAACATCCTTTTCTATGTTGGTCTACAGTCTTGTTCTCTTTGCAACCCCACAGATGAACTGACACCTTTTATGGCAGCTGAAAAGTAAATTCCACTGATTTTTCATAACTTGTCATTGAGTCATTGAGATGCGAAAGACATTTGTAGTGTTTTGGTGCAAAATGCTTTATCTTACACTTTAAAAGATGGTACTGCAACTTATATGACAGTTCTTTAACTTTACGACAATGTTTTTATATGTGCAAATGGTTCTATATAGCACCAAAGCTCATAACAACAGAAGAACCCTTTCTGGTGCTATATAGAAACATTTTTTAAAAAAGGATCTACATAGAACCATATGCTACACATTTTCTTTTAATCTAAAGAACCATTTTATCATGCAAAGTAGCACAGAACCCAGGGCCCACCAGTGGGCCTATACTGTTACTACGCACTTCTATAACCTAGGGGTGTACTCACACTTGGTGATCCGTACCGTTCCCAAGCACGTTTGACCCCAAAGTCCAGTTTGTACTTGAGGAGGTGGGCCCAGACATGGTTCAGTTGGACTTTGGCACAGTATGCCTCTAGTGTGATCTTTACCAGGCCCAAGCATGGAACTACAACATGTGAATGCTACATCTGTCCCATTAAAACAGCAGAGCAGCAAAGGGGTCGCTCTGGTCCATGGTGCCAGATTGTAACTGCTCTGCTTTTTTTTTAGTTGTTGTTGCTGTTGATTTTTTGTTTTGTTTTTTGTTTGGTTTTTTTTATCAATGTTTATTAGCATTTTTAGAATTTATCAAAATACAAGTCACACAGTCTCTGCAGTAGGAAGAAGGACAAGCAAGGGTAGTCCAGAATTATTATGTAACAGAAATATTTTCACAGTCACACTTCTTGAATGCGTCATCATACATCTAATGAGTTAACAGTATTTCCCCAAGTGCTGATGCAATTGTATCCCATGCGAATACAGTTGTTGGTTTAGCTTTATTCCATATTGCAGTAGTCTGTTCAAGAGATACAATATCATGATAAAATAATAACCATTGTTGTGAAAGTTTTATGTTAGTATTAAAACAGTTATGTATAATTGCATTTTTAGCAGCAGTTAAACCAGCAATTGTCAACCTTTTCTGAGACACCGTGAAGAAGTGTCATCATTCAATAAGCAAAGCGAGGGGTTTTTGTTCATCGAAATTTCCAACATATTAGATAATACAGATAATACAGATACGTGTTCCCAAAATGTACTCATCACACTGCAGCCCCAAAACAAATGCCAAAATGTACCGACAGAATCCATGTCACAAACAGAGCCGCAAGGTGTGGGAAACCTACCTATTTTATGTTTTAAATAGTGTGTGGAGTACGACATCATTTAGGATGAAATNTATCAACCAAGAAGCCGGAAATAGGAAGCCAACTTTAGTTTCCTGTGAGATCAGAGCTTCAGATAATTCTGAAGCTCTGTGGCTCCAAGAAAATATGAACACTCTGAGTTTTGGAAGGTTAAAGACAGTAACCGAGTGTAGCAAAAACTCCATAGTAGCTTCTCTGTGGTTGCAGTATGGTCTGTGAAATGAAAAGATAGAGCTTTCATATAAGCTCCTGCTCAGTGGAACTTTCTTAAATGTATTGAGTTTGAATAAAGCCCCCATAGGTGTACCCCTGCAATGTCACGTGGGGCCACCACACAGGGTAGACACTGCAATTGCATAATTTTTGGGGTGCGCACCTTCGCTCTACTTATAACTCTTCAAGTACAAACCCAGGAGGAAAACAAGCACTTCAATTACACAGGCAATTAACCAGAAACACTCAGCATGAGGATTCTCATGCACTGTTTACATATTGGTCCTCGTATGTCCATCCAAGCCTGAGTGGATGGTGAAGCTCACAGTGAAGCACTATGCTGTCAGCTAGAGTGTAAGTAACCTCTACTTTTCTTTCCGCTCTACAGAGTAAATGACAGTGAAAACCAACTTCCCTTTACCGCCTCACTTTCTCTCTGTAATACAGACATGCATACACACACACACACTGATCAGCCATAACATTATAACCATCAACTTGTATCTACATTTATTATCCATCTTATCAGCTCCACTGACCATATAGGAGTACCTCTGTAGTTTTACAGGTACAGTCTGTAGTCCATCTGTTTCTTTGTATACTTTATTACCCTGTTGTTCAATGGTCAGGACCCCTACAGAGCAGGTATCATTCTCAGCACTGCAGTGACACTGAGGTGGTGGTGGTGTGTTAGCGTGTGTTGTGCTGGTGTGAGTGGATCAGAAACAGCAGTGCTGCTGGACACCTCAGTGTCACTGCTGGACTGAGAATTGTCCACAAACCAAAACTGTCCAGTCAACAGCAGGGTCCTGTGACCACCAATGAAGGACTAGAGGATGACCAACACTGCACTGTGCAGCAGCAGATGAGCTATCGTCTCTGACTGTACATCTACAAGGTGGACCAGCAAGCTAGGAGTGTCTAATAGAGTGGACAGTGAGTGGACACAGTGTTTAAACACTCCAGCAGCACTGCTGTGTCTCATCCACACACACCAGCACAACACACACTAACACACTGCAGTGTCACTGCTGCGCTGAGAATGATCCACCACCCACATAATACATGCTCTGTGGTGGTCCTGTGAGGGTCCTGACCATTGAAGAACAGGGTAATAAAGTATACAGAGAAACAGATGGACTACAGCCTGGAACTGTAGAACTACAGAGTGCTCCTATATGGTCAGTGGAGCTGATAAGATGTGCACTAAAAGTGCATAGTGTGCATATGTGCAAACAAATAATGGAGTTATGATGTGTTGTTATTCCTGAACAACAGATACCTATATAGTACCAGTCAAAAGTTTAGACATGCCCCTCTAAATGGATGTTGTTGGTGAACTTAAAGACTCTACAGTCTAACACTTAACAGCTGCAACTGATGAGAGTCTGAAACAGTACATATCCTGATATACCACATATACTCTTGATGTTTCACAGTATTATATTTCTCCATCTCCACCTCTAAAATATATTTAGTGGTGTAAAAACTCTGATCTCTTTTTCTGCACAGTGTAAAAACTCTAGTTCCCCTTTCAGTTTAGTGAATATTCATGATGGACAGACCAATAGAATTGCTCCAAAACTGCTTAGAAATAAATCTTGTTCTACCAGCCTCCACTGCAGGTTAAAAAAGCTGGTTCATCCTCCTGTAAAGTTCCATTTTGGAGGTTTTAAGGTGGACTGTATAATTACATGAGTGATATTTTATAGTTTGGTGTCTTCACTTCACATATTCTACATTAAAGCATTAACACAAACATATAGAGAACCTTCTATGAGGACCTGTGTCTAAACGTTGGACCGGTACTGTAAATCATGAATCATGCAATTTTTCAAAGCACTCATTTCCATGGTTCTACATTAAGTTGAATGCAAATGTTGTTGTTTATTGTTCTAAGGGAATATAAGTTAAACGTTCTCTAAGAATCACAAACATCTTTACAAGTTAATACACAATTTTCGTTTGCTGAATTTTTTAAAGTCAATAAACGTGATGTGTGCAAAAGTTCTAGCACACTTTATATTTTGAGTTCCATTTATCTCTCAGTATGTGACACTAAACAGAACACTAAACTGTACACTGAATGTTCTCTTATGAAATCCACAAAGGGGTGTTCAAATTTTTGTATATGTCTGTAAATGGAGCAGGTAAATACAATAGCTTGCACATTTTACCTGTAAAGTGGAAGACCTGGATTCGCTGGTCCCTGTCAGAGCCGAACTCCGGGGTATACTAGACACGAAAAAGCCAGTTCCGTTGGGTAGCGGCTGTCGGACCACCACCTTCCCCTTTCTGGTCTCAGCCAAGAACAGACTGTACCAGTAAGCATCACTGGAGATGAGTGTGGAATCAGCAATGGTGGAGTTCCTCTGGCTGACGATGCTGTTCCTCGCCTGATGGGCCGCTTTGGTGGCCCCTTTCTGGCACTTGAGCACAATGATGACCAAAATGGTGATCAGCAGGAGAAATGACACTGAGCCCAGGCCAATGAGCAAGTACAGGTTCAAATCTGTGAACAGGTCGTACTCTATGGGTACCTCGGTGGTCTCTGTGAATTGCGTGACCTCCTGCTCCACGGTGGACACTTTGATGGTGACGGTGGCTGAGTGAGGGGGGTCCCCATTGTCCTTGGCGATAACGATGAGGCGCTGTTGCTTGGGGTCCCTGTAGGTGAACATTCTGGCAGTGCGGATCTCGCCGTTGTAGCTATCCAAGGTGAAGAGAGTAGCATCGGTGACTTGAAGGAGCTGGTAGGTGATTCGAGAGTTTTGCGCCGAATCTGCATCAAGTGCTATCACTTTGGCCACCAGAGAGCCTTTATCAGTGGCTCTGGGGACGACCTCCTCAATAACGGAGCCTTTGGCGCGCCATGGCGATACAATCCGGGGGGCATTGTCGTTCTGGTCAAGAATGATAACACGAACGGTCACGTTGCTGCTAAGTGGGGGGACTCCAGAGTCTCTAGCTTCGACGTGAAAGAGGAATTCCTTCTCGCGCTCATAGTCGAAGGTACGCAAAGCGTAAAGATCACCGTTCTCTGGATTGATGGAGAACAGCATAGACACAGATGTGTTAGCAATCTCCTTCTCTACGATGAAGTAGACCAGGTACTGGTTTTCATTCAGGTCTGGGTCATGGGCGGTGAGGGAACACAACAATGCCCCAGGCTCGTTGTTCTCCACCAGGTGGATCGTGTAAGACGATTTAGGAAACACTGGCGAATTATCGTTCACATCGAGGACCTCCAGGGTGATGGTCTCATTATCAGTCAATGATGGAGTTCCTTTGTCTGTAACATGAAGAGTTATATCATACCTGGACACTTTCTCTCGGTCTAAAGGCTCTCGAACCATCAGCTGGAAGTAGTCCTCTGCTGACTTGTTCAAAGCAAAAGGCAACAGTGGAGCGTTCCGTATGGACAGGAGTACTTCGCCATTCTTTCCAGAGTCCCTATCACTCACACTGACCACAGCTATCACCGTACCCACTGCTACATCCTCTCTGATCAAGCTCTTGAACGATTTGATGGTGATATCGGGGTAGTTGTCATTAATATCGGCAATCAATACTGATATCTTGCACTGGCCGGAAAGAGGGTTCGCCCCCTTGTCTCTTGCCTCCACATACATGTCGAAACTTTTGACCTCCTCAAAGTCAATCATGTCCCTTACCCTGATCTCTCCCGTGTTGGCGTCCAGCGAGAACTTCTCCTGGGTCTTCTCAGAAGTGTACAAGGTGTATGAATACTCCACCTCTGCATTCGTTCCTTCGTCCAGGTCTGTGGCAATAAGCTGCAGAACTAGCGTCCCAACAGACGCGTTTTCCACCAACTCCACTGAATATGCCTGCTTGTCAAACTGGGGCGCGTTGTCATTGATGTCCAACACCTGAACTATGACACTGGCCGTACCTGAGCGTGCAGGTGTGCCTCCGTCCACAGCCGTGAGGATGAGGTTATGCACGGCCCGCTTCTCTCTATCCAGACTATCCTTCAGCACCAGGTCTACATATTTGGTGCCGTCGCTGCCAGACTGGATGTCAATGGTGAACTCGTCACTGTCACTCAGGTAATAGGTCTCTATGGAATTCCCCCCAACATCAGCATCCACTGCATTGGTGAGGGAAAATCTCTCCCCAGGCGTCGCTGCTTCCGAGATATCCAGCGTGATTCTCTCCCTCCTGAACTGCGGAGCGTTATCATTGATGTCCATGATCTCCAGCTCGATGTTGAAGATGCGGATGGGGTTCTCGATGATAACGTCCATCTTCAGGAAGCAGGAGGACGACGTTTTGGCCGGACACAGATACTCCCTGTCTATCTTTTCGGCTATAAACAGCTCGCCGGTCTCTTTGTTCACGTCCAGATACTTCTTGCTGAGGATGTAGTCGAGCTTCACCTTGCGCTCGGCGAGAGTTCGCGCCTCCAGCCCCAGATCCGCGGCCAAATTCGCCACCACGGATCCCTCCGCGATCTCCTCCGGGATGGAGTAGCGTGTCACGGCCGAGGCGGTACTCCACAGCGCGGAGAGAGCGAGCAGAGCGAGCTGCCACATCCTGAGGAGCGCGAAGAGGCGGAGATCCATCAGCGACGAAGAAATGAAACGACGGAGGTCGATCAAAGCGGCGGATCATGAATCATCAGGCATCTCAGAGACGAATCAGTGGACGTTGAGATGTGTGAGGCTTCACATCTGCTAGAGAGGCTGTCATGGCTTCTTTCTCGCTCTCGCGCTCTCTCGCTCTCTCTCTCTCTCTCACACACACACACACCAAGCCAAGCCTGTGCTGGTCTTTCTTCCGAGCTGAGCGGGGAACAGCGCCCTCTGTAGGACCCTCGTCTCCAGCCCATATGACAGAAAACTGCAAAGCTGCCCTCAGAATAATAACACCAACTCAACCAGCGCCCATTTCAGCACCAGCCCAACACTGATTTCCCACCGAGCAGCGACACCGTGCGAACAATTCCCTTTCCCAACTGTTTAAATGGGGAATCCACTGATTTCCAAACTTCTGAACAATCAACTTTCCCTTTATGCTCAACTATAAGAGCAGTAATCTCTCTTCAACCGGTGCATGTCTTACCACCCGAAAGTACCTAAATATACATAATTGATTATATAAATATAATGTACTCTATATACATGATCGCCAGCTCAATTAATAAAAACGAATAATATCAATAAATGGAGTATAGTTTTTCACTTCTTGCGGATCATGCCTTAATTATAATAATTCGCTCGTTTTCAGTAAAAAAAATCGAAACTTTTTAGTTTTCTGGATATTAGCAAAAAGACACATTTATTTACTGTCATTTTATTTTGACTTTTTAAATTTTTTTTGGCATTTTCTTTCTGTTATGAGTTGATAAATTGATTGATTAATACAAAACATCACTTTTGTCAAACCGACCCTTTCAATTCAAAACACAACAAAAAGACTTATTAAACAGATTTATTTTAAAGTTAATTTATTTATTTGTCTGTTTATTTGTTTGTTTGTTTGTTGTTTATTATTTTCCCTGCAATGATTAAAACAGAAACCCTGAACAAGAGTGCCATGTTTATAGTTGTGTGACTGGGAGGGTTGGGTAATAACATAGTGTCTCAATTGTGAATGAATGAATGAATGAATTAATGAAAAAATAAATAAATAAATAAATAAATAAATAAATAAATAAATTTTGGTTAATTAAGCCATTCAGAGTGTTCACAGTGAATTGTTCACAGTGGTGATGAATAGAACCAGAAAGTTACTACATGAAATGGTTATAAAATTATTTATCACAATTTAACATCAACATTCCATATATATAAACTCACGTGTAGGTTCACTGGCCCCTATAGTTGTGTTGTAGACGTCATGGTGACCCCTGGATGAACAGTCCCTGTGGACGTGTAGAAAATTAGTGCGGTGAAAATTGGACGGATGGTGATGGTGTACATATCTTCTGGTTGTACTGGTAGAAATGGCTGGATTCTTCGGATTAATGCTCAACTGATGGTTCCATGTAAATGAGACCATGTAGGAAGCTTGATTTTTAACAGCGTATTTCTGTGACCACCAAATGTGATCAAACAATCAGAAAAGTCATTGCAAACGAATTTATATATATTCACTTCATACATATACACTGAAAATGTAGGATATTTAACATACTTCAGATGTGTGCATTATGTGATGTGTTTTATTTACATAGAGATTCAGACCGATTTTAATCCAGACTTTCAGTAAGTGGGTTTCCAATTTTGCATCTCCATTTTAGCTATTTAATTTTCAGTTTTTGACATAATTAAAAAATATATCTTTTTCACTTCATGTTGTGTAAACATTTCATGATAAATAGATCAAAAAATTGACCACAAGGTCTTGGAAAAACGTCTGACTCCACTGACTTCCATTAAAAGTTAAGTATGCTTTTTCCATCCCCTGTATAATGTTACCATTTTGGAGATAGGAGGTTTCAAAGGTGCAGAAGAGTCGTTAGCATTTGGACTGCTTGAGACTGAATCTTTAAATCTACTTCTAGCATATTTTTACTGATTTTATTTGATCTAAATATTAATGCACACATGGGACCATAAACCATAAACATATTTTCTATAAAGCAGCTGGAGCTGAATTATAAAACTTCTTCAAACTAATTTTCAGTGCTTCTTTCGTTGTAACTATGTCAGAATTCCGGACAGCGCCATCGCGATCTGGCCAGCGGGGGCGTGGCATGCAAATCTGCGCCCCGCCCCCTTCCGTGTTGAGAGACTTCGGTACTTGTTTACCTTGTTGTAATGCTGTTGTTCGCCGGTTGAGATGTGTGTGTTAATTGTGCTAGGGGTTGGTTAGAGTGTGTTTGTGGCAGTGACCATAAAGAGAAAGAGGATGGCCAGGAGTGACCTGTCCACTATACTGGTTGATTGTCATGAGGTTATTCCATGTTGTAGTTCTCAATAAAAGCGCACTTTCCTGCAGAAGCCATGACCTTCAATGACTATTCTTCCACAAAACATTAAACACAATATTAATAATTAATTAATTCATTATTAATTATTTCCTTTATTTAGAGAATATATGGTCAGGGTTTCATTTGTCATGTGACTGAACTCAAAATCAATTGAAAAAATATTAAAACACACACACATATATATTGGCACCATTAGCAGACGACTGTACGACGCAGACTGTCATGGAATGACTTAGACACTACTTCTGTATGTGTAGCTCAATATCATATCAATATCATCATTTATTGTTCCTGGTAACCTTTATCGTCCTTCCCAATAGCACTGCAACAGCACAGCTGTTCTTTTGATGATGAGTATATATATATATATATATATATATATAGTGGGGCTTTTTTTCAGTTGGTCTGATGTCACATCCTGTCTGGGAGAGGCAAAACACACCATGAGCTGAGATAAACAGATTCTCTGTTTTACACATTCTGACCTAAAAAAAACATTTTTTGTAATAATTTTCTTCTATAAAATCCTAACCAGTTACACATCTGTGCTCAGTAGAATACAATGTCTTGGATATTAATGTCATACTAAGCTAACCTTACAATATAGCAGGCATTAGCAAACTTTTTTGTTTAGGGGCAACTTGTCTCAGAGAGTATTCATACATGTCAACAAATGGTTTGACATGATTGTCTAGTTGTAGTACACTGTTTTAATGAGCTGTACACACTCCAACACTGACCCAGCAAATAATGATTAATTAAAACATTTTTCTGAAATTGTATTTGTTTTTTTTTTGTTTGAACAACATGAAATCAAAGTAAATATAAAATATAAAAACCGATGATGTATCCGATGATGGGGCAGCTTGTCACAAGTGCACACTCACTATTTAATTGCTTATAGGTCTGTACTGAAAATAGATATGAAAATGTCCTGAATTATAAATATTTGCCTGAGACTTCGTTCTGTCATTTGATATGGAATTTGTAACAGTATGTATATTTATATATAGGTGGGAATTCTGATCTGTACACATAGTGTTTTATCACCTGAGCTTGTTATTTGAACACTGCTGAGAAATTCATTTGAAGAACTGGTTGGTTATGACTGCGTCCTCGTGCAGGTCGTGGCTCGCTGTTAATTTTTTCTTTTTTCCGAAAGTAGAGAATGAGTTGTAGATGTCCAGCTCTCCATGACTGGCCGGTCTTAGGGAGCTAGAAGTGCCCGGAATGTAAACATTGTGCTGATAGTCAAAACGAGGAGTCCAGCAACGATCTGTAAGACCACCAGCCTCAGAGGATGTCTTGTAATCTAAAAAACAAATAAATAAATAAATAAATAAATAAATAAATAAATACATACATACATATGTACTTATTGAAGCTAATTTTTAGTAATAATTGATCTCTCTAATTATAATTTTCTTACACTTGTTGTACATGCAGAACTGGGCCAAAGTTTAATAATAATAATAATAACTAGAAAAGCGCATTTCCTGAAGGAAACGCGGGATGGTTGCGCAGCTTGCTCAGTGAGGAACGAGGGATGAGTAAACAAGTGCGGGTCAGTATGGCTGTGGATGAGTGTTTGGGGACCTCTCCTTAGTGAGTATGTGAAGTTTCATGCCTCTCGGGCGAAGAAAACAGCCGGCTTTAGGTGGGTTCAAAAATGACTGGGACTCTATGGGAGGAACGAGGGATGCGAAAAAAAAAGAGAAACGAACGAGTGCGGGTCAATCAGACACTGGATTCCTGCTCGGGGCTGCACCTCGAGCTAGTGTTTCTGATTTGGTGTCTCTAGGTTAAGCGGAAGTAGGTTAGATAGGCACGTGTTTTTTCGACCCTATTCATTCTCTATGGGAGGAAAAAGGGATGCGAAAAGAAAGAGAAACGAACGAGTGTGGGTCAATCCAACACTGGATTCCTGCTCGGGGCCGCGCCCCGAGCCAGTGTATCCGATTTGGTGTCTCTAGGTCGAACGGAAGTCGGGTAGATAGGCACGCATTTTGCCATCCTATTCATTCTCTATGGGAAAAAATTCCGGAAAAATTCCTTCCTACTCGGAATCCGTGCATCCGATCAAAAAGCAGTATACAAGCCCACATCACCGAATCATACCGGACAAACTGGAGTTGGAACGGAGTCGATATCTCGAAAGCTGCGGGACGAGTTAGTCGGCGATGAAACGGGAGAAAAATAAGAAGAAGAAGAATATAAATCGAATAACAGTATAGTTACCATATAGTAACCATAATAATAATTAATAATAATAATACCTTTGTGTATGAACCCTGATTTCAAAACTGCCTTTTAATCAATCAAAAAAATCTGTAATAGGCGTGAATCTGAACGCCATTGAATAAACCGTTCTTCACAAGGTTCTGGACGGACATGTTTATAAACATACCCCACATGTGGCTGCCCCAGGTCCAGTACTGTGTCCCCCCGGGGCAGGAACACGTGTCCGAGTGGTCCAGAATCACTCTGCGCTGGAGGGTCTTCACCACGGTGGAGGAACTGAGCAGGAAAAAGATGGATAAGTACAGCAAACTAGTAGTGTGTGTGTGTGTGTGTGTGTGTGTGTGTGTACATACATGTGTATCTGTGAGTGTGTGTGTATTTGTTTGCACATGTGTGTGTGTGTGTGTGAGTGTTTACCTTCTGTGTGTGTAGTTTCTCTGGTTCTTCAGCAGTGTCCAGTCTTTATTCGCTTGTTTGATCTGATGAAACATAGAATCAATAGAAACAGCATCCATTCCAATCCGTTCACACTTTCATTCATTCATTTGGCTATTTTCTCTATCGGCGTTTCATTAATTAATTCATTTTCCTACTGACTTTGTTGTAAATGTATTTGGTTTATTGTAAATTTGTGACAAGCCATTAAACCGTCTCTAATTAATAATAATATAGGGAAATCTGTTGTTATATATCTACAGCCCACTCCCAACAATGATTATCACCAACACAAGAGAGAAAATTCACAGAAATAGTGTTTATCTTTTATATAGCATTATGAAACATTCATTCATCAACTGCTCGTAAGTGTGGGTGGTGGTGGTGGGGGGTGGCAGGGGGATTGGGGTGGTGGTGGTGGGGGTGGCTGGAGCCTATGCACAAATATTGCATCAAATAATTCATGTATACACACACACACACACACACACACCACACACACCACACACACACCATATATATATAGATATATATTCTATCACCTGTAGATACCCTGCATCTCTTTGATCTTCTCAGACTCCCCAATTTGCATATGTGGAAATGTGTACATCTGTATATATCATAGCTTCTATTCATAACTATGTATTACTGCTATATACACCTTTATTTGTATAAAGGAAGGTATTCTTGTGTTTAATATTGTGTATATTTATTGTCTAATGTGTCTGATTGTTGGTATTTAAGTACTGCAATGGACTATGCACCTTCACACCTGTGTAAATATGACCTGACAATAAACTGATTTGATTGGATTTGATTTGATTTGAAGCTTGTTTGCTGGTCAGAAGTCTCCCTCTAGCGGGGAAAGACCTTCGCCCTGATTTAAGCCTGAGGATTAAGAGCAGTGGGCCAACTGACCCACATTCGTGTCATTAGCTGCTGGGCATTTTGCCACTGAAAGCATCCATGGATTAGTTGGGGAAGGATGAGTTAATTAGTCAGCTGGCCGCAAACAAACAACAACTTCTGGAAGTTCCAGAACTAAAAACAAACCAAAATCATTATATTAGGGCTGTAAAGGAACCAAAATGCTGGTCATGTTAAGAGCTGTACCTGTCTTGGAGAAGCATCAGTGTAGTTCATGTTCAGCCGGTGGATCTCTGGACTCCAGCTGGATGTGTTGTTGTCCATGATCTTGCTGTTATTAGCATGGAGAGTCGAAGCTGTCGGGCTGTAAGGCTTTAGGAACATGAAGTCACTTTTCGACAACTCTGGGGTCAAGCACATTTTGTAGCAGTAATTCTGACCCAGCTGAGTGCTGCCGTTCACCTCCATGGGATCCGCAGCCCCGTTTGGTGTTGGCGATATATGCATGTTCAAATTAGACTTTATGTCCTCGGTGGTGGAGGCCTTGGAGCCGAAGCCACAGCAGGGGCTGTCGTATTCGGAAGGCCTGTGCCTGTATCCCTTTATCGCAGCCAGGACGACGATAGCCACCAGAAACGTGAAGGAAACAGCACCTAGAGACACTATTAGATAGAGTGTGCGGTCCCTGGGGCGCTGGAAGAGGTCACCAACTTCAGGCTCGCTGTCAACTACAGACAAAATGATGGAGGCTGTGGCCGAAAGGGACGGTTCTCCACTGTCCTTGACCAAAACGAGCAGCCTGTGAGTGGTGGGGTCTCCATCCCTCAAGCGGCGGATCATTCTGACCTCCCCTGTATAGAGGGCAATGCTGAGCAGGCTGGGGTCCGTGGCTTGGAGCATTTGGAAGAGGAGCCGTGCGTTTTGACCATCATCCGCATCCATTGCTGTAACCTTGGCCACAAGGCAGCCAGCATCAGAAGATCTGGGGATCACTGCATTAGCCACCGCTGTGCCATTTTCTGGTAGAGGGGACACTATCACTGGGGCATTGTCGTTCTGGTCCAGCACGAACACATTCAGGGTTGCATTGGTGACCAATGGTGGAAACCCAGAATCTTTAGCTTGGACCACCAGCAGGAAGCTTTTGAGGTGCTCGTGGTCAAAGGAGCGCATTGCGTAGATGTTGCCGTTGTCTGAATTGATGGAAACATATGTAGACACCGGTGAACCTTGTATTTCACTTTCCAGAATGGAGTAGGACAGGTAGGAGTTCTGTCCTCCATCTGCATCCTGGGCTGAGATGGTGAAGATTGAGGCACCAGGAGAGTTGTTCTCCGCCAGGTAGACGGTGTAGGATGGCTGCTTGAACACTGGTGCGTTGTCGTTGACGTCAGCCACCTGGACCAGGATGGTCTTCCTGGTAAAGAGTGGTGGAGAGCCCATATCTCTGGCCGTGAGGGTGATGTTGTATTCAGGGACCCTCTCTCTGTCCAGAAAGTCAGAGGTGACCAAAGTGTAGTAGTTCCTGAACGAGGAGTGCAGCTGGAATGGTACATGGTGGGGGATCTCACAGTCCACATGGCCGTTTTCTCCTGCATCCTGGTCCATCACGCTGATGACCGCAATCACCGTCCCAGGCAGTGCGTCCTCCTGGACTGGAGTGGACGTGGAGGTCAGAATGACCTCGGGACGGTTGTCGTTGACGTCTACAACAGTTACCATCACCTTGCAGTGCACTGCTACCGCATTGGGTCCCTTATCCTTGGCTTGCACGTATATCTCGTGCACAGTTGCCTTTTCGTAGTCCACAACGCCCCTCACTCTGACCTCTCCCGTCCTCGGGTCCACAGAGAAAAGCTCGCGCACTTTGGCAGGCGCGTGCCCACTAAAGGAGTATGTGACCTCTCCGTTAGGGCCTTCGTCCGGATCCGTGGCGTTAAGCCGGATGACTACGGTGCCTCGGGGCGCGTTCTCCACCACTCTGGCACGGTACGACTCGCGCTCAAATGCTGGCGCGTTGTCATTGGCGTCCACCACGGTGACGTTCAGGTGCGCGCTCCCTGAGCGCTCGGGTGCGCCCCCGTCCACGGCGGTGATCACCATGTGGTGCGCGCCCTGCTGCTCCCTGTCCAGCGGCCTCTGTAGCACGAGCTCGGCGAACCTGCCCGCGCGCACGTCCAGCGCGAAGTGCGCGTTCACGCTCAGAAGGTAGGAGCGCAGCGCGTTTTCGCCCACGTCCGCGTCCTGCGCGCTCTCCAGCGGGAAGCGCGAGCCCGGCGCCGCGGACTCGGAGATTTCCAGGCTGAAGCCGGTGCGTGGGAAGCTCGGCGCGTTGTCGTTCACGTCCAGCACCTCCACCTCCACGCGGTGCAACTCGAGCGGATTCTCCAGCACCGCCTGCAGCTGGAGGAAGCACGAGGGGCTCTGCTCACACAGCTGCTCGCGGTCTATGCGCTCGTTCACGAACAGCACCCCGTTCTCCAGGTTCACCTCCACATAGCGCCTCCGCGCGCCAGACACGAGCCGAAACCTGCGCACGAAGAGGTCGTTAGGTTCCAGCCCGAGGTCTTCGGCCACGTTCCCCACGAAGGCGCCGTGCTCCAGCTCCTCCGGCACGCTGTAGCGGAGCTGCGCGAGTGCACAGCCCAGCAAGGAGAGCGCCAGTGGCGGGCAGGACGCCCCCAGGACCCGCAGCTTCATGAAGGCAGGGCGTGGACTTCAAGTTAAAGAACTGGAGGAACTTCTGAGATGCGTAATGAAGGAGAATTATGGAATGTCCAAGTTGCGCAGGACGCATCGAAGCATCGCGTAAAGAAAAGGATGGACTGAGACGTATGTGTGGTCAGGGAGAACAGCTCTCACTGGATTTGAAGGTCAGAGAGAGAGAATGAGAGAGAGAGAGAGAGAGAGAGAAAGGGGGTGGTGTAAAGGGGTGGGAGTTTAGCTGTATATTATTCGGCCCAATACTCTCAAATCCTTGTGTGTGTGGATGTGCGCGAGCTCTGGGATCTGCATTATCGTCCCTGTGTTTTTCCCAGATGTAGAGAGACGAACCAAATGACATCTGTAGTTCTACAGTTCCAGACTGTAGTCCATCTGTTTCTCTGTATACTTTATTACCCTATTCTTCAATGCTCAGGACCCCCACAGGACCCCCACAGAGCAGGTATTATGTTGGTGGTGGATCATTCTCAGCACTGCAGTGACACTGACGTGGTGGTGGTGTGTTAGTGTGTGTTGTGCTGGTGTGAGTGGATCAGATACAGCAGTGCTGCCGGATACCTCAGTGTCCTGTGGGGCAGAGTCCTGTGGGCAGAGTCTTGTGACCACTGATGAAGGACTAGAGAATGACCAACGCAAACTCTGCAGCAGCAGATGAGCTATCATCTCTGACTGTACATCTACTCAGAATTACTTGTCCAAACTCCACATCATCTACTTGTGCACATCATAAAAGCCATTTATCATTCATTTTGGACAAACATCAAATGCTGTGACATAATCAGATGATTTTATGCAACTGTCTGCTGTTTAACAATTACTTTAGTAAGGCTGATCAAATGTATTAGACTTGCTCTCTGTTGAATAATACACCACCCCCCACAAAAAAAACAAAACATCCAAGCATTAGTTCATTGCATAAGCCATTACACTCAAAAGTATTGAACCTATTGTCATAAGCCGTGACGACTTATTCTGTTAGACTTATTCGGTAAACATCTCCTGAACACAGAGAATGAGCGTTCAGGTGAATCATGTGTTTCACTCATGAAGAGAAGATTGCGAAGCTTTAGATCAACCAGTGATCAACCAGTTCTCTAAAACACTTCAAATATCTCATGAACCTTCAAATGGCCAGTATATACAGATAGAGGTCATCACAGAAGAAGAGGAGTAAGGGTGTGTGATAGATGGGTAAGTAGGAAAACTGTGGAAGAGGTAGAAGAGGCAGAGGATATGGGCATATCCATGTGAAATAAGGACCACAACCGTTGAGCATTTCATCAGTCATGGCCTTACAATGGGCAGCAGCTGATTGTTGGGACAATAACTGCATCCTGAGTTATTCAAACATACTCTGATGACCCCGTAGCTGCTGTGGTGCAGAAGGTGTAGAAAGACTGTGCTGTAGTTACGGTGCAGCAGGGACAGGCGCTTAAGGGGTGCTTCCTATGTTTACACTCTCTTTCTTTTCTGTAGTGCAACAATGTGTCAACAAGTACAGTACAAACAGTAACCCGTACAGTAATGTGTAACCGTGTACTGTTGAAATGTATATGTGCCTCACAGTAAAAGTGCAGCCTTGTGTATTTTCAATCACTGCCATCAAAACATTCACCATCAGAAAACACCTACAGTCCTACAACGTGGACTTCTGTGGACGTGGAATTCTAAAGACACTGACATGTTCACTGACACGAATACTTACTTTTGGGACTCAAACTAAGGATTCTGAGCAAGGCTTTTGCCGGTGATCCGATGTGTGGTGTAGTTGGTACAAACTGTTTTGAGAAATACTATAACGTGGCGCAAATATTCATGATGATTTGAGAGATGCACCAAAGCAACTGAGAAACACTGTAAAAAGACCAAATATAGACCAAACACTAGTGGGTAAAAACAAGTACCTCTCCCTAAATCTCTATTATACCATCTATTTCCATAAAAACACAATAAACACATAGATAGATAGATAGATAGATAGATAGATAGACAGACAGATAGATGGACAGACCGACAGACGGATAGGCGTAAATAGCAGGTTTATACAGATACTGGTTTTTATTCCCTCTCTATTCCTGTACCAGGTCACTTCCCTCCTGTGGCTCTCTCTGTGAAAGCACGCCAGTCTGCACCCCCCTGACCAATCTGCCCTCCACCCATTGCAGATGGCGCTCTTTTAATTAATGCTCAGGATTAAGGAGAGATCATTAGCGAACAGTGGGATTAAAGTGGCTTTGTGGAAAATAATCCCAGTCAAACACGGGATCCTCATAACATTTAACCCGGTTCCATTACCTTAAGTGCATTCTTAGTGCCATCAAGCCCAACCGCATACAGGGCCCAGTCAAAGCCTGTGGCGGGAGACTAACACATTAATTCACATTAGTGGATCAAAAAGCAAAGAACAGGCAGCGGTGTACCGGCATGAGCACCACCTCCCCTCCCCTCCCCTCCTCCTCCAGGGGCTTCAGACATGCTTTACAGCCCACACAGCATTCAGGAGAATTATCACTGCTGGACTGAGATCTGTTCATAATCTCTTTTCTGATTTCAAAACAACACTGAGTTGATGTTATAGGACTGGTTTAGAACTGACAATGCTGCATGGATTAAACGTCACATCAGTAGACTCCTGTATACACTCACCATCCAAAGAATAGAGTTGTAGAGGTTCCTAATGGTGTCCTGTGATAATCCATCCCGTGCAGCTTGAATATTCTCACACAGTTCCTGTAGATTGTGCAGTAGGGGTGGAGGTGGAGTGACACCAGGCCTTCTGGACATGTGATGCTTGACAACAAACCATTCATCTTGGTTATGACCATGGGCCCTCCAAACATGGATTCGTTGGTCGTCTCCACCAAGACAAAAGCGGAACTCATCACTGAAGACGATCCACTATCATTCTGAGTCACTGCATGACAGTCCGGTACGACACCTTTGCAGTCTTTGGTGGCGCTGACATGGTGTTAAGGACAGTCGTCGTAACGGTCTGTGTGCATGTAGTCCTGCATGGTGCAGCTGCCTGCCAATGGTGCTGCACTAACAGGATGACTCATGGAGGGCATCACTGCTCGCTGAATGTCTGCAGTCGTGGCTGTGGGGTCAGTCAGGTACTGTGATAAGGCCCATCCTTGCTTATGTCACATGCACGGCCAAGTGTGAAACTTGAATCATTAGTATGTCTCACAATGTCAAACCTACCCACCCAGTTTCGTCCCAGTCAGTTGATCAACATAACTACACTGTAAATCAGCACTGTTCAAAGAAAAAACATGTATCTTAATTTTTGATCATTTGAACACAGCAGCTGCTGTTTACACTGTGTGAAAATTCTGCTGAGTTACCCTGACGTAGGGGTCAGCGACATATGGCTCTTTTACTACTCCACTTAAAGAATTAGATTAAATGAAGTAAAATATTATTTAAAATTTGTTATTAATATTATTTTCCCTTTAAAGTACACTACCAGTCAAACGTTGGTGTATGGATAAAGGAATGAACGGATAAAGGAGCAGTGTTGGTGTATGGATAAATGAATGAACAGATGAAGGAGCAGTGTTGGTGTATGGATAGAGAAATGAACAGATGAAGGAGCAGTGTTGGTGTATGGATAAAGGAATGAACGGATGAAGGAGCAGTGTTGGTATATGGATAAAGGAATAAACGGATGAAGGAGCAGTGTTGGTGTATGGATAAAGGAATGAACAGATGAAGGAGCAGTGTTGGTGTATGGATAAAGGAATGAACAGATGAAGGAGCAGTGTTGGTGTATGGATAGAAGGATTCTTGGTTACTGTTTCAGGACTATTTAAGGAATGAAAAACATTCCTTCCTCCTTGCCGCTCCACCCTGAAGCAGACTGAGTGCTATCTGCCGGGATAATGTGGATAACTGCAACACAAGCCTGATTAATCTCTGTGCTCATTAATTACAACTGTGCTTAATTCAGTCAAGCTCTACACTGGCATACGGACCACAGTGAACTAAAGCACCATCCCACCCTCACTGTTTCACACTGAAGGGGAAGATTTATTGTCCTATGAAATTTGGTTCAGCTCTAAAACCAGCGATAAACCATATCTACCATTATATGGGTTTTAAACACCTCATAGTGGCGGTGTGTTAGCGTCCTGGTGGCAGCGTCCTGTGCCCACTGATGAAGGACTAGAGGATGACCAACACTGCACTGTGCAGCAGCAGATGAGTTATCATCTCTGACTGTACATCTACAAGGTGGACCAGCAAGGTAGGAGTGTCTAATAGAGTGGACAGTGAGTGGACACAGTGTTTAAACACTCCAGCAGCACTGCTGTGTCTGATCCACTCACACCAGCACAACACACACTAACACACCACCACCACATCAGTGTCACTGCAGTGCTGAGAAAGATCCACCACCCACATAATACCTGCTCTGTGGTGGTCCTGTGGGGGTCCTGACCATTGAAGAACAGGGTGATAAAGCATACAGAGAAACAGATGGACTACAGTCTGGAACTGCAGAACTACAGAGTGCTCCTATATGATCAGTAGAGCCGATGACAGTGTTTGTACGGTATATCAATGTGTGGGTATGTACTGAGCATGTCTTCTAAATCATTCTATGGCTCCAAATCGTGCACCATCCTAAACAGCCACAGGGGGGCGACAGAGCCCAACACTGCCTTCTGTAATTATGGCTGTCTTCCCTGTAGCCTCACAGCAGCCAATCAAAAGAACAAAGTGTGCTACATTTACATTTACTCTCTCTCTCTCTCTCTCTCTCTCTCTCTCTCTCTCTCTCTCTCAGAGATGGGGCAGAGTGCCACAGACAGAGAATGTGAAGAATGTCAGAGGAATGTGGGCACTGCCCTTGCTTCACTCACTCACATACATACATACATGAGAGAGAAAGAGACAGATAGAGATGCAGAGGGAGAAAGAGAGGGAGAGAGACAATATGACAGACAAATAGAGATGCAAAAGGAAAAAGAGCGAGAAAGATGCAGAGAGAGAGATAAAAAGTGATGACAGAGAGACAGATGGAGATGCAGAAAGAGAGAGAGAGACAGATGGACAGAGATGCAGAGAGAGAGATAAATATGCACAGAGAGAGACAGATAGATAGAGATGCAGAGAGAGAGATAAAAAGAGATGCAGAGAGGAATAAAGAGACAGATAAAGAGAGAGAGACAGACAGATGCAGAGACAGATGGATAGAGATGCAGAGAGATAGACAGATAGAGATGCAGAGACAGATAGATAGAGATGCTGAGGGAGAGACAGATAGAGATGCAGAGAGAGAGAGACAAATATATAAAGATGCTGAGAGAGAGACAGATGCAGAAAGAGAAAAATAGAGATACAGAGAGAGACAGATGGATGCAGAGAGAGACAGATGGAGATGCAGAAAGAGAGATACAGATAGAGATGCAGAGAGAAAGAGACAGACAGAGACGGAGGGAGACACAGATAGATATGCAGAGAGAGACACAGATAGAGATGCAGAGAAAGAGACAGACAGAGATGCAGAGAGACAGATAGAGATGCAGAGAGACAGAAAGAGATGCAGAGAGAGAGATATAGAGATGCAGAGAGACAGATAGAGATGCAGAGAGAGAGACAGATGGAGATGCAGAAAGAAAGATACAGTTAGAGAAGCAGAGAAAGAGAGATAGATAGATAGAGATGCAGAGAGAGAGAGACAGATAGAGATGCAGAGAGAGAGACAGATAGAGATGCAGAGAGAGAGACAGATAGAGATGCAGAGAGACAGACAGACAGGGATGCAGATAGAGACAGATAGAGATGCAGAGAGTGAAAGACAGATAGATAGAGATGCAGAGAGAGAGAGAGACAGATAGATAGAGATGCAGAGAGAGAGAGAGACAGATAGAGAAGCAGAGAGAGTAAGAGACAGAAAGAGAACCAGAGAGATAGACAGATAGAAATGTGGAGAGATAGACATGCTGAAGAAGAAGGGTTAATCATGGTATAAACCATGTTAAAAATCATATAGTAAAATATATATGTGTATATAAAACTCCATACGTTCAGTTATATGTGAGAGTGAGACAACAGAAGGACAGAATGACAGAGTGAGCTGCAGAGTGGAGCTGTAGAGATAAAGGAGGAGGAGGAGAAGGAGAAGGAGGAGAAGGAGGAGAATACGATGAGGGAGAAGAGAAGAAAGGAAGAGATGACACAGGTATGTTCCACAAACACCTGCTCTTCAGCTGTGTCAACTCAGCCGTTCCCACAGAAATGAGGCAGATATTTACGGAGGGAGAGAGAGGGCTGCTCATGCCCGCGAAGGCCTCGGTCTTCCAGCAGACCAGAAGGAATCGAGACGGGGCTCCAGTCCCAGAGATACAGAGTTAAAGAGCCCGTATGTTCCCCCACAAAGTCTAGTTCTAATGTTTATGCGGTATTATGTACCAGAAATAACCAGAATTAATTTTCCAGTTTCAACCCATTTCAGCCTCTCTATAACCTCTTACTGTGAGGGAGAGTTACACTCAACAGCTTATACTTTCACAACCGGTCAAACTAATCTGACAAAAATATGCTCATATAAGGTGTTGGGCCAATATATACACTACCAGTCAAAAGTTTAGACACACATCCCTCTAAACTGATGTTGTTGGTGATCTTAAAGACTCTACAGTCTTACACTTAACAGCTCCAACTGATTACAGTCTGAAACGGTACATATCCTGATATACCACATATACTCTTGATGTACCACAGTATTATATTTATCTCCACCTCTAATATATATTTAGTGGTGTAAAAACTTTGATCTCGTTTTCTGCACAGTGTAAAAGCTCTAGTTCCCCTTTCAGTTTAGTGAATATTCATGATGGACAGACCAATAGAATTGCTCCAAACCTGCTTAGAAATAAACCTTGTTCTATCAGCTTTCACTGCAGGTTAAGAAAGCTGGTTCATCCTCCTGTAAAGCCCAATTTCTGAGGACTTTAAGGAGGAATGTATAATTCCATGTGGGCTATTTTATAGTTTGGTGTCTTCACTTTTATTCTACAGTAAAGCTTTAAGATAAGGAGTGTGGTGTGGCTATGTGTATTTATTTATTTATTTATATACGTCTTTTTCTTAAGATGACAAAAATGTTGTTAGCAGCTAACAAACCGGCAAATGACCCACAGGCAGGTTACTGAACAAGCTGTGAGCCTTCACCAATACCACTGCACTGACACGTTATTATTATTTTTATTGTTATTATTATTATTATTTATTTTTTCATATATATTTCCTCTTTCTCAGATTATTCTTGTCTAATATATTGTACGTATCTCTGTATGTATTTGTATTTATGTATATTGTATATATTTAATATATCTCCTTTATTTAGTATGTATATTAATGCTGCCCTGCTGTAGTGTAGTAACCTCAGCCTCACCACAAGCATTTCAGTGCATGAATGTCCTGACATAAATAAACTTGAAACATGTTTAGATTATTTACAAAAATAAAAATCAACAAAAAATGGAGTATGAATCTGAATTTGTAAACTATTTATTTATTTATAACTAGGTTTCTTTATTAATTTATTTATTTTGTACAGCAGACAACAGTTTGTTCTCTGTAAAGGACATGTTGCACTCTTGAGGGCCCTCTGGTGGTAGGGAGGGCACCCATGCAACCACTTATGTCCCTTATAGCTAGAACCCCCATAAGCCCTTTTCAACCAACATGGAACGGGTTCCGTTCTGGTTCACACCTAATTTTGAACTGTTCGGTACATTTCCACTAAAAATACACAGGTTCAGAACCTGTTCCCAAGTTAGTTCCCAGCTGGAACCAAAGAATAGTTGGTTCTTTAGCAAGAACCGTGATGACATCCATGGGCATGTCAGTTGTTGAGCACAGAGAAGGCAACAACGGCACCACCCAGTGGTCTGCTGGAGAACCTCTTCTAGGTCTTCTTATCTACAGTAGTTGATCCGTCCTTATTTCTGGATATAAACAAACATCTGGAATAACAGCACAAACGCTCGCAGGTCATCTATACTCTCCGCCATCTTGGTACTATTGTTTACTACCACTGTGCAGCACCCTTTGTTGACTTTGATCACGTATTCTTTGACATTCCTTTGTTCCAATAAAAATTCATGCCAGTGCAGTCTGGTCCCCTGGATAGCACCAAGGTTCTACAAAGCTCAAACGGAGCCTGTTCAAGAACCAGGGTTCTTTTGGTTGAAAAGGGCTATGTGTGGATCAGTGACACAGTTCTAATGACCTGTGCTGGTTTGTAGTCGAACTGTAAGCAAACCCTGCGGAGGGCAGCATCAGGGCCGTTACATGCAGCTTGATGAAAATAGCTGAGGTATGTGGCAAACAGCCATGTTTAATCACAATCAAATTTCATACTCAGAAAGCAATGATTATATAAAATAGATATATAACGCCGGTACCGGAGCTCAGACCCCAACTCCAGACCCTGACTCCAGTAAAATTATTCTTACATCAATATAGTAATGATTGGAGCAGAAGTAAAAGTAGCCTTCTAAAAAAAGAATAGCACCTGGTCCGTCCAGACAGAGTGGCTGCCTTCCATTCCCATATTCTGCCTCTTTTCTCCTCTCTCTCTTCAAATGCTCCAAAGCCACTGAAGCTCTGAAGAACCTGTAGAACTGTAGAGGAACCTCTGAGTCTATTAACATGAAAACTGAAATGTTTGTTAGAATCAATTCTTCTGAGGAAAATACGGCGAAAATAAGCAGAAAGATTTATCAGAATGTTAATCCATTATACATGTACTAGAATAATTTTTGTGGGAAATGCATTCCTTTATTCTAAAAGAGGAATATTTCATTTTCTCACTACCAAAACAACCATAACTTTTGTTTTGGTACTGACAGTGTTAGCTAAAATCAAAACATCTTTTAACATTAGGTTAAGGGGTTCACTGTAAATGTAGGTGTTAGGGTTTAGTGTAAATGTAAAGGTTAGGGTTTAGTGTAAATGTAGAGGTTAGGGTTCAGTATAAACGTAGGTGTTAGGGTTTAATGTGAATGTAGGGGGTAGGGTTTAGTGTAAATGTAGGGGTTAGGGTTTAGTGTAAATGTAGAGGTTAGGGATTTAGTGTAAATGTAGGGGTTAGGGTTTAGTGTAAATGTAGAGGTTAGGGATTTAGTGTAAATGTAGGGGTTAGGGTTTAGTGTAAATGTAGAGGTTAGGGTTTAGTGTAAATGTAGAGGTTAGGGTTTAGTGTAAATGTAGGGTTTAAGCGGTTTAGAGTAAATGTAGGGTTTAGGGGTTTAGAGTACATGTAGGGGTTAGGGTTTAGTGTAAATGTAGGGGTTAAGGGTTTAGTGTAAATATAGGGTTTAAGGATTTAGTGTAAATATAGGGTTTAGAGTTTAGTGTAATTGTAGGGGTTAGGGGGTTATGTAAATGTAGGGGTTAGGGTTTTGTGTAAATGTAGGGTTTAGGGGGTTTAGAGTAAATGTAGGGGTTAGGATTTAGTGTAAATGTAGGGTTTAGGGGGTTTAGATTAAATGTAGGGGTTAGGGTTTAGAGTAAATGTAGTGGTTAGGGTTTAGAGTAAATGTAGGGGTTAGGATTTAGAGTAAATGTAGGATATGTAGTTTCCCACCACTACAGTTATTTATATTAAGGCTTGTTCATTGGTTACTAATATGAAGGCTCATTATTCACTAACTACTGTGTGACCAGCGTGTAAGTTATGAAGTTCCGACAGTGGGGAATTGAAGTGTAGAACCAGATAAGAATGCTCAGAATTTAAAATGGCTAGAACCTATTTTTTATGGGGGGAAAAGGTGAACAGCTTTCTTTAGAACAGCAGATACTGGCTGCTTTCCCTAATCCATGTGTTGTACTGTCATATTGTCCAGGGACCGGCTGCCAGGACACATCACATGTTTGATTATTTAAATAGGCCATGTCACGTATGGTGGGACAGCGTGGTTACTTTCTCTTTCCATGTTCTGTTTCTTTTTTTCCCCTCTCTCTCTCCCTCTCTCTCCTCTCTCTCTCTCTCTCTCTCTCTCTCTCTCTCTCTTTCCTTTTCTTCCCTTGTTTTTCCCATGTTTTATGGAAACCCAGATGTGCCTTACAGCAAATAACTCTCAGAACTGGCTTGTTCTTTGCATTCCATGTAAACTGAAAAGTATTAGACCGTTGCGCTTCAGCATTCATTCCTCAGTTAATTATTCTTTTGGCTTTTGTCCTGGTTCAAAGAGCAGTAGACGCTTTTTTTTATTAATGCTCCGCGCTGCCAATATGCTGTAAAAGAGATCAGGTTAGCTAGCACTCTCAGCAGTCTCACAGTGGGATAAAACCTGAACTTCTATTGATTTATTGGCCCAAAAGAAACACGACCTTATGCTGCTTCACCTTATAAAGTGAGTGAGTCAGACTGGTTGTGGAGCAGGAAATAAAAGATGACTGACAGCAGGCAGAGTTAAAGAAGTGGGGCAAAAAAGAGTGGACGACCATGTTTGAACGCTTCTTTTACACAAGGGGAGCATCATCCTACAGAAGTGGAGGATATTGATAAGGACATTGTTGGTTGGTGGAAAGAGCACCTTGAGGAATTCCTTCACAGGAGACTCTATTTCCCAGGTGGAGGTCACCGAGGTAGTCAGGAAGCTCCTTGGTGCCAAGACGCCCAAGGTGGATGACACTCCACGAGTAATGCTTAGGGCTCTGGTTGCTGTGGGGATATTATATCTGACTCGCCTTTGCAAGGTCCAATGGACCTCGGGAACAGTACCCTTGGACTGGCAGGCCATATGGTGGTCCCTATTTTTAAGAAGAGGGCCACTGAGTGTGTACCAACTGCCCGGGTATCACACTGCTCAGGCTTCTTGGGAAAGTTCATGCCAAGGTGCTTGAAAGGAAGTCTGCAGATCAGCAGTCCAAAAGTAGAGCCGCTACTCCCCCATATTGAGAGGAGCAGTTGAGGCAGTCCGGGCACCTGATTCAGATGCCCACTGGCAGTCTCCCATTGGAGGTTTGCCAGGTGCCAGCCAACCGTGCTGAGACCCCCCTCAATGAGTTGGAGGAAGTTGCTGGGGTCAGGACCATCTGGGCTTCCCTGCTTTTCTACCTGCAACCTCTTCCCTAGTTGGACTAAGTGGTATATGACGGATGGATTGATGGATTTTCAGTATATTTTTGTTTCTTTCAGATTGCAGTTTATTCATTCCAGTTTAATTCAATTTATCATGAGTTTAACAACTTCATGTCAGCACTGAAACATAAGTATTAGTCCTGCAGTTATAGTCTGTAGGCAGAGCCTTATTTTGGCCACACCCCTGGATTTTAGAGCAAGAAGTGAGACTGCATCCCTGTCTCTCATGGCCACATGGTGAGCAGCTCAATCCCATTGTTTTTAAGTAAATGTGTCTGAAATCTGCATGGAACTGGCCTGCAAAATCCCCAGATTTGAATCCTCTTGGAAATCTGTGGGACTACCTAGAACAACTAGCAAAACACCAGGAAAGGCATCCACCAAATCTGGTCCAACTGACCAATTTTTTGATGTATGAGTGTCTGAACATTGATGTGGCCAACATCCAGTCCATGCCAAATCCCATCACAGCTGTTAGTCATGCTTGTGGGGGTTGAGGGGTGAACACTATCACCACTAAAAAGAAAATCCCTTTTTTTTTTGGTTAGCATTTTTTAAGTTCTGTTCAACATTACCTAAAATTGTCACTACCGAAACACAAAGTACTTTCTTCAGTTAAGACTTTTTTTTGCCAAAATGGAAATTATTATATGTATGCACAACTATAACCAAAGCTGTATTTGCTAGTCATGTACTGTCAAGTGGATTTGAAACCTTTGGTGAAGTTTTGGATGGTGTTATGATTGTTTTGTTAGTGACAAAATGGAATTTTCAATCTTTCATTTTAATGAAATTATCATAATCAAGGTACAGGATCACTCAAGCTAAAGGATCTTAGTCTGAAGTCCAAGCTCAGTCCTGAATGGTTTTTCAACTTCAATTCTTTGGATGCTTTGTTTTTTTTTAACTTGTATCAACAGTGTAACAGTGAATACTGATTTTTGGTGCTATATAGTACCACATTCTCAATAACAGTTAATGGAACAAGATTTATTACCAAGTCATTTCACGTTGTTCCTGTCGGTGCATTTACAACACAGTTTTAGCACATGTTGAAGGCCAACTAGTATTTTCAAAGGGTGTATCTATTTATACCGAAAATATCTACTGTCAGTTTTTCCTAAGCCCTAAACCTCACTGTAATCCCAGCCCCAAGAAAGAAATGGATGTATTATTCCAGCTTTTGTAAATAACAATAAATAAATAAACAAATAAACGAATAAGTAGGCTTTACCAAGGTTTTAATTGACCTTGTGGATTAATTTGCTGGTTTTACTCCAATGTCAGGACCCACAATGTACAAAAACAAACACACATACATACACACACACACACAGACACACACACAGACACTTACAAGACAGTTCGCTCTCATGGAAGATGTTTCGGAAGATGCACCATACGGATGAAAGCTCTGGAAGAGTAAATGGATTCTCTGGCACGCCAAAGCTCTGGCAGCGGCGTCGGTCAACCGCTGAGACCCTCGCTCATGAAATGCCTCGCTGCCACGGAGTGTGCATGTGAGAGAGAGTGTGTGCAGATACAGAACTCTTGTGGTTTAGCAGACTAAAACACATGATCTCCGCTCGGCAACAGAAAAAAAGGTGCAGAGAATGTCCATTTATGTACTTTTGAGCTTGCTGGCTGCGGTAACGTGCTCTCGCCGGCAGAGAGAGGGGAGCTGTGGTTTTAGCCCAGCCAGCGCGGATGAGAAGGGGACGGGGAGAGGGGCAGTGGGGCGGTGGGGGTGATGACAGCTCATAATGTTCTACATTGCGAATGCCGTTGGAGGAAGTGGGTTACAAGCACTGGATTTGGGAGACCAGATGGGTTACAAGGCAGGATTTGGGAGATAGATAATATAAAAATCATTAGATTATGACCGAGGGTGCATGGACATGGCAGGGTAGGAAGTGAGATCATTAGGTATAAGAGAAGGCCACAGAGCAAGTCTCAAGAGGTGGAAAAGAGCTAATAACAACAAGTCGTCCTACCCTACATTCACACTAGCAAGCGACAAGGGGCCAGTCATTTCCCGTGGGACTAGCAATTTGTAGCGACAGCGGCAAGCGACTCGGGCGACAGAGCAACAAGCAACACATCAAGTTGAGAAGCAACACTGTAAACATTGCAAACAGCTCTGACAAATTCTTAAGAACCAATTGTAACGGCCAAATAAACTGACCTCATAGGCCAACTTTGGCTCTTTAGGAGCAGCCAGCTCTGGAATAGAAGAGGCAGTATAGCTCTTTGTCGCCTATATGTAATGAGCCTATATCTGTGGTCTCCAACTCTAGTCCTGGACAGCTACCTACCTCCAGAGTCTAGTTTCAACCACAGTTCCAAGTACACCTGCTCCGGCTAATCAACCTCTTCCCTGAAGACCCTGATGACCAGATCAGATGTTTTGGAGTTAAGTAAGGGGGAATCCTCACACAACATACGGAGCTAAGGCAGTCCTGACCACGTCCTGCTCCAGTGTAGCTTGGAAAAAGGTGGATCTACCAACTACCAAACTACCAGACTTTCAGGAATTGGGTTCTGGATCAAACCGATACAGCAGAACCAATGGCATCGTAAGAACAGCCTCGGCAGAGCTTGTAGCAGGATGTCACTCTGGAGGTTGAGCACGCTAGGCTTATTGGGAGGCGGGGTTTAAAGACACAGGAGCTCTAACAGCGCTTTTCAGAGAGTGTGAATACCAATGTGAAGGTTGGGGCAACTACCCACTGGCAGGTCCCACCAGTCACTGTACACATGCCTATAACTCAGAAATTAGAGTTGTATACAAGCTCCCTGGACCAAAGAAAGGGTCCCCTCTGTGATGTTCTGAGGGGGGGTTCAATTACATGGAAATGGGTTCTCTGGTTAAGGTGACTGTATGTTTGAACCACAGTGCCTACACTGAGCTGTTGGAACAACCAGATTTTTACCAAGGAACATAAATGAAAGCTTTAGCTCAAGTTCTGCCAGGAAGACTCCGATGCTACGTCACTCATTCATTCATTACTCTGGCCAATTGCAGTCTGCCACATGTCTTTACAAGGATTCAGTTTACGCTTTCAGGTGCCGACGTTTCTACGTTCTCCTCCTTCCTCCGCCCCCACCACCAGTTTGGCCTTGGTCCTGTTGTCCAGGGAATATTCCCGGCAGGATCTGCGAGGGTCTGAACGACGGGGCCTACGCCAAAGACTCCTCAGTTGTTTGAAAATTGTTGACCTTCAAATTGTACACCTTATAGAACATTAAATATCTTTTTCCATAACTTTTGCTTTTGTGTCTTTCTGGCAGAACATTCCTATCCCTGTATTTCAAGATGACAATTCTGGCATTCACAAGGCTGCGCATGTGACTCATTGGCATGATGGACATTCAGGAGCATTCACACATCTGGACCTGACATGCAAAATCTCCAGATTTAAATCCTCTGTGGGACTACCAGGAGCAACCAGGAAAACGCCAGGAAAGGCATCCACCAAATCTGGCCCAACTGCGCAACTCTTTGACGCAAGAGTGTCTGAACATTGATGTGGCCTACATCCGGAAACTTGTCCAGTCCGTGCCGAATGGAGTCACAGCTGTTGTGGGGGTTGAGGGGTCAAATACACCTGGCAAAAAAAGGGATTCTTCCCTTCCCTGTATAACCACAATAAGGAAAAGCCTTGAATAAACCTAATAATACAGGCCTGTTCCATTTACCTACAGTGACCTGAACTCACTCCTTCACTGTCATTCCGCCCCCCCATTACTCCTCTCCCCCCGCTATTATTCAGTTGCTCACTTCCTTTTTCCATCCCTCTCCCTTATTTGGCTCTTCTTTTCACCCTTCCGTCCCTTTTACACCTTTGTCTCCCTCGACCAAGTTCAGCTCTCTGCCGCCTCCCCCCTCCTCCTCCTCCTTCTCCTCCTCCCCGCACAGCCTAATCTATTCCAGAAGACCGGCTACCATGGAAAACACATAACAAGTGCACATACTTTGCAACGGGCCAAGAGCGAAATAACACAGAGAGGGAAAAAGTGGGAGTGGGGGGAGCAGACAGGGAGGAGGAGGTGGGGAGGAGGGGGAGAAGAAGAGAGAAAGTGTTTATTCAACGTCAAAGTTGCCTCCTTTGTTGTGGTAGGGACCTGTCTTATATTAGAAGCCTGAGCTCCCTTCAAAGTCTGGAAAGAGGGGAAGAGGAGCCAAGAGGAAGAGAGCGAGCGAGACAGAGGGAGACAAACAGAAGGGGGAGACACTCCTATTTTGTCTGAAACTGTTAAAGTTGGACATGTCCCGGTGAGAAATGGTCGGAGAAAAATGAGCTTGGAATACTTGAGACACGAAAGGCGAGACTGACTCCATTGAGAGAATAGGTAAACTATGCGCCGTGCAGACCTCCTTTCACACGCATGCAACCCATTCAGCGCTCGCAGTGGGCCTCCGCGCGGCGGCTGCGCTGCGGACAAGCTCGGACGTGGATCACAGTAAAACTGTATCTAAAATAAAACACGGCCGTGAAAACATCTCAGGAGACACGGAGAAGGCCGTGGAGACGGAGCGTCTGAAGTCTCTCTCTCTCTCTCTCTCTCTCTCTCTCTCTGAGATCTTATTACAACATTTCTGCATTTCATCTCCAAAATCACATCTGGGTGGAGGGCCTCGTCTGCCCAGCCGGAGACAGAAAGAGGGAGAGAGAGAGGGGAAAAGTGAGGGGGTAGAGTGAGGGAGAGAGAAAGAGAATAGGGAAAGAGAGAGAGCAAGTGAGAAAGAGAGAGTGAAGGAGAGAGAGAGAGAAAACAGAGGGAGAGGGAGAGAGAGAGAAAGAGTAAGACTGAGGGAGAGCAGGAAGAGAGAGAAAGAAAGGGAAAGAGAGAGGGAGAGATGGAGAAAGAGAAAGAACAGGGTGAGAGGAAGGGTGAAAAAAAAAGAGAGGAAGTGAGAGAGAATAAGGGAGAGAGTGGGGGAGAATGGTGGGGGAGAGAGGTGGAGAGAGAAATAGAGAGAAAGTGAGAAAGAGAGAGAGAAAGAGAGAAAGTGAGAAAGAAAAACAGGGAGCAGGGAGAGAGAGAGGGAGAGAGAGAGAGAATAGGGAGATCGAGAACAGGGAGAGAGAGAGGGGTAGAACAGGGAGACAGAGACAGAAAAACAGGGAGCGATAGAGGGAGAACCGAGAGAGAGAGAGGGAGAACAGAGAGAGAGAGAGATGGAGAAAAGGGAGAAGGAGAAGGAGAACAGGGAGAGAGGGAGACAGAGAGGGATAACTGAGAGAGAGAGAGAGAGAGAGAGAGAGAGAGAGAACGGGGGAGAGAGAGAGAGAGAGAGAGCAGGAGAAAAGGGTAATAACTGTGGAGTGATTATAATCCAGTATGAATCTGCAGCATGTGTAGTGTTTACAGTCTGACAGCAATAACTGTGGAGTGATTTTAATCCAGTATGAATCTACAGGGTGTGTAGTGTTTACAGTCTGACATTAATATCTGTGGAGTGATTATAATCCAGTATGAATCTGCAGGGTATGTAGTGTTTACAGTCTGACAGNTTTAATCCAGTATGAATCTGCAGTGTGTGTTGTGTTTACAGTCTGACAGTAATAACTATGGATTGATTTTTACTGAGTGAATTCTGTGGTGTAATACTGATGTGAACCTCCAGGCTGTTATTTTCCCATATGGGCTAATCTGCGGGAATCTGAAAAAATTACAAATACTGTTTCCCAATCCAATCAGTCAGCCGGTCAGTTCTATTCCACCTCCTCCAGTAAAACAAATCCATACCTAAGAAAGCGAATAGAGGATTAAGGTTTAGGGGTTACCCACAGACACAGCATCTACAGAATATCTGCCACCGGCTTCACTTCTCTCTCTCGCTCAACTCCATTTTTCCATTTCATGCAATATGTCTTTTCACAATACCTTTGGATCACCGTAGGAATGTTCTGACCCGTTGCGTGCGCATTCATTTCTCTCCAGGCTCACTGAAATTCCTTGCATATTAGAGAATGACACCGGCAAGTTGTCTCTGGACCCTATAGAATGTTCGCGCTGCAGTGAAGTTTGGGCAAAGATTGCAGGTCTATTATGATCATTATGACTGGTGAGCAAACTCGGGAAATGTGACATGGAACATTTAGGAAGTTCGGTGCTGCCAAGAAATCTCAAGCTCTCCTTCCATTCATTTACATAGCACTCTGTGTAGCTCTGTCCAGCTCTCTTGCGAGATGGGGTACAGGGGTGCTGGAGCAAAGGGGCGGGGGTAATGCGCACTACTGGCGCTTGTTGGCTGACCGGGTGTCTGCGGTTCTGTTGTGGTCAGGGGGGGTGGCGGGGGGAACGAACAGTGTTGCCGAAATCCCAAAGCAATGTTCATTTTGGAATTGCTCTTTGCTTACATACCTCCCTCACGCCCGCTCTCCTATTTTGTCATGTTCTAATAGAGTTTCGTCTTACTGACTCCCTTTCTAAAAGGTTCCCTTCAAAAGCTTTCAGGCTGCTTAAAAAGGGGAAGGAAAGGAACGCTAAAAGCTAATCAGGCTTAATCTCCGTCTCTGTCATACTTCATCTCTGGGGAAACAGGGCTTGTCCAAGGAAAATATTTGTGTTCTTCATGCTTTTCCAGTTTGGGAACTAGACGGGAACCCCTGGCTACGAATACAGCTGTGGCTGTATGGATCCTAGAATAGGGGGAAACCCGTCTTGCACAGGTCACATCTTTTACCGACAGTGGCGTGCTGTTGACAGCGCCCTCCTGACCCTGAAAGATATCTTCCAAGTATCTTCTTGCAGATGCCAAGTCTCTGGCAACTCTGACAGTCTTCCATAATTCGCAGAACCTCAGTTGCATTCCTTGTCAATGAAACATGGTTAAACCTGCGACAGCAGTAATGGGAACCCTTGTGGAGTCTCTAGTAAAACGACTCTGAATCCTGTCTAATGTCTTCAGGATGAGGGGAAGCAGAGGTAAGGCTTAAATTAGCTGGTCTGGCGAGTCATGTGCTAGCATGCCAATAATTCCACCAAGACCACATTGAATGGGTCCTAAATGTCTCCGTTTTCCCAGAGGTAGCTCCTACAGCGAGGATATGACTTGGTTGCTTAGATTAGGTGTAGTTCGGCAGTTTGTATTGAGTTATGTGGAGATATGAACAGTACGCAAGGCAGGAGGTATGCAAGGCCCAAGTCCCCTTGATGATGAAGGCCTTATAAGCACTGACTGATGCCACAGAACAATCTCAGAGTCCAGCAAAACTGCATGTTAAGGTATGTGACCATATGGTATGGGATCCATATAACGTAAACAGCCTTAACTGGACCAAAGACAAATTAACCTTATGTAATGATCTTATAGAATCAAATCTCTGGTTCTGTGGAGTTCTATGAGTGTTCGAGGGTTGAGGTCTACGCAGGACTGATATCGTACTCCCACCTGCTCCTGCTAGAATTCCTGCCTGCGCCCACCAAAAAACAGCATTTGTCCTGCTCCCACCTGCAGTGTTGATGTCTCGGTCCACTCCCATCCACGGTCCCATACAAGATCTTGTGGTGGGACCCAAGAGTCCCATGGAGTCATGCAGGAATTCAGACCTCTAGTTGACGGCACTGGGTATTTCTTCACTCGAGGTTCGCTAGAAAGCTAGTACCTAACTTTTGGTGTGTGACAGTAACAATGTGTAGCCGTGTTAGCATGAGTTAGTCGAGGTCTGACTTAAGGTTCCAATGTTGCCAGCAGCATTTGAGGGAGCTGAAGTAAACACATATTGCTGAACAGCCAGTATGGGCTGGATGTCATAGCCAGCAATAGAGTCAACAGGAAGCTAAGTGGCAAACTAGCCACTTACTAGGGTATTTAAATGCCACAGCTGCCATTAAAGCTAACATATGGTGGTTAGTCTTTGTAGTAGGGCATAAGAGTTTGAGGTAACCTTCAACAAGTTTTGGCCACTGTAGGGTGATGGCATAGCTACCATAACTGGAACCGCTTGCACATTTCTAATTGGCTAAATTGAACATGAAACGAGGGTTTGACAAGCAGTACAAGTTCCACTGGAAGCCATATGTAGCGACCAATGCTAGCCAGAAGGTAATGATTATCTTCAGTGTTGGGGTTCTACTTGGTCTAGTTAATGCAGTCAGGCAAAGCAATTAGCATCTGATCAAACCCAGAGATAAATCTGTATTATTGTTATTGTGTTTTATCATTATTAAGATGTGGTGCATCACTAGTAAATGTTTAACTGTAGAGACAAGTCAATGGTCCAGTGACTTGGATTACCAATTCTTATAATAAACCAACAAATTACTATATTGAGACCACAATATACTATATTAAGGCCACAAATTAGTAAACTGAGACCACAATATACTATACCAAGGCCACAAATTAGTACACTGAGACCACAATATACTATATCAAGGCCACAAATTAGTAAACTGGGAGCACAATATACGTTATTGAGGCCACAAATTAGTTTACTGAGACCACAATATACTATATCAAAGCCACAAATTAGTATACTGAGACCACAATATACTATACCAAGGCCGCAAATTAGTATACTGAGACCACAATATACTATACCAAGGCCACAAATTAGTATAATGAGACCACAATATACTATATCAAGGTCTCAAATTAGTATACTGAGACCACAATATACTATATCAAGGCCGCAAATTAGTATACTGAGAGCACAAAATAACATTTCAGGCCCACAAATGAGTCTACTGAGACCACAATATACTATATCAAGGTCTCAAATTAGTATACTGAGACCACAATATACTATATCAAGGCCGCAAATTAGTATACTGAGAGCACAAAATAACATTTCAGGCCCACAAATGAGTCTACTGAGACCACAATATACTATATCAAGGTCTCAAATTAGTATACTGAGACCACAATATACTATATCAAGGCCGCAAATTAGTATACTGAGAGCACAAAATAACATTTCAGGCCCACAAATGAGTCTACTGAGACCACAATATACTATATCAAGGTCTCAAATTAGTATACTGAGACCACAATATACTATATCAAGGCCGCAAATTAGTATACTGAGAGCACAAAATAACATTTCAGGCCCACAAATGAGTCTACTGAGACCACAATATACTATATCAAGGTCTCAAATTAGTATACTGAGACCACAATATACTATATCAAGGCCGCAAATTAGTATACTGAGAGCACAAAATAACATGTCAGGCCCACAAATGAGTCTACTGAGACCACAATATACTATATCAAGGCCACAAATTAGTAAACTGAGACCACAATATACTATATCAAGGCCACAAATTGGTATACTGAGACCACAATATACTATATCAAGGCCACATATTGGTATACTGAGACCACAATATGCTATATCAAGGCCACATATTGGTATACTGAGACCACAATATGCTATATCAAGGCCACAAATTGGTATACCGAGACCACAATATACTATATCAAGGCCACATATTAGTATATTTAGGCCACAGATTACAAATTACCATATTGAGGCCATAAATTAATTAATATCTAAACCACAAATTTTTAAATTACTATATTAAGGCCACAAATTACTGTATCGAGGGTACGATTGATCATATTAAGGTAAGAATTTACTATAATAAGTCCACAAATAAGTCCACAAATTTACGGCCTAATATCAAGGGACCAAATTACTATGTTAAGGCAGGACATTACTATATTGAGGCCACAAAATATTATATTAACGCCAAGAATTATTATATTGAGGCCATACATTAGTATAATATGGCCACAAAATACTATACTGAGGTCAAGAATCACTATATTGAGGCCACAACTTAATATATCAATGCCACAGTTTGCTATATTGAGGTCACAAAATACTATACTGAGGCAACAAATTGGTAAAATGAGTTCGTGGATTACTATATTGAGGCCACAGTGTATTACTCTGAGACCAGGAATTACTATATTAAGGCTACCCATTACTGTATCGAGGACATTAAATACGATATTAAAGCCACGAATTATTAAGTCCACGAGTTATGAAAAAACTCATCACCACGTGACTTCAAGGGCTCCGTACAATTTCCATATTTAAGAAGAGAAATACTTTGTATTCTTGCCATGGTGGACCACGTTGCCCCCTCCTCACCCCTCCCACCCCTTGGCGACAACTGAAGCCGCGCTCGTTCGCACCGTCCCAGCCCCGCGCGCTCCTCCTCCTCGTTCCACTCCGGCGCACGGCGCTTCCTCCCCATTCAGCAAACGCGCTGTCCTGTGGCGAGCGAGGGGAGCTTTACCGAAACAAAAGAAGGCAGAAAGAGGGAGGAAAAACGACAGCAGAGCGGGCCTACCCTGCAGGACTACTGAGAACAGACCCCTTATCCCCCACTTCTTCATCTAGGTATACACATATATCTCATCCTAACTTTCCGCGCTCGCCTTATGGTCACTCCAGCGTCTGGACGGAGCTCGGGAAAGCAAGCCTGTCATGAAGACAGAGGAGCTGCAGAGCGGGCTGTCTGGACAGAGCAGCGTGTGGCTTTCACCTGTGCTGCTGCTGCTGCTGCTGCTTCTCCAGCAGGAGAGGGTCTGCTTCGTGTGAACAGGGCTCCGTCTCCAGCCGTCCGGTCCCACGCGCTCAGATGCTCGCCTGCGTCCGCGTCGCGTCTTTGAAACGATCTCCAGCCGGTGCACAAGAACAGCCTGCGGTCTCACTTTCTGGAGCGAGTGCTGCGCTCGAGCCATGCAGTCCATCCTGCTTCCAGTGTCCGTCATGTAAGTCGAAACCACTTGTGCGTCATGAAGCCAGTTCGGCTTTTTGGGTAGTTGAGAGTGTTTTGGGGCATTGGGTCACCTGTCTCGTGCATGCGCGTGCTGCATCACACTGAGGGAGGCCAAGCGTGTTCATAATGGGGCGTCAGATCATGCTGACCCTGGACCAACACATCTTTGCTGTATCTAACCGTGGCTGCTGCTGTTGTTGCTGCTGTTGCTGCTCTCTCTCTCTCTTTCCCAGGGTGCACCTCAATCTGTCATCAACATTGCACTCATTTCACTCCCGGGTTTATCTCATACTTAGGAATGTTGAGGTCTGATAACAAATCATCTCAATTCTCTCTTTCCATTCTGCTAGATGCGTCCAGACCGTATTGCTGCTGTGTAGCCTCCTGCAGGTAAATATGACCACATCTGTAAGCCATGCCCTGGTTTGCCTTTCATTGTATACATTATTGCCACCTTGCTGTCAAAACCAAAACCTCGTATCTCCAACAAAAGCAACTTCCCAGTAGTAGGAAAACCCCCTTCTCAATGCATGCTAATGGAATGAGATTATTCCAGTGGTCAATCCACCTCGACTTTGGGTCACAGTGCAAAAGACTGCTGGCCATTCAGAGGTTTGGTTCCGACAGCAAAGATGATATTACATCAACACACTAAAATAAGCTCCCTGGACAAAAAAAAAAAAAAATCACTTTGCATGTTTAAGGTGGTAGTACCTTCAGGCTCCTGGAGATGATGCTACACGAGGATGCTGGGGCTATAAATCCCTGCAGGGTGTGAGTGACAGGATTCAAAGATTGAGAAGAGGTTTTACAGTCCAGTGAATGTCTAGTTCCATGTGTGGAAAATGGCTCCAAAGCAGATGTTAATGAGTGGCTAAAAGGAGTGACTGCATTTGGGCATGCCAAAGACCATAGTGTGAAGGAAGTAGCTGAATCTGCATGTATATGGAAGTGTACAGTCATACGGGTCTACCAGCCATGGCTAAAATCCCAGTCTACAGGAAACTCTCCTCAGAATTGTGCCAGGGAATGCTTCCCCCAAATCTGGCCCAACTGTGCAGTTCTTAGATGTAAGAGTGTCTGAACATTGATGTGGCCTACATCCAGAAACTTGTCCAGTCTATGCCAAATCTAATCACAGCTGTTATTGGTGCTCGTGGAGGTATTACACGCTGACAGAAACGTTTTAGTCACAGGGGATTCATTTTTCGTCCAGGGATCTTATGTAGGAGTATAAACCCATGAAACTCTTTCTCCTCTCCCTTTGTACGACTAGGTTCTAGCAGTGGATAATCTTGATTTCGGCGAGCATGTGGAGAACCACACAGGCGTGAGAGATAGCCTGAGCCGAAAGCATCACAGGGTGTACCAGCTGTACAGCAGGACCAGCGGCAAACATGTGCAGGTGCTTGGCAGGAAGATCCTAGCCAAGGGAGAAGATGGGGACAAATTCGGTAAGGATATCCATAGCACATGAACGACGTTTGCTTGAAGGACACTGACAGTCTGCAAAAGCTTAGGGAACATGCTAACAGTGGTGTGGTGTAGCTAGAACCTTATGGGCCACGAACTATGATCTAATATTAATCTAAAGCTGCTTTTCCACTGCACGGTACTGGCTCAATTGTATTCGCCCTTTTGGGTTTTCCATTAGGCAAACCTATTTTTGGTGTCGTAGGTGACATAGAAACACTACACACTGGTCAAAGAGAATCATCACTATAGTTGCCTTCGTTCATTCAATCACCTTCTAGGCCTTTTATCCTCCTGGATTGCGGGGGGTGCTAGAGCCTGTCCCAGTGCTCATTGAGCGGAAGGCAGGAAACACCCTGGACAGGTCACCTGTCCATCATAGGGCAGACATACCCATTCACCACTGCACACTCCACACATAATAGACCCTGGATCCCCAACCGAGAATCGAACCCAGGCCCTTCTCGCTGTGAGGTGATAGTGCTACCCACTGTGGTATTGCCGCTTTTCCACACCATACATAAGCTAATGCTAGCTACCAGGTTAGGGTACCCTCTTGCGTCACCTTTGAGTTGCCAGAATTGTCTTGTCGTCTAAACCCAGAGTATTTCCTGAACTCCCGATCTGCTTTTTCCAGCAGTCTTTTGTCTTGCTGCCATCAGCCTTGTGACCAGCAACGCTGATGGGGTACTATATCCGCGGTGGAAATCTAAATAGCGAATCCCAAATCAGGCCATGCCATGCCATGGAAAAGCAGCCACCTATTTAGGGTCATATATAAAGCACATGTCATCTTTCTTAGAGTCAAGTGTGTCAGTATCTTTTTGAGGTGCCCAATAAACCAGTGCCGGATCGGCCAGCCCTCCTTGTAGTTACCCCACTGACCGACAGCGAAATGAACATGGAGGTGATTCTCTTGGGTAGACAAGTGTTGGCAAGTGTTGTTAAAAGGTGTCCAGATCTAGAGCGATGCATGAACACTTAAAAATAAAGGTGCCAAAATGGGTTTTTGGAGGTGATGTCACAGAAAAACTACATCTGTTTTAAACTATATGGCCCGCTAGCAGTTCAGAGTCACAACAGAGCCAACAGTATCCAGTGCATCTGTAGAACGTCCACTAGGGGGCAGCCAAAGAATCTTTTGTAGGCGTACGACAGTGATTTCAATCTCTGAACCTATCTGAGGTTATCCCAAGAACCTCACGTCTGAGCCAAGGACCTTTATTTTTAAGAGTGTACAAGGACGGAGAAAGAGATTGATTGATTGATGGATTGAATTTGCCCTGGTCCTCTGCTCTAAACAGAAGGGCAAAGACAAAGAACAGAGGGCTGTGTAAGTGTATGTGGTGGTTGGGGGTGGTGTTGTGGGGAGATATTGATCTTATACGACCTTATACGATGTCATTCAAGGACTATACAAATGGTCCGATAGCAATCAAGCTCTCTCTCAAATGAGAACAGGCTCAACTACAATACAAATTAAATACCAGAGAAAAGTTTGCAGGGGATTAGAGCGTTATCAGTTAGCCTGATCGGGCAGCCGAGGAGAGGAGAGAGAGAGAAAGAGGGCAGTGTATGCAGTATTGGCCAGTGAGGACTGAAGTTGTCAAGATGGCAGCAGCCAGTGAAGGGCATTGATGACTAATACCTATCAAAATGAATAGTTGCAGATAGGGAGTTGCCCGTGATTTGGCCTGGAAGCCGCAAGAAAATTCTCTGGCAGTGTTTTCTCTGGCAGAGATTGATGATGACAACGAGCATGTCCACAGCCCGTCTATATTCCTGTCTGTCTGTGTTGTCTCTTCACAAGCCCAGCTTGTTGTGGAGGCGGACACCTTTGGGAGTCAGGTGAGAATTCGCGGCAAGGAGACCAACTTCTACCTGTGCATGAACCGCAAGGGCAAGCTGGTGGGAAGGGTGAGTCACTTTCACACTCCACTAAACCTTCATCAAGAATGCTAACATCGCTAACAACAGAAGGTTCCAGTCATCAACACCGAAATGAGATCACCCTAGTGGGTTTCCCCCTCCATCAGCCACGTTAGCATTTTTGGCCATTACATATGCCCACATTTTGCTACCTTAGCATGGTGGGCACATTTAGCTCCTTAACGCTGATGCATGTCTGAGCATGAGTGAACAAAACCACACCAGATGTTGTCCGCCACAGTGCGTGAAAGTTTGTGTTTGGTCTGCAGAAAGCCAGCAGTGAGAACGCCGAGTGCGTCTTCACCGAGATCATGCTGGAGAACAACTACACCGCCTGGATGTCGGCGCGCTACGTGGGCTGGTACGTGGGCTTCACCAAAAGGGGCCGACCTCGGCGAGGGCCGCAGACCCTCCCCAACCAGCAGGATGTCCACTTCATGAAGCGATTCCCGCCTGGAGAGCAGCCCAGTTTGCAGCCCAGCAGCTTCACCACTGTTAGCAGGAGGAACAGGAGGATGCAGGAGAGCCCTGCTCCTCCTGACCTCCACTCATAACACTTGCAGAGAACTTGACGAAGGCTTAAAGCCCCTGACACACCAGGACGACGAGCAGCAATGATGATCTCCTTCTGTTGACAGATGTCTTCCGTGAAAAGGTACTCACCTGCGTGAAAGGACACAACTCTACATACCAGCATCCCTAATCAAAAACAGACAAGACCCAGTATCCTGGGAGTCAGACAAACTCGCCAAGCTAGTTGCTTCTGGTTCTTGTGCACTGATTTGCTTGGCTGAGCAACTGATCTAGGAACTCTCGGTTGGCTCGAGCAGACAATGGGGTACTGAAAAGGACAGGCTAGTCCAAAAGGTGCAAGCCAAGAAGCCGCCCAAGGACAGCAGCCACAGGCTCTCGACGATGGCCCAACGGTGGCCGATGGTTGGCTTGGCTGTTCTTCAACGGACGCTGATGTTTTGTGGAGTCACATAAGCAGGACCCCACCTCCAGGTAGAGGTCAAAGTCAAGGGCTTGTAGTCAGTCTAACGTAACCAAAGACGGCTGGGCATGCGCCCAGGAACTGAACTTTGAGAACCCATGACTCGTGGCAAGGGCACACAGCACTTCAAGCCAAAGAAGGCCCCCCCAGTGTCCAATGCTGCCAACTAGTGACTGACCTTTGTAAAGAGGCGAACTTTATTGACCATTTCACGTCTGTGGAGGACTGACACACTGTGTATTATATAACACGTCATCTTCAAGCCTAGATCTGTAGCATCCTTGACCCAAAGCACCTGCTTGAAATACTAATCGATAGGACAACTGTAAAGGCATATTAAACCCTCTGACACACACACACAAGAAATGACCAGATGAATGTAGCGTCAAGTAACGTCAGGTGCTGGAAACAAGAGTTACAGCAAAAGACCTTGGTTGAACTTCCGTAATCGGAATTCAACTCAGAAGACTGAGCACTTGATGGGAGAAGGGAATGAATGGAGTTTAACAGTGGCTGTGGGTAAAAGCTCATACTGATGCACTGTGTACTTAGTGAGATTAGAGCCTTTAATCAGGAACTGCTGCAAGTGCCAATCCGGTTTTAGGGGCTTCAGGAGCAGAACATAAAGAACAAACGAAAACAAACAACAACTTACCGGCTTCAAAGTACAGCATAGGGACCTCCGCAGGAACAATTCCCGATTCTGTGGATTTACAGTACCAGTCAAAGGTTTAGAGACGGCTCCTCATAGCAGGTTCTCCTTATGTTTGTGTAAACAGATCAAACTATAAAATAGCACTCGTGGAATTATACAGTCCACCTTAAAACCCTCCAAAATGGACCTTTACAGGAGGATGAACCAGCTTTCTTAACCTGCAGTGGAGGCTGATAGAACAAGGTTTATTTCTAAGCAGTTTTGGAGCAATTCTATTGGTCTGTCCATCATGAATATTCACTAAACTGAAAGGGGAACTAGAGCTTTTACACTGTGCAGAAAGAGATAAAAGTTCTTACACCACTAAATATATATTAGAGGTGGAGATATGGAGAAATATAATACTGTGGTACACCAAGAGTGTATGTGGTATATCAGGATACGTACCGTTCCAGACTGTCATCAGTTGGAGCTGTTAAGCGTCAGACTGTGGAGTCTTTAAGATCACCAACAACATCAGTTTAGAGGGGTGTGTCTAAACTTTTGACTGGTAGTGTAAGGTATCCCATGTTTATGGTACCCCTCATGCTCTGACGCAATTCCCAATCAGGGTGACGGACATGGTGAAGTTTATCCATGGTATTAATAATAAGTATTATTATTATTGAACCTAAAGGTGGCATCACTATCTTGGCCAGATGCTGTACCTCTAGCTGGTTTTACTTGCTTTAGGCATCTTAATCGACATAAACTGACAAATTGGCAGAAAATTAAGCTTGCATTAGTAAAATTATGTAAACTATTTTATTAGATTCTTCAAACCGGTCTTCAAACTAGGTAGCTGCCT
>CM067490.1:27226696-27274472 GCA_034552555.1 Semaprochilodus insignis | reverse complement strand
AGAGACAGACAGACAGACAGACAGACAGACAGACAGACAGACAGACAGACAGACAGACAGACAGACAGACAGACAGACAGGTACCCGGCAGCGCTGTGATGAAGTCCCTTTGGAGCATGGGTTTGAGGTAGGAGTTGATGTGGCCGTGCTGGTAGTGGCACATGCGTGAAATCAGATGCTCCACAAACTCCACCTGGTCAGCCTCAGACCACTGGTCAAACAGCTGGATACAAACGTCCTTCTCCTTCTCGTAGTTCCCCTCCGACGGCCTCTTCCTCGAGCCCGTTAGAGGACCATTAGTGATCTGAACAAATCACCACAAGCACACGGTGTGTACAGGTTAATAATTGATTGTTAAAACATCCATATAGTTACAGAAGATTCAATAAACAATTTAAACAACGCATAAATATTCTAATACACTAAAATAAGGCACATTAACATCAGGCACACTTCTGGGCTCAGCTTGTTACGCGTACGGAGACAGAACCACAACTGACCCGCGAACTCTGTGACCCTCTACACTCCAGTGTGTTTAATGGATGTGGGTCCCTGCTCACCTTAAATACTGTGGTGGTCTTTGGGGACAGATCTCCAGTATGGGACTCCATGACGGAGGTGTTCTGAGGGAGGAGATATACCATCGTTATCAAATCATCATCATCATCATCATCATGAACCTGTCTGCCATACCTACAGTAACAGCACTGAGCATCACATTTCCAGAAATGTCTCGTAGCGAATCAAACAGGTGTTCAGGCTTTCTTTATTGAAGTTAACAAGCTCTGTATCTCTCTACTACCAAAGTCTTAAACACCTGACCAAGCTTTCATTTGTTCTGCTTTCTGGTCTATACTTACACAAAAGGGAACTTTCCACACGACAACAATGCCTAACCACACACAAACCACATTTCCAGGCAGGAAGCTATTTATTTATTTCAGTTCTTACGTATTTTTAACATGCCGTTTTAAAACCATTCACTTCAGTTAACGCAGGATTTGTTATGCACACACAACTTCAATCAGCTCCCACTATACATCACTGCCAATATGTGAACGAGGCAAAATGCTTAGAAATGGCACAATCACTCAAATAAAGGGTCAACCGCTCTGCTTCTTCAGGGCTGACACCAACTCAAATGGTAAGCAGTCAAGAATATCAGTAACCGATACTTGGGACTGATATTAATTTACTATAAACTGCATGTTTAGAGTCTTCTAAGAATCCAGTGCCAATGTGGTCGGGACACTACGCCAGATCACAAATGTGTGTTTTGTTGATCGTGGTTTCTTCATATATGCACATGAACGACATTTATCAGCAAGGAAGTAAGTTCAAACGGCGATTCCAATAATCGGTCGACCCCTATAACAAGTGTGGAGACAGTTGTGGGCTGGAGGTGAGGAAACCACCCTTGCGAACAACAATTCATTCGTTGTTCAAACAACAATTCATAAGAACTGTATCTGTACGTCAGAATGCAAAAACTAGAACTGAGGTGCAGTTTGCATACGCAGGAGGCAGAAACAGCTTAGTGTGAGTGTACATGTAGGAGAGTACAGCGTGTTGAGGTAGCGAAGTGTGCAGTTAAGTATGTGGTTCTAAACAGTCTAAGAAAGTGTACAGTGCAGGTGGGAGAATAGCAGCTCAGTGTTCAGGTGAACAGCTAAACAGCTTACAGTACAGGACGGAAACAACCGTATACGACTGAAGTGCCCTTGAAGAAGCCACCTAACCCCCAACCCCGTAACAATTTGCAAAGTTTAATCTATAAATATATAATAACTCACTTCTGCATGCCCATTTTCCAACCTCTATTACCTCCTTAGAATTTACCAGGAGGGGGCGCCAGTGAGAGGGGTACTTCACAAAGCAGGATTTCTCATTTAGCCAGGCAACTTAAGGCCAAAGATGAGGACTGCCAGGTGTTTAGTGGCAGCACAGTACCTGAAGACACTTCTCAAATGTATTATTCAGTACTTTTGAAAAAAAACTAGAGATACAAGTATATTAATTACTGACGACATCCATGACATCCTCAGGACAACATAGTGTGAGGTAATACAGAGGCATGCAAAGATGATATCTGAAACATGTCAGTATCAGCACATACTTGGCACCGGGAAAGTGCCTACATAGCGATTTCAAGACTTGACAAAACAGCCCAGAAACTACAACTACTACAGCAAATCTGAAGGAGTGTATCACTCGGGATGACGAGCCGATCTCCGTTCAATCGAGGATGTTGGGTTTTGAAGGCTGCTCAAACCCAACCTTGAGCCCAATTACACCACCAAACCCAGTGGTCGAATTAGCCCATGTAGCCCTACCGGAGCTACACAACTAACAACTCGTGCTCACAGATTCATTGATGATAATGTGACGTCCATTAGTCTAACCACCAAGACGTTAGCGCCTGGTCTGAGTTCTGTGCGTATTCTCAGTTCAGCCTCGCGTACCATAGCGCCACGCCACACAGCAGAGCGCTACTATAGGACGCTAGCAGAGAGAACCAATAGAAGCTAGGCTGAAGTTCATTTCTACACAGTACTCTAGCATCACTTAACACGCTTGTTATCAGTGTACTACCTCTTCACATACTGCCTGTTTACCAGTTCTAATACACAAGCCGAAAAAGGCCCGGCTAGTGACGCTAGCTGAGCTAACAGCACGTTAGCATTCACCCGATTATCTAAAAGACCTTTCCGTGTGTACAATTCAAACCATCTGATTTACTGTGGCCGTGGTGGCTGTTCACTCCCTGCTGTAACTCTCCAGTTACATTTGTTACTGCTGCCGTTTATACCAGGCAGCCGGGCTCTCTGCTGTCCGCGGTGCAGCTTTGTGTACAGTAAATAATCTATCAGAAGCATGTTGGGTGGGACCGTGCTGGGGTGGTATGCGTGGGTGGGTGTAGCCTATCAACAGCTGTACACAAGCCTTGGTCCACAGCCACAAACAGGAAAACACGACAAAAGGAAGCACACAGCTTGTGCCACATATAGGTCTAGCACGTGGTTTGCACTTGATTTGAGTGTATTTGGGTTATATGGCCGCCGCCACCGCATGGTCCAGACAGCACCAGCAGCTGAAGAAGCACATGGTGGTGTTAAGACTGCTCACCCCTTTCGCCCTGAAAGCAAAACTGCACAAATGTTATCTTGACAACTTTCTAACTTCTAATTATCCCCCAGAATTAAACTGATATGTTGCACCTCATTCAAAAGGCAGCCCAGAGTAATTTCAACCCCTGAGTAATTTCTACTGAACAACATTTACAATGAAATCATTACCTTTTTCTAGCTCCCGGAAGTAGACGGGAACCATACTGGAACGTGTACTTGGTAGCTGCCGGGCTAGCACCACCTGCTCTAGGCTAACACCCGCTTTAATGCCTTATTTCTCCGCTGCGAGTCACACCAGAGCACGCTGACGCTTCCTAGCTCTTATTCAGCCCCAAGTATTCGAGCCAAACAGAACTCCAGAGTAAAGAACAGAACAGAGCCGCTACAGCGAGGCAGACAGGCCGCAGCTTCTCAATGCAATAGTGCGTACGTACACACTTTTTCTATTTCATGCCCGCATCCTCCTTACAGACAGACAAACCCCGATTTTACAACATGACGATAAAATCGTGACCAGTGTGGAGGGAGGCGCTGTTTGTAAATGTGGCAAACATGGCGGCTGGGATGTTCTTATTAAGTCATGTTGTGCTTTGTTGGTGTGTCTGCTGGGCTGTTAAGGTTCAGTGTTGAATAAATAACTGCAGTTCAGGGATAGTTTTTTTTTTTTTAAACCATGACAAAAATACATGTAGCCTATTTAATTTATGCAATGGGCATCCCTATGAATGAATGAATGAATGAATGAATGAGTGAGTAAGTAAGTAAGTAAAGCAAAAACAAACCATCATAGCCCTAGTGGGCACAGCCAAACTGGTAGGCACAATGCATTTACTGCCATGCCATCATAAAAACAATGTCCATTTTTAATCAACCCCCCGTCATAATGCTGGTTTGGGTTTTACCTAGAACTGATTAGGACCACATGGGTGGACATGCCCTAGGTCAGTGCTGATACTCCAGCATGCTCGATAGATATGGGCAATACACTGCAAAACATGTTGATGCTTAAGTTAACATATATCATTACTATCCAAATCGAAACATGTTCCACCAAAACAGTAGCATTACAGGAGAAGCAGTAACTGTGTTTGGTCTTTTTTTCCATTTCTAGGAAAACCAAATTTTCCTGCTATGGACTGGAAATGAAGCCACGCAATCCAATACATTTGCATATATCCATCATTTCAGGCTACCGCAGTTTTGCTCCACCCATTCACTACAAAGTTAAGTGCTGCAGCCTGGAATACTTTCTGAATGGAGCTCATTTACATATTTCAGTCTTATACGCAGAGTATACAGCCCGTTCACTCCCGAGAGATATGCAAAAGTTAACTATGCTCGTTTTTGCTACAGAGAACGACAAAAGCATCGCAAAATGACCATAAGGGGGAAAGATACAGAGGGAAGAAAAGGTAGGACTTGGACCCCTTTCCCCCCCAGGTGAGCCCTTCAGGACAACTATCTACTCCCCAGTTATTTAACCCCCAAAACATTTACATTGACAGCATTTAGCAGATGCTCTTATCCAGAGCGGGGCATAAACAGAGGAACAACCGTGCTTAGTGTTCCGTTGGATAATGTTTCCCAGCTAGTGTAAGAAGGCTAGAGTCAAAACTCGCCTTGAGCTCAGACACTGCCTGAACAAGGGCCAGTGCTGCTACCTAGACAGAATAATACACAGACATGTATAAAGCATAAGTGCACTACCTAGCAACCCCAACCCAGCGCTCATACCTAGAAACACTCCAACCAAGGAAACACTCACTCTGCTAATGCTTTTGCCAACCTCAAACGGCAAGCAAAACCAGAAGATGGGCGATAAGGCAAGAATAATATTGTGACATTTTCATAATTAACAGCGTCACGATATCCATTTTTCCCTACATCTGATCAGCTGGGACAGACCAGTCAAATTAACCACCTATCAAAACCTGAACAGTGATTTGGACTAATTTAGATCTCTTCATAATAAAGTATGTATTTGGTTGGAGCTCTACAAGTTCTGCCCATATGCACAACATGTTCACCAACGCATACTAGACATATTTAGTCATATCTGCCAGTCCATTTTGGACCAAACAGCTGCACTGTTGGTTCTAAGACTTCGCACCGACTGTGACCGGTCCAAATGGTGTCACACGTTTGGCCGCATCACTGTAGCGTCAGAAGTCGTGTCTCTCGGCATGGAATCCGGCAGCCAGTGCAACATGCCAGACGTCTCGGCATGGAGTTGTAGAGGTTCCTAATGGTGTCCTGTGATAACCCATCCCATGCAGCTTGAATATTCTCACACCCTTCCTGCAGATGGTGCGGCAGGTGTGGAGGTGGAGTGATACCACGCCTTCTGGACGTGTGACAACAAAGCGTTCATCTTGGTGCTGACCACGGTGCCTCCACACACGGATTCGTTGGTCGTCTCCACCAAGACAAAAGCAGGACTCGTCACTGAAGATGACCCGCTGCCATTCTGAGTCACTCCATGACAGTCTTTGGTGACATTGACGTCGTGTTAAGGACAGTCGTCGTAACGGTCTGCGTGCATGTAGTCCTGCATCGTGCCGCTGTCTGCCAATGGTGCTGGCACTAACAGCAAGACTTTATGTCCGCAATGGTGGACACTCTGCGCATCTCGGACAATCAATCGGTTCGACCCGTCCATGGTTTGTGTAGGTCTCCCAGATCCTTCACGACGCTGACGCATGCCTCCTTCTATCCACTGCCGCCAACAAGCTGCTATGGTAGTATCCGCACGACTGGTATGGCCGCACAGAGCCTCCAGCTGCGGCGAGATGTGCGGAGAGCTCTTCAAGTGAATCTGAACACCAGTTCTTCAAATCTGATCACTTCTTTCATGGTTTGAAGCACAGTACACTTTTTAAGGCAGGGGTTCCCAACCTTTGGCAAGCTGCGGCCCACCCAACCAAACAGGAAACCTTTTGGTGGACCACAGCAAGAAGATTTGACCAGAGCTGAGTATAACACAGCCAGTGTGTCTGCATTTGACTGCAGTTTGCAGCCATTTATCCATGACGGAAAATAAATGATCTACAGCTACCTAAACACACAGCACATGAACATAACCAGCCAGCCATGTCAGTTACATCTTTGCCCTCCATTCTGACGGACCGAATATCGAGTTAGACCTCCAAATAATTATCACAGAAATATCCATCATCTGAAATTACTGGGCCTTATTCCCCAGCTGGAATCTTCTTTAAGCCCATAACACAGTGTTAAGGGAGATCCTGAAATTCACCGATATTTCCTTTATTGGAATCTATTCTTAGGCACGAATCAAGATCACAACAGTCATGAGCCTGACCATAGACTTTTTCTTAAGACCTCAAGAACACACCGAAGAATCAACTTGGAAAGATACTGGTTTTGCTATGAGCTAACTGCATGTATTAAAAGACTTCCCGGTCCGTTATCCGTCAGAACACTCATCATGCGCCTATGAAAACAATATAAACCAACATTAAAGTACAGAGGAGCCGGATGACGCACCAGCTGCCTAAAAATTAAGGGTGTCCATTTCCAGACCCTTTTTATAGGTCAGCTCAGCAGGTGCAGGACGCCTAAATCGAAGTGCGGAAGTCCGGGATCCTGTACCCTCGTATACTGTAACGCAGACAGCATGTTTCATCAGTGAAAATATTTACACCACTGGCGCCCAGCTTGGCCATGGAGGGCTGAGGTCCAACACCATCTGAGGCAACTGACACAGCATATTAATGAAGCATAGCGCCGGGCGATATACTGTATATCAGCATACCGCGATACTGAATCGACATACATACAGTGGTGTTGGTGTCGGTTAATACGATTGACAACTACAGCACTACAAACATTTTAAACAAAGTATTTCCAATATATGTAATACATAATAACTATTCTGTGGCTGCTATATTACATGTCCATCAATGCCGCCCAGCACTCACAGTAATTACATTTACGAAAGAAATATTAGACAATTTCACTCATTAGCATGTAAACAAAGTAATTCAGGGAGATAAATGATAAATTTAGACTGATACTGGCAATATTTATTGAGCTACACATACAGAAGTAGTGTCTCTCAGTATGCCGTCAGGCCGCCATGTTTGCTAACCCAACATGCCAGATGTCTCGGCATGGAGTTGTAGAGGTTCCTAATTGTGTCCTGTGATAATCCATCCCATGCAGCTTGAATATCCTCACACAGTTCCTGCAGATTGTGCGATATGGCTGGAGGCGGAGTGACATCAGGCCTTCTGGACGTGTGACGCGTGACAACAAACCGTTCATCTTGGTGCTGACCACGGTGCCTCCACACACGGATTCGTTGGTCGCCCCCACCAAGAGCAAAGCGGGACTCGTCACTGAAGATGACCCGCTGTCATTCTGAGACACTCCATGACAGTCTGGTAAGACACCATTGCAGTCTTTGGTGTGGTGTTAAGGACAGTCATCGCAACGGTCTGTGCAACTAGTTCTGTGTCGTGCAGCCGTCTGCCAACGGTGCTGCACTAATAGGACGGCTGGACGTCCATAAAGGTGGCTGTCGGGTTACTCCGCGCATGTCGGACAATCCGTCTGTTCTCTCTCTCCGTGGTTCATGTAGGTCTCCCAGGTCCTTCATGTCGCTGGTGCCTGGCTTCGTCTATCCACTACCGCCAACAGCACACTATTGTAGTATCCGCATGACCGGCCTGGCGCCCAATATGTCGACAAGACCATCCCATCCCCCGGAGCCCTACGATGCGACCCCTCTCCAACTCTTCCAACAGCTCGAATTGCTTTCGAACGTTCAAGGACCCTTTCATCCCCCCCATCCTAACCCAATGCATCATAATCATTTCATGAAACGAAAGTTGAGTAAGGGAACTTTTAGGGGCAGACATCTGGTTCCCATCACCGCCACTGAGAACTTTCTGCCCCTCCAGAACGAAGCTCTTAATATTCCGAACGCTTTAATTACATGTAAACATCCAGAAATCACCAGGCTCGCCCTAGAAGGACCAGGCTCAAGGTGTGTCTTTGAGCAAGCAAAGTACTGGGCTCTGCCCTTCGAGGCCCATGCCGGTGCTCTCCTGGATCGGTGCAAGCGCTCGGTCGTCCTCGGCATTCGCTCCTGATGGAGACGAGAGTGGACACACTCCTACTATCCCTCTCACTGTATCCATGGCAACAAGAAGCAAACCCACAGCCAGGGCAGATGCCATAATATTGCAGAGACTGACACCCAAAAAAAAAAAAAAAAACAGGAGTGATGCTGCGTGCTAGAGGAGGTCCATAGCGATCAACCCTTCCGTCCATGACAAATGGCACGAAACCTGAAACCTAGATTCAGAGGAACATCGAGCATCAAGCATGCATATCCACCCCCCCACCGGTCACCTTAGGTGACTGGTCAGATATAGGTGTTTGACCTTCTACATCACTCTGAATATGAATTTGATCCACAAGCAGGGAGCCAAGAGCGGAGGAGCATCCTAAATCTGCAGGAAGAGACACGAAAACGCAGCTGAAATCAGCTTCTTGCTCGAATTTCTCCGTTCCACCTTAAATGGTGCAGCAGCTACATTCTGGCGCCTGAGATTTAAGGTGGAATGGAGGAATTCGAACAAGAGGCTGACGAACAGTTAATAAGTTGCCTATTATTCAAATAATAAAAACGAAGCTGATAAAACATCATATCTCTTCTTAATTTCGAGCCGAAGAGCATTCAAGTCGATTTCTTTAGCACTCACTCCTGATATTACAGCAGTTAGCTAGCTAGCTAGCTAGGTTATCTGATAAAGCCACTCAGCTAGCCGACTCGCTAACCGTAGCTAGCATTTCCTCGTCAGCCGTTACGTTAGCGAATGCTAGCTAACGATTTAAAAACGAATTAACTACAAAACTACGCTCTTTATTTAAAAGACAGGCATTTCCGACAGCTTTTCAGACGGTAATATAACACATCTAATAAGTGGTTAAGCAGTCAACGTCACGTCGAGTGGACCGGTTAGCCACAAGCTAACAAGCTAGCTAGCCAGCTTCCTTCTACGCAGCGTAAAGCTAAAGTATGTACGCGTCAGTAAAAGGACATATTCGTGTCAATACAGCATTAAAATAAGACAGGCTCGGAAAAGAGAGCATTTAAGTCTTAGATTCTCCCGTATATATGAGCTACAGCCGATCGAAGTGTCAAAATCGAGAGAAAGAAATCAAGGCGTTAGCTTTAGCTTTAAGCTAACCGCTAATAATGGCGCAGCGGCGCCGCAGTGAGCTACCCGGCTGGCTAGTTAGCTAGAGGGCTCTCTAGCTAGAAATGTCGCTGTAACTTTCCCCCAACCCATGTAACCTACTAGTTATAATCGTGGACATACCCGACAGGCGTCAGGCTTCAACCGTGGATCATTCTATTGTCCATAAATCGGAGATTTCTATACATATTCCTTCAGGCAAGGCACCAGTAAGCACCTGAAGCAGCTTAAAGGTCCATAGACAGGGCCCTTCCTGTCTATATATAACAAGCCGGACAGAGACTCGTTCACCCTGCCGTTTTGGCCGCTCTGTCCTTTAATAAATATACTTCATTCACTACATCTGTCCCCTCTGGGGAGCTTAGCACTTCGGCAGCTATGCTCGATTAGCTAGGACTCCCCCCCTCCTCCTCTCCTCTCCCCGGACCCTCCTCACCCCCCCATAGAAATAATCAAATCGGCCCTCACGGGTCATACGGGTTGATTCAAGTTCTCGGTTTTTTTCGGTGTCTTAAAAAGAAGGGTGAAGACAAACAGCCACCAGAAGATCAGCGCTTACCATGAGCTCTAACGTTTTGTCCTCCATGTCCGGCTCCATATTGTTGTTCCCCCGAAACTCGCATCAAAAAATGGAAACCCAGCCCTGCAGCTCCGGCGACGTCATACGAGAAAGGGAGAAGCAGCGGGCGGGACAACGCGGCGGCGGCGGCGCTCCTGATTGGACAAAGCAAGGGCGCACAGGGGCGTGGCTTGCGGTGTGTTCTGAGCCGTGATTGGCTCTCTCCGTCGCCAACAAAGGCACTGAGGTGATCCCCCAAATGATTCACGTTTGTCGGTGGGAGTGATGCATTCGATTAAATGGCCTGAAACGTCGACTAGGTTTAACGTAGCCGACACGTTACACTTAACCTGCTGCTAATAGAGACAGTATATCAGCGTCCGTTCTGAGTTTGGGACAGGGCCCTGTTTACCACTGTCTTTTAAGATAAGAAAAAAACAAGTTTGGGGTTTTCCATGGCATCACAGAAAGAATAAATTGAATACATGTTAACTTAAAAAAAAAGATAAGTCTTTTATTATCCCACATGGGGAAATTTTCATCGTTACAGCAGGATACAAAGCAAGAGGTAGACTAAAGTGCCAGTTATTCAAAACATAAGAAATTACCAAAAAATAAATAAATCAAAATATACAACAAGAAACTATACAAATTTTACATGTGTAATTGCACAGATACGTATTGCACAGTTACTGAAAGATATTCCACAGATATTGTATAGATATTGCACAGTTACGTTCTCTTATACCAGCTACATAAATACTAATAATCTTGGCATGTTGGTATAGGCAGCCTGACTGCATGAGTTATAGCGATGTTGGCAGTCAGTGCAAGATGTATACAGGTGGTATACAGGTGATATACAGGTGGCATACAGGTGATATACAGGTGTTATACAGGTGATATACAGGCGATATACAGGTGGCATACAGGTGATATACATGAGATATACAGGTGATATACAGGTGTTATACAGGTTATATACAGGTGGCATACAGGTGGTATACAGGTGATATACAGGTGGCATACAGGTGATATACATGAGGTATACAGGTGATATACAGGCGATATACAGGTGGCATACAGGTGATATACAGGTGGCATACAGGTGATATACATGAGGTATACAGGTGATATACAGGTGGCATACAGGTGGTATACAGGTGATATACAGGTGGCATACAGGTGATATACATGAGGTATACAGGTGATATACAGGCGATATACAGGTGGCATACAGGTGATATACAGGTGGCATACAGGTGATATACATGAGGTATACAGGTGATATACATGAGGTATACAGGTGATATACAGGTGATATACAGGTGATATACAGGTGATGCAGTGCAGCAGCAAATATTGCACAGTAATTAAGTCACATTGGATATATATATAGAAATGGGTCCATATAGTGCACTACAGTAGTGTGTGCAGTGTGTAAGATTGGGGGGGGGGGGGGGGGGGTTCACTTATCAGAAATGCACTATGATGTACAAAACTATGGTTTCAATAATGTATAAGTACATGTAACTACAAAGCAGTACAGGCTATAATGAGTCCTGTGCATCTACATACAAGCAGCTCATCTTCCAACAGAGAAGCTGCCACCGCCATGTTTCTACAGTAGCCCAGAACACACCAACCACACACTGGCTGTACAAAGACACTTTCAAATGCCATGTTCTTACGCTGAAGCAGCAGCCTGAATTTGGTGGCACTGTAGCGCTGACTGGAAGATGCAAAAAGAAGAAGAAACCTTGCTGAAATGTTTTACCTTAGCGCATATCCATCAGTAGCTCCGTACATAAAACCCCAAGTAGCATTATGCCTTATCCCTACAAGGCTGAATTCAGCGTCTTAATAAACAGCTTCTTCTTTAAATTCTTCTATTCCATCTTAAATGGTGCAGCAGTAATTATAACAATTCAGCTGCCACAATCTAACCCCAGCACCGTTTAAGGTGGAACAGGAAAATTCCAACAAGAAGCTGGTGTGGAAAAAGAACAAGGATGTTCATTCATTCATTCCTTCATCTTCTAAGCCGCTCATCCTTCTGCCACATCCCCTCCTCACTCACCGGTCACTTCATTAGGTACACCTTTCTAGTACCTGCTTGGACACTCCTCACTCAAGGCCACTTCATTAGGTGCACCTAGCTAGTACCGCGTTAGACCCCCCGTCACTCACTGGTCACTGCATTAAATACACCTTTCTAGTACCTGCTTGGAAACCCCTCACTCACAGGCCACTTCATTAGGTACACCTTGCTAGTTAGTACCAGGTTGGAGCCCCCCTCACTCGCCGGTCACTTCATTAGGTGCACCTTTCTAGTACCAGCTTGGACACCCCTCACTCACAGGCCACTTCATTAGGTACACCTTGCTAGTACCGGGTTGGACTCCCTCATTCACTGGTCACTGCATTATGTACACCTTGCTAGTACCAGATTGGACCCTCCTCACTCACAGGCCACTTCATTAGGTACACCTTGCTAGTACCAGGTTGGAACCCCCCCCCACTCACTTCATTAGGTACACCTTGCTAGTACCAGGTTGGAACCCCTCACTTCCCGGCTACTGCATTAGGTATAACTTGCTAGTATGGGGTTAGACTCCACTCACTCTCCGGCCACCACATTAGGTACATCTTGCTAGTACCAGGCTGGACCCCCTCACTCACCGGCCACTTCATTAGACGCACCTTGTTCGCACCTAGTTGGCCGTCATCACTCCCCGGCCACCACATTAGGTACACCTTGCTGGCACCGTGTTAGACCCCCTCACTTACCGGCCACTTCATTAGCTACATCTTGCTGGTACTGGGCTGGACCCCCTCATTCGCAGGTCACTGCATTAGGTACATCTTGATGGTAGTGGGCTGGACCCCCTCATTCGCTGGTCACTTCATCAGGTACATCTTGCTAGTACCAGGTTGAAATCCCTGCACTCACAGGCCACTTCCTTGGGTACACTTTGCTAGTACTCAGGTAGGCTGTGGTGTTTCAACGATGCCCAAAGTGTGCCAAGAAAATATCCTCAATGACACAAAAATAGGCACACACAGTGGTTCTCCCACTCCACCAGCATTAGAGTACCTGCCAAAGTATGTTTCTCAGATACATGTTTGCAGGTACATTTGCGGTGTTGAGTCCAAGAGGTGCAACTTGTGTGGCACTAATCCATGTACACAGAATGGAACACACAATCAGACAAAAACAAGAAGTTTGCAAACAATGAGAATGTTTAATATATCTGTGACCTTATGTAACAAATGATTTATACAAAATATTGATGGATTGAGCAAGGAGATGAGAAAATACAGAAAATATCTGTTAAAATAGGGAGCATCTTCGGCACGATTACCTTCTCCTGTTAGACTACATCATTGGGTCTGCTTGCTGCCTAGGAAATCTGATCAAGATCAACGAGACTCTGCCACAACTACTGATAAAAAGGTCCAATAGGTGCTCATTTATCCGAAACCAAATCTGTCTGTCTGTCGCTAAACGACTGGGTGAAGTGGAGGGCTTAGGTTCAGGCGAACTAACATGGAGGCATTAGGGACATGAACCCTAATAGGGAATTACAAATCCATACCGTCACAGTCCAGTCAAGCTCAGCACCCCTCCATTACAGTCAGCGTCCAGGAGCCGTCCTTTAGGTCTCTGAAGTTGTCTCATCGCTCTGTAGTATTACTGACTCCTGCATTCCTCCATGATAAATGAATGGGAGTTCCGAGGAACCACTATGTGGTAACCAAAAAGGTTCCAAACCTGATGCGCTTTGTCCTGTATACATCTGAACGTGTGCCGATCCTCTGAATCACAAGAAGGCTAAACAGCCAAAACATGAATTTTGCTCTATGCAAGTTAACACTGTGCATATATGACATATGGCAAATTCACCAAAATACCCCAAACCACCCAAAAGCAGTTTATAAAATGTGGCTGTTAAGTTGTTTGGCAGTAGATGAGTACATTTGGAGTAGGTGGTGTTGGTAATATAACCCTCAGGATGTTTTAGGCTTCCAGAGAAGGCCTAATTGTAAAGAAGCTAAAAACTGAAAAAAAAAAAACCAACAGCTGCGGCAGCTTTGTAGCAGCCTCACAGGGTAACAACATGCCATGATGTCTGTCACAAGCTTCAAGTAACAGAGGAGTTGATAAATCACGGTTTGTGATTTCATGAGAACTCTAGACCTTCCAAACGTTCTAGATACGTTACTGTCCAAGTAGTCTAAGTAAAACACAGACTGTCTTTTAGAAGCATAAAATGTCTTGTGTTCAATCAGGAACAGCCAGAACACATTTATGCGCATCATAGTTAGCTTGGTGCTAACAAGCTACTAGAATCCCATAGGTCGGCTAGTAAGAGTTAGCGTTATAAGTTTCAGCATAAGAAGCTTTTATAAACTTCAAATGTCTTGTGTTAAATCTGAAAAAGCCAGAGCATAATTGCTGTCATTGCGCTAACAAGCTACTAGAATCCTATAAGATGGCTAGTAGGAGTTAGCGTTAGAAGCTTCAGCATTAGAGGCCTGTAGAAGCTTCAAATGGCTTTTGATCAGTCTGGAACAGCCAGAACTTCATTATCATGCGACTCATAGTTACACTGGTACTAACAAGCTACTAGAATCCCATAAGTTGGCTAGTAGAAGTTAGCATTAGAAGCTTTGAATGTCTTGTGTTAAATCTGGTACAGCCAGAACACATTCATGCGCATCATCTTTAGCTTTGCGCTAACAAGCTACTAGAATCCCATATTTCGGCTACTAGAAGTTAGCATTAGAAGCCGGAACACCCAGAATATCATCGTTATCACGCACATCATAGTTAGCTTAGCGCTAACAAGCTACTGGAATCGCATAAGGTGGCTAGCACAAGTTAGCATCACTGTAGAGCCCACCCCCTCCATCCCTTTATTTTCATTATGAAATTTGATTTTTTTTATTTTTATTGATTGATTTTTTAAATTTTATTCATTATGAATTTCATTCATCAAAAATTGAAGTCGTTTTAACAGTTCTGGTGTGCCACTACTATATAATAGTGTTAAGGTTTAATCGCACACTCATCACTTCAACGCACATGGGTGGTACAAATCACGGACGTACATATTTCGGCTCTATGAACGTAATTCAGAGGATCCAGTGACGGTAGAAAAACGCATGCAGGCCAAAACATATGATCATTTCGTAAATCCCATTCACTTTCCCTCATAGAGAAAGACAGCTTAGATCTGGAGTCCCTAATACGGGAACAACAGCGACTACAGAACGATGCAGCATTTCAGAAGTCTAGGGGCGAGTTCGGTTGGCGGGAGCTAGAAGCTCATATTCACATCCAAATCATTAAAATACCTCAAGGCAAAAGAACTGTGCCATCATTATTTCATACACACCACACCATTCAGGCACGCAAACACAGTTTATATGAGGATACGGGGGGGGGGGGGTCCAGGTGGCGGTAAAGCATCTAAAGTGGTGTACATCAGGCTGAGAAGGCCAAGGAACAAACATCTGCCCTCAGACAGGTGCAGCAGAACGGAGAGGCGATCCAGCTACGCCACGGGTCCTTCTGCGCAGGAGAGGTCTTGGTGCGCCATTGGGTCCACCAGGACAGGAGGAGCTGGCTCAGAACGCATCACCACCACCACCAAACGGATTTACAGCAGAAACGAGGCAGAAGTAAACTGGAGAAAGTGCAGGTGTGGACGAAAGGGGCTGGAGGTGTCTGCGCAGACAGCGCCTCTGTAACCTTTCCTGCTGGCCACACAGACTGAGGTTACTTCAGAATAACACAGCAAACAGCAGAAACTCTGAGAAAGTAGCACAGCAGCAGCAGCGGCCTGTAAAAAGGGGGAGGGGTTAAGAAAAGGGCTGCACGATATGTCGTCTGTAAGTGGCTGTCACGGAGGTCACCCTTGCCACGGACCCTTTTCCGACATCCGTATTGGACGCAGCGGAAGTAGTCAAAAGCTATTCAGTGGATATTCGTAACGGAAAACTCGACTTAAGGTATGGAAACGGAAATGTTTTATCTACTGTAGTTTGTTTATACCCGGAATGTTGTGGGAAACCTACACCGGAAATGTTTCCTTGCGGTGGGGGGGGGGTGTATAATGCATGTATGCATTAATGTAGTGTCATCTGTACACAGGATAAAACCTAAACAAATAAACAAGATTCCCAGTGTGTTCATTCCGCATGGGAAGTTGGGGAATCCGATGGTGCACATGTTGCGACATGCAATTAGATCTGAAAGTCAGCAAAACGGCTTTTCCTTTTTATCCACAACTTTTGACATCTTGAGAAGTTGCTGTTGATAAGTAATGAGTAAATGGCTTCATTCTCATCCACTCTCATTCATAGACGCCACCGCTATTGTAACGTCTTCGCTACTCTGACTACTCCGGAGTCGAACACGGACATCTGAAAAGGACCTATATGCGTATGAAGGCTCTAACCAATCACCACGGCTGTGACCGAAACAGATCCCTACTCGTGCATATTGCTAAACAAACAGCGCTAAAAGCATAAAATCAATATTTATTTATACACTCATCAACCTGCAAAGCTTTTCACCAGCTGCACAAATAATGCAACGCTTGCTTGAGCACACCTGAACTCGGCTTCTTATTCGTAGGCGTGGCTCGGGCCGTGTTTCACAGGGTGGGGAGAGGAGGGGGCAGGGTAAAGAGTACAACACCTGACTCTGCTATCTGTTTAATTCTTGGTCCATGGCTGCAGTAACCCGTCTAACTCTACAGAGCTGCTGTAAATTTCCGAAAACTGACTGACTGACAAAACCAACTACTGCCTGCGGTTAAAGAGGCCTTTATACATACACAGTTAAACAATCAGCACGTTGTTCCTTTAGCGCGTCTACTGAAGAGGGTCTAAACTGAACGCAGGGTATGAAATGCACCAGCGTTCAGCGAGGTGAATGCGGTTTAGCCGCGGGATACGATTTAATTACCAAAAAACAAACAAAATGTCTTGCTTGCCACATAACATCAGTCATATAAATGCCTGCCAGCTTATCGTCGACATCAGCAGTATTTTCTCTACTGAGTGTTTGCGCCGACGACTCCTGACAAAGCAGCCTTTGTAGAGAGCTCCGTTTGGCAGGATGCAACCGTGGCGCTTCGATAGAAGAGCGCTACCAAGGACTGAACTATCTTAGCTGGAGCCTAGCTTCTGTGATGCACAGTTCTAGACGGTATGCCATCAAAATGACTCATGCTTCAGGTACTAAGAGAAAAGTAGTCCTAACAGCGCCCTACAGTGGATCCAGTTCCATCACGGCTAAGGGTTTTCCACTGTGTGGTGAGCATCCTGACCCATCACAGCCGACGTGGTCATTCTGATGAAGCCAGGTATTAAAAGTAACCCAAAATCGTCCATCGTTTTTGGTCAAAGTAGTGTTAATCAATACCGCGACATGTAGTAGCACTGTAACGCTTGCCCTTATCGTGCAGCCCTAATCTGAAACCCTCACAGCCCATCAGCTTGCTTTCTAGAGGGGCCCGAGGCGGGGCAGGAAGGGGGCGTGTCTGGACTGTTGCTGTGACGTGTTAGTGACGTGTAGAGAGGAGCAAAACCCAGTCAACTTCATCCAGTCAGGAGATGGAGTCACTGTGTTCCAAAGTCAGGGATACATACACGTATATACCATTTCTCTTCCTTGTCGTCGCTTCACTCTTCTCTGCCCCCCGCCCCCCCCTCCCCAAATCATCCGCTGAGCAGTAGAGGCCAAATCCTGTACTTTTGAAAAATTCTCCATGTCAGTCTCGACTACCTAGTAGTCATCTAAATCAAAGAACTCATCATCCTCCCCCTGGTACTCCATGCCCTGGAAATCCACTCGGTACCGCAGAATTCCTGTAAAAAAATAAATAAATAAATGAAAGGAGAAGGAGGAAGAAAGAGGTAAGAACATGGACCATGGCCAATCATGCAGCAGCTCCAAAAGGTTTCTAGGGTTACAATCATGTACTAAAACATCAGGTGGGGAAATATCCTCAAATGTACGTCACTCATTTCTTATATAAGGGAAAATTGGAAAAGACAGTGCTGGGGCTGGACTTCAGGACAACATACCGTATAGCCCTGCTGTGATAAAAGCCATCAGAATGTCCTTTTCTGAGTGTACTGTGGATATTGGTCGTATGCAAAGCCAAACCTTTGCATGTTTCATTACAAAGAGCGTTTCAGTTTTTGCTCTCGAGTTAGTTGTAGAAAATTCTGTGACATCCACTGAGAAATGTCTGGCACACAGCTTCTGATTCGGTCTACCGAGTGTGGATCATCGTGAGGAAAGGAAGTGTTTAATTGCATGTCATTAGCATAGCTACATAATGATTAGGTTTCCTAATGACATCAGCTTGAGGTAACATGTACAACACTGACCCCTGTGGTGCAGATGCACAGACTGCATATATCCATATTACATGAAATGCAAATGCAACATAAACTCTTGGTAGTACAATAACAATAATAATGATAATTTAAATACAGCAAGGAGATTTTACATTAACTTATTTGGACCGACGTCAAGGTGTGTTCCTTTGAGAACACAATTTGTGAAACACAATACATCAGTGTCTGTTATTGCAATACTCGGCATGTCACAATAATATATTGTATCACGGGGTGAATATATTGTATCTGATGATTCCCAATTTAATATAAACTACCTGGCCTCTGCAGAGTACACCACAAAACTGTGGAATAATCTCCCTGCTGACATCAGACTTTCAGCCTCAGTTCATGTTTTTAAAAAACGTTTAAAGACTTACTTTTATTCCCTTGCTTTTAGTAGTTTGAGAATATTGTTTGGTGATTTGTGTGTGTGTGTGTGTGTTTGATTTTGTATTTTACTGTGTGGCATTGTAAAGCACTTTGAGACTTGGGACTAGCAAAGTGCTATATAAATAAAAACTTACTTGGTTAGAAAAACTAGCTGCTATGATTCTAATATTGGGCAACATGAAAATATCTTGAAGTACTTCCCATAAAATACCTATATATTGCAAATCTGTACTGTAAGCTGTTTTAGCTTTTCAGCTGAACACTGAGCTACTATTCTCACTACCTGCACTGAAAACCATCACATATACATCTACTGTTTACAACCACATACTTACTGCACACCTGGCTACCTCAACATACTGTACTTCCCTATATGTACGCTTACACTAAGCTGTATTTCACTCTACTGCATATGCTAACTGCTGTTTGCACCTCAGTTCTAGTGCTGTAACATACTGAGGTACAGTTACTGCTCTTACACGTTTTGCACATGTCTGTCTATGCACATATCATAATGTGCCTGTTGTCTATTTGTATTTGCACGGTTACTTGGTATGTCTCTATTATTTATAATCACGGCGCTGGAGGAGCAGCCTGACAGTGTTTTGTTATATTGTACAACCCTGTATAATAACAAAGCTGAATTGAACTGAATCCCTATTGCTTGTTGGTTTCTCTCATCCCCAGGTCTATATTACTCTCTACAGATGGTCTCTAATAATAATTCTGTTTGCTGTAGCGAGCATGCTATTCCACATTTGCCACAATGTTGTAATGTAAAGCAACATGGATTTCATCCAACACAGCGCAATTGAAGAGTGAAATCAACTTGAAATGAGTTTGTAAGAATAAATAATTTAATATATTAGTGTTTAGTTTGACTCGTGGGCAGGAACGTTAGTGGAAAAATGTTTTTGGGGTCCACACAGGATAAAATTCCACATCATGAAGATCAATTTATGCTTCCGCGTCAAATCTATGCCATAAGCACGGTATAGGTACCGTGTAGCCACGTACTCTATCCCATAGCCTAACGCGTACCTCCCTATAAATGTAACGCTGCGTTGTGGTGACGCAGACCGCAACAGCTGTGATGGGCCTGCTTGGTAGAGGCATCAATCCGCGTTTTTAAACTCTGTTGGACGAACCACAGAGTATACGAACATGGAAAACAGTAAAAGCAGCTATTGTTAAACGGCTATTAGCTCCAATGGCAACTTTATCCGCTCTATAATCTATCTATAATCTATAATCCAGCTACTATAGCATGTAGAACCCAACACCAACTAGTGCTCTGGCGGTGTAATTGCAGAGTGCCGCAGACACACAAGTGTAAACACTCGCTGAGTCGACGCGGAAACATAGAATAACCAGTGTTCACTTTAATGCTGGTGAACCTCTTAATCCTTCATTTCAGCCACTAAATTCCTGCGGAGAGAGTTGAAATTAGTCCTCACCCCCGATGCCGCCAAAGCCTTTCACAAACTGCGAACCCTCCTGGCTCTTATCCGTCACAATCTCCAGTGTGGCCCCGAATTTCTTGTAGTTGTTGGCGAACCACTCGAGCAGCGGCATGCTCTCTATGAGTTCATGCTCCTGCCCCGTCTAAAACAGAGATACAGACTCTGTTAGTACACATGCAATAAATCATAATAAATCATGAAGCCAGTAAGGATTAAAGTAGAACAGCCTCGGAAATGGTGCAGATTATTTGAGCATTACCGTCCACACTAGAGGCTGTTTTTCTACAGTGATAGAGCTACTGTACTGTCACATAAGCTCATTATATGATCCCAAATATGTAAAAGCTACTACCTTCTAAACATCTTCCTTAAACTGGGTCTTGTTAATCAATTGACTACTGAAGTCAACAAAACGAAAAACCATGTACAACTTATGTGGGTCACAGAATTCACTCCTATAGTAACTCACTCTCCCTCTTGGTGGTTGTAATCTAGCAATATAGTACCGATTTGGGGCATATAAACCAGTCACAGTAGGAGCTAGCTTCACTGAGGTACAACCTCCACATATGGGGGTGCTAAGTCATCATGCTGTTAAAAGCTAGACCTTCATAGTAAAGAATGGGAGAACTCTACATCCTCAAATATAAAGTCAAAGGATGAAGCTTCGCGTTTTTTTTTTTTTGGCTTTTTTGTGGTCAGAAATGGCACTTTTTACAATGCAATTAATATATTTATGTATCTATGAAAGCTCAGTAATGATGATTTATACAGCAACATGTGTTGTTTAGGGTCATCACAGGATAGAACTACGTATCATAAAGGCCAATTAATGCTACTGCGTCAAATCTATACCATGCTTGTGCTATACCGGCTGTACCGGGTAGGCTATATCTAGGTATTTATGAAAGCTCAGTAGTGATGACTTGTATGGCAATATAAGTGCACTGCCCGTCTCATCATTAGGCAAATGCATATGGTAGCCCGGCATTACTGCTCGATAATTACAATAGGCTGCACTACAAATCTATCATACACAGGTCAGGTATAGTCAGGAACAGCCCTAAAACAGTTACACCACACAGTTCCAGTGGTGAAGTGGTGAATTTCAGCCCCCCAGTGTTGCTCCATCCACCTCAGTGAGCAGAATAATCTAAACCAGTGGTTCTCGACCCTGGTCCTGGAAGCACCCTGCCCTTCTGTGGAGTCTCAAATTCCTGGGTACGACAATCACCAAGGACCTGAAGTGGGACTGCAACATTAGCTCCAATATCAAGAAAGTCCAACAGAGGATGTACTTCCTGCACCAGCTGAGGAAGTCCAACCTGTCCCAGGAGCTGATTGTACTGTTCTACACTGCCACCATAGAATCTGCTATGATCACGTCCATCACCAAACATGATACCCACAGACTGCAACGCATCATCAGGTCTGCAGAGAAGACCACTGGAGTCAAACTACCCACACTGTTGGATCTGCACACTTCCAGAACCAGGAAGCATGCAGAGATCATCACTGATCCATCACACCCTGGCCATCACTTATTCCGGCGTCTTCCCTCAGGTTGGCGATTTAGCCAAATGAGGATCAAGACAACCAGGCTACAGAGAAGCTTCTTCCCACGTGCCATCACACTCATGAACAGCTGAACATTACAATCCACATTCGGGACACTTTTCTCACTTCCTGTTCTGTGCCGACTGTCTCAGACCGGGGCTCCATCCTCTGTGCCGACTGTCTCAGACCGGGGCTCCATCCTCTGTGCCGACTGCCTCAGACAGGGGCTCCATCCTCTGTGCCGACTGTCTCAGACCGGGGCTCCATCCTCTGTGCAGACTGTCTCAGACAGGGGCTCCATCCTCTGTGCAGACTGTCTCAGACTGATTCTGATTCTGCAGCTGCCCTGCTCTAAGACGCCCCCTGCTACCCTGAAAGCGCTTGTTAATGAGCTGATAAGACGAATCAGATGTGTTGGGAGTATGGAAAGCACTGAAGTGTGTAGGGCAGGGTGCCTCCAGGACCAGGGCTGAGAAACACAGATCTAAACAAAGGAAGACCATTTGCTCACCTCTTTGTCCATGAAGTGAGATTTATCCTTTTCCTGCTCTGGTGTCAAATACAGTGTCTTCTCATCTAATCAGAAAAGGAAACCAGATTAATCAACGGCCGTTATCTTCATGTTTGAGACAGAAGTGATCATAGAGTATGACGAACGTTCACATAAATACCGTTTTCCGGCGAGGTGCTCTCAGCTCCGTGGCAGCGTAGGACATAGCGCATAGTGTCCAGGTTCTCATAAACAATGAGGATCTCCACGGCTCCCATCTCCAATGCTTTGAGCGTGTCCTCCACACCGAAACAGTACTTCCCCGTGTCCTGACTGATTTCATCAAAGTAGCGTCCTGAAGAGAGACACAATGATGCCTTAAATCACAAATAAAAGAGTAAATAAATGCTGATTTCTCAGACCAATCAAACTCCTTAAATTAGCAATATGGCCACACAAACTTATCATCAGGCATGTCAGGCACAAAAGTTCAATACGTTTCTCGATACAACATCAAATACAGAGTGTCTTATGCTCCAGCCTCAAGCTAAAGTTAGCCCCAAGTTAAAGTAATACTAGCAGCACCATGCTAACATGCTTATCATGACATGATAATATAATATGCCGCAGTATGCAGCCTCACTCTGATGTAGCATTACCTATTAGCTTCTTCTCTTGAATGAATTTGACGTTAGACAGCACCTCAGCAGAGAGCTCGATAGCCTGATTAAACCCATTCTCTCCTCCGTAAGAAATGTCGACCAGTTTCAGCACCTTTGCTTGTAATCTCTGCATGGGGGGGAGAAGGGAAACAAAGCACAAGTTCAGAAGCAGGACAAGACTGCCTGCAGGTGTCGGCAGAGAGATTACACCAAGTGGGCAAGACGGTCAAAACAAACCCACTTAAGGCATTTCCACTGCACACAGTGTGCTTCACGAGAAGACTGCAGACAAGTGTAAACTGAGAAAACACAGCAAAACTTTCTAGTTGTTCAAAGTAGTGATTATACCCTTTAGGGACGCACCGGAATTCATTTTTGGGCGAAGCCGAAATTGAACAAAATTAAACATTTGTTTTTTTTCATGGAATTTCATTAATTTTTTCAGCACTACATTAATTAAAAAGGCTACATGTTTTTTTTGCATCTTAGTTTTCAAAGACTTTCTAGAAAACTGAAGTTTAAACATATTTATTGAACACTGAACATTTTTAACCCCAGACATTCTATTCCAGCAGACACACCAACACAGCACAATATGACTTACATATATTAGCAAAAAAGCTCTCCCAGCCAACATGTCTGCTGCATTCACAGAGAGTGCCTCACTCCACACTAGTCACGATTTTATTGCGTTGTTGTAAAATTGGCGTTTGTGTGTCTTTAAGGAGGATGCAGGCATGAGAGAGAAAAAGTGCATGCCTCTGAGAGCGAGAAGCTGCAGTCCGTCTGCCTCGCTGTAGTGGCTCGGTTCTGTTCTTTATTCGGCCTGCAGCTTTGTTTGGCTTGAATGCTCGAAACTGAATAAGAGCTGGGAAGCATCAGCGTGCTCCGGTGCGACTCACAGTGGAGAAATAAGGCATTAAAGTGCGTATAGCCCTAGAGCGTTGGCGCTAGCTCTGGAGCTAACAAGTAAAAGGTCTGCTCTGGTCTTAGTCTACATCCGGGAACTAGAAAAAGGTAGTCATTAAAAACATCATGTCTGGTAAAAATTATTCTGTGTTTTCACCTATTCGGCTTGTTTTTTTTTGGCTATTTTTGGCCATTTTTGGCCCAATAATTTCGACATTCGGTGCATCCCTAATACCAATAACATACTTGATAACGATAACGATAAAACGATAGTGGCAGCATATCACCACATTTGACCACACACACACACACACACACACACAGCACACATACCGGATCAAACATGTCAGATTGGCTGAGCTCAGTCTTAAAGTCAGCTGATCCAGCAAGAACCATCCCGGCCACGTTGACCTTGTCGTTGGACACAAACAGCTGCACAGCTGTCTCCGCCACCTTTCTCACGTAGTTGTGTCTCTTCTCCATTCTCAAGCGGGCAAAACGCAGAGCAGACTGACCTCCTCGGCCTGAGAGAGACGGGCAAAACCAAAACAGTGAGAAGACGACCACACAATGACATTTTACTGTGCCTTTCAGGCAGATTCACAGTAAACAAGCTCTCATAATCTGAATCCATTTTGTTCACGATTCATATACTATTATTTATGAGGCAAAGAAGGAAGCACACACGGCGTAAAGGTTCATTTAGGTTCAACGTTCAGTACGGCCACAGATACAGACGGAGCCTTTGCTTCAGTTCGTCTGTAATTGTGCACATTCTCTGAAGGCCTACAGGTACAGATGGAATAGTGCAGTACCGCTGGAAATCGTGGGGACAACACGACCACTGCTATACAGAGACGACAAAGAAGAAAGTTCTGTAGGAACGTTCTGAAGCTGTGCGTGCCTCTACCCGTATTTACGCAACCTGGATGGTGTATGAGCAAACCTTCATGCATGCATACATCCAAGTTACGCTTTATATGACACTACTTGATTTGGACTGTGCATGTGTATCACTGTGGCACAAGGAAAACACAAGCAGTGAAATCAGAACTCCTGTTTAATAATCGAAATTTATCAGCTACTAAATGGTCTCTGAACGCTGGTAAAATCAGCTGGACCCGATTGGATTTGGCACAATAGCAAGTACACAACGCGTCTCAAACTCCCAAACTCTGTCTCTTTTTCTCCTCTCTCTTTATATGAGCCCCCTGGTCCAACTCTGACGGAGCCCACTGTTTGGCTGAGTCGTAACAGTGGAGTCGCCAGAGCTGCTAGAGTCGCCAAAGTCAACAGGGCTGTTAGAGTCACCAGAGCCTCCAGAGCTGCGTCTCCGTTGGCTGATCATCTGTCCCTCCTGCCTGACCTGAAGGTGCTCTCCTGCTTGTCAACCTGCATGACCAATGTTACCACAGTGGAGCCACCAGCATCTAGCACCGATCATGACCTCCATTTCTCACTTTGATAGAACCTGTGAGATGGTTCTTACTTTGTTATTACCTCCTGGATTAATCCGAATGCTTCTCAAAGATCTTCAAGCACAAACAAAGCAAAGCTTCTTTGCTGTATCTTGTCATAAAATCCCATTAGATTTGTCATTCCCTCTTCATCCAGTGTCGACCAGAGCAAGACGGGTTCTTTTAAATTCTTTGAATCCTTCTAGAAAGCGCTTTTCTGTAAAGCTGCTTTGAGACAACATTAGTTGTAAAAAGCGCTTGATATATACATTTTGATTGACTGACTGACAACAGTTGGAAGGACATTAGACAGGAATCGGGTGCGAGCTAAAAAGGGAAAAGTTGTCCGAAACTTTTGACTCTGAAATGACCTGTAGTGGAAGTCTTGCTCAACACCCATACCAACGTGGAGGATGCATAGATGGTTGTGAGTTATGATTGTTACAACGTTCGAGGTGCCTGTACACAGAGTGCCCTTCGTGGCTGCGGCAACAACAGTCCCTTATCAAGGTTATCTAGCAGATATGCTCCACGAAGCTATGCTAATAGCAGTTAGCCAAGTGGCTTTTCCAGACCACCAATATAGCTGTAATATCAGGAAGGTGTGAGTAAGTTACCACACTCTACCGTGCTTTTTGGGCAGGTCCACGGTGAACTTGTGCAGCACTTCCCTCGTGTTGCCTTGCAGAGTTCCGAAAAGGGCACCGCTGCCATCAATCACTATGAACCCGAATTTGCTGTCATCTGAGAGCAACGCGGTGAGAGCCTGTAGGTGGACAGCAGTCAGAAAGGTTTAAGTTCAGCCCTACAAAACTGTGAACAAGCTTTCAGGAAATCTTTTCTAAAACAGTCTTGAGATATTCGACTAACCATTAAGGTGGTGTAAGATACAGGAAATTAAAGATACGGGACAAATAATTACGATAGAGGTATATGGAACTAGAACCCACAGATATTTGTTCCTAGCATCCAATCTGCAAATGAATTTGATGATGCATTAAAAGGATTGACTTTATAAGCCACATAACATGCTGCATTTGAATGCACATCCATGTGTACCAATCAGACATGCGTTGTAAAGCCTTTCTGAACAACTAGCAAAGTTAAATAATACAGGGACTTCAGGAAACACAGTCCAGTTTGGCATTTCATACAAGAGCTACTATTCAGCCAGCACGGTAAAAGCTTCAGGCATATAGCAGATAAACAGTGCTGCATTTGTTTCCATGTGCCATCAGCAACAAAAAAATACCTGCCAAATTGACTGTAAATAAACTGAAATCTGGTTTAGAAACTCTGAGCAGGCCTAATAGATCTGTATTAGCTCCTGTGTGCACTGATTTGTCCTTCATATGTACACATAACACACATATGAACAAATAACTTCACTCACCTCTGTGTGGAATTTGTTGTCGCATAAATACAGAGATGTGTTGATTGGCTTAAACGGTTCAAAGTCAATGTTTACTTTCTTCTCCTTGCCTTCCTCCGTCACTATGGTCCCACAGTACACCACCAGACCGTTGGGAGGCACTGCAAAAGAGCACCAGAATCCATGAAAACATATGTCTACTTGTACTATATAGGATGTGTGGTAAATTCCAAAAGGAGGGCATTGATTTAAATGTATACGTGTTTGAATTAATTATAATGAAATATACACATAGAATTAATAAATTAATTACTGCTCTGCCATCAATTAATTACACCATCGCTGCACATTTTCGGCATTTACTTGTCTGTTTTCAAACTAAATAAAGCACTTTATCATTTTTGCCTAAGCTCCATCTCTGTGTAAATCACAGTTGCGTATTCAGAGTGGTGAAACCGTGTGACATTTGATGAAGCACTAATCTCATTTTTTGTGATGTCACAGATTTGCATCCCAGTCACCAAACTCTACTCTAATGTAGAAGTTACCACACACTAATGGCAGCCTCCCTCACGTAGAGGCAGTGTTTGTATTAAGACACACAAAACTGTTTGTGATGTAAAAGGTTCTACTTTATTAAAAGGTCGCACACTGCACGTTTGGTAAGTACGTTTTGTGAAACTCTCTGGTGGAAATGTATTACTGCACTCTTGTAAAGTCGTGTCTTCTGAGGATGTGAGTGACTCGCCTACTATTGCCATCATACTTTCATTTCTATAATGTTGATTTCGAGATCATCTGAGGTCTTAAACACTGAGCCGGAGCCTTCTTTCTAAGCTTGTGTGTGACACGTGTATGGTATGGCATGGCATAAAAACCTCCCGATGCCCGTTTATGGCATATGCCATATTAAAATTATTATTATTTCATGTTTTACAGAGTGACTCCATATTTCAGCATGTTTTAACTACTCGGTTGTGTTAGTGCCTACATCTCATATCTTTTAAGATTTATATAAGTTATATATATTATAATTTCATATCAGTTTTTAAGCTTTGTGATACATTTTGATTTAAATTTAACAAAAATAACTATACATATTGTCATATTGGTCAGCCATTACATTATACGTGCTTCTAGAGAGGCATGTTACTCGTGGCAAGCAGAAAAAAAAATAAACTCCAAGCTTTGAGCACAGTGTGGTATAAAAAGTTATTACTATAAAAAAAGGTTTGGATGCTTCAAAAAGTTTGGCGTAAGCTATGGAAATGGTCCGAAACACTTTATGAATGCCAACAAACACTTTCCCAGTTCAATATTACTGTAAAACTGCTTGATTTACTTCGTTTTTGATTTAAATGTTGCGATTGTGGAAAACCAACATTATTTATCTATAGACTTGGTGTCATCAAACACCAGCGATATTCCCTCCCGTGCCACTTGACACGTACAAACAGCAAGGCAGAGATTTAGAGCTGGACTAAGTAGAAATGTCCAGAAAATCCTACAGCCTTTATAAATAGAAAGTGTTCAAACAGCTTTATATGGCAGATAAACAGGACTAGTCAAACGACAGCAATACAATAAAGTAAAACAAGTAAGAACGTCCTTGACAGGAGGTTATGAGGAAGCCAAAGGTACCCACGTTGCGACAAACATGAAATTAGAGATGGAAACAGTGTTAAACAACTCCTGAACCGATAAACCAAAACTTATGCGACAAAAGTATTTCATGTGAAATGTGAAGGGTTGATGGAAACAAGCTGATTGACCACCAAGGATCTAAAATGTGTTTCATTTTAGTTTAATTTGACTTTCATGCACAAATAAAAAAAGGAAAATAAGCATTCAGGAAGCTTCATCACCTGCCACCAGTTGCTTCATCACTGCTCTAATGACTGAACACTACTACTACACTACTACTAAACACACACACATACCCTTGTTGTACAGTTTGAGTCTCTGCTGTACTGACGTGATGGCTCCCAACACAGAGAGTCTGTTCACTCTGCTCTTGATATTAGAGGCTGTCCCAAATTCATCAGCCAGCATCTTAGCCACACGAGAGATCTGGTCCTTAGGAGGGATGATGAGGGAGATCATACTGGTGCCGTTCCTGCAAGTCACATAACAGAAAACAAGTTAGTGAGTCACACAAACAGTACCTGCGACCTTCACGATAGGAGGGCAGGTTAGCAATTACGGTTTTACCCCACAGGGGCCGAAAGCAAGCAAGCAAGCCTTGGAGCACCAAAACTCGGTTCTCAATAATGCAGTGTTTACACAACAGACAGGGCTCACTAATAACAAAGGCACCAGGGGCCACGACAACAGAGCAGCCTTTCTCGCTATACACTGAAAATACATTTTCGTGGGCTTCATTCTGAGGTGACCTCTACAGGTAGCTTCACTGAAGGACGTTTAGGGCTGCATGCACTACTGGTGTACTATGATACCCTTCAAGAGATCACCCTTTAATCCTTTATTTCCGGCCATTAAATCCAAGTTACACAGTTGTCAATAGGTACTTCTTAAGATATTAGATATTAAAATCACCTATTAGATATTCTAGACAAGGAAAAAGAGTTTCCAAAACACTAGAAAGGATATGGGACTCCTAACAACCACCTGGAAGACCTGGTAGACCCACCAACACTGTCCCCCTCAGATAAACAGCACCTAATGCTTTCATCTCTGAGAGAGAAGAGAACATCGAGCTCCACTCCTGCTTCAGATCTGAACATCCACAGGTGTTTCTGTCCAACCTTCCACTGTGAGAAGACACCTCAACACTATGGAGGTCTGAAAGGAGGTGTAGCTGTTCAGGAAGCTCCTCACTGAGAAAAGGAGAGTCCAGACACATCAAACAAAGAAGCTCCTGGTGTTCTCAGAACCATGGGCCAACCACCCCAGAGTCTAGAACCTCAACACCACTGAATGTGTTTGGAGGTTATTGGATGATGAAAACCAGCTAAACCAACTTTGGAGATGCGGCTGCAGATTTCGTTGAGAAACTAAAAGTGAGTCTCAAAGAGGACGGAAGCTGTAATAAAGGGTAAAGTGTGGACATGATTAATACTGAAACAAATGGAATTAAATTACATATAATTGCAAGTTGCTGCCGATAAATTTAACTTTAACTTAAAGGCCGTTTTCATTAGAAATTAAATACGATTTACAACCCAAATATGCCACAGACACTGGCAGATATGCAACAGAAACATACAGACTGAAAGCTGTTTAGTGTCAAAACATATGAGCCATATTTCCTAGGTTAAGGATTGCTGCAGCCCTGCGTGAGAGCCCTGGGTCACAGGACCCTGTAGTTCCTTATTCGCCAGATGGAAATACAGACCTTCTGACTTTTCACTAGGGGACTAAATACTGCAGGTCTCGCGCAGGGCGGCAGAAATCCCATATTGGATTTCGCTGGGTGTGCTCATGTGGTCACCTGGCGATTTCTAACCATATCTAAATCTGTAAAAATCACGTGCCTTGTATGGGAGGCCAAGTAAGGACCTTTAACACCACTTACCTGAGAGTAAATCATTCATCCCAGTAGAGAGAGGACACGGCAGAACTAGCAAAGAGAACCAACGGTCTAGCGCCATCCTCAAAAACACTCATCTCTATTCCATACAGTTAAACATATGAAGGGTGGTCTCTGACTTTTGCTCAGTACTGTAGGTTCATATCAGGCTTCCAACTGTACGCTGGGTAAGTACACTGCAGGGCCAACTGCCATATTCCTACTCACGCCAACATCCAAGTCTGTAGGTCTTACTAAAAGACTTTTCTCCACCAGGTAGTGCATTACAGGATGGTGTGTTTACAAATCCATGACTGCACATTTTCCACCGCACCACTTCTGAATTTAATTACCCTCCTTCCCAGGGGCTTACAGGCTAAGCTAGAGATAGCCTAGTTTTAAAGTCCTGTTGTGTGATGGAAAATAAACACATGGTCCTCAAACAGGTTATGGACAGTCATGGATTCGAATTAGGGACCGTATTTTGTTGTACACCTTTATCCAGCGTAGGGTCAAACAGTCTGGGGACAAGTACATTTAATTATTTATTAATAAATAAAAAGTCTATATGGGCACATTACAAGGAGAATAATAGCATTTACTCTGGATAACGTGGCTAAATGTGGCTCATATGATGGAAAAAAAACATTTTTATTAAATAGTCTGATGGACAAACACACTGCTAAAATTCACTTTTGAATTAATTGTTTTTGTGATGTCAGGCCTTGTTCATGATGAGGCCTTGTTCAGACTGCCAGCTTACATTTTTTGGCACTGATTTAGATTGTATCCAGATTTTTGATAGCCTGTGATCCAGTCTGGGTAAGAAGCTGGACATGCTAGTGTGCATGTCAGCCTTAGTTAGTAGCGGATAAGTTACGCAAAGACTCCGGAAACTCATGGGCTGTGTTCAGACTCCAGGCAAATCAGATTTGCTTCTCAAATCAGGTCTTTTGAGACTCTCTGGATTGTAACTTGTAAGTGATTGGACGTCACCCTATCTGTACAAGCTGTTTGCTGTACTGACGTAGGCGTCAATAGCTACATGGCCATGCTGGTGACGTGGCTCTCACACACAGGGATGCAGGAGACAGAGGTGCATCAGTTTGCTCTGTCTAGTCAGGGCTCACAACTCTCTAGCACTCTTCTTGAAACCCAGGATGTCCGTCACTCTGGATGTGTCGTTCCTGTTATTCGTTTTGTTGTGACTGATGCAAGAGACACTTTGAAAGCCAACTTGAGTGGCCGGAGTGTCCAGACTGTGACGCATATGTAAAAAAAAACACTTTTTAATTGTGGTTTGAATGTGATTTGCAAACGTCAGATGTGTTTTTTTTTTAGTTGCCCAGACTATAAAAAAAATCAATCAGGAGATGCCAAAAATCTGATTCGGGCCAGCAGTCTGAACACAGCCATAGTACCATATGGATGGCAAGTAGCACGCTACGCCAAATACTAGAGATATCAAACCCCTGGTTTTGAAAACGCTTTAGTGTTCAGCACTGACTTAGCCACACTGCCAACCCTCTTAGCCTTACAACAGCACCTCAGAAACACACAGCTGAACCCCTCCACCCAGCTGATCACCACAAGTGGGTCCAGGGGTCGTACGTAACAATGCCTTCCTCCTATTGCACGAGGTTATTTAACAGGAGCTCACATTTTAAGCCACTACTGGGAAGCAAAGCTCGGTCTGCTGCCATGTTCCTCACACCACGTTCAACAGCTGTCAGCAAAGCTGGCTGCCAGCGTGTGGCCGGCTAGGTACAGTCCGCAGACCACCAGGACACAGCAGGCAGAGTTCAGTCCATACGGAGAGCCAGAGACCCCCTATAAAATACAATCACGAGTGAGGTGTGGCTGGTGGTCTCACCCTCTGGCTGCTTCAAGGCTCTTGATCAGCTTCTTGATCTTCCAGATTTCCACGTTCCTGTCCGCCGCGCTCGGGTCGTCCGCCATCTTTCAGCGTGTCGTTATCAGGGACCTGGTGGGGAGCAGAGAGAGAGAGAAGCAGCAGCTGCTAAAGTTAAAGCTAAAGCATCACACACTGACATAACATTACACCACGCGTAGCTAGGCTAGGCTAACGAGCTAACTGCCTGATCCGGAGGACAGACGGACGTGTTCGTGTGAGGGTCAGCTGGCTCTAGTTCAGTTTAACCAGCAGGGTTAAACCCGGGATAGTTCAGTTTGTGGTCGTGAGACACAAAGAAAGAAAAGTCGGTACTCGAGTGTCCTCGTAGCTATGCTAAGCTAAGCTAACCAGGCAGCTTGTGCGGTCGAAGCTGAAGTTGGCTCCGTATTGGAACTTCCCGTTCCACCTTAAACGCCGCAGTGGCTGGGTTCTGGCGGGTCTGGTGTCCACTATTAACTGCTGCGCCGTTTTGCTATGCTAGTAAAGTTTCCTTAGGGACTTAGGTTCCCTGGCTCGGCTAACTCGTTAGCTCGGCGCCTGGAGTCTCGTTTCCTTAAACCCACTTTGGGACAAAGTCTCTACTAAAGCGGCAAAGGCATACAATTCAATCAGGATGAAGTGAAAGTTTATCAAACTAACAGCTAAGCTAAGCTACGGCTAAAACCGTAATGTCACAAACTGCGCTAAAAGCTAGGATAAGCTAAACAGCTCGTTCCGGAGAATAAAGAAACACTGAGTGGATATGCATGAGGTTATAATCTTTTAGTTGACTGAAAACAGCTTTTATCGACGTTAAATCAATGTTATACAAAGTGACTAAAGTTTACTTCACTCGCCTAAGTTGTTACGTACTAAGCTACGCTGGGCTAAGCTAAGCTAGCTAAAATAAGATAGCTAGCCTAGCTAACCGGTTTGAGAGAAAGATACTCTTGACAGCGAGGCGCCAGAATGTAACTGCTGCACCATTTAAGGTGGACCGGGAAACATTCGAACAAAATGCCCCGTGACTAAAGTTCCCTCAACTCGGCTAATGTAGCTAAGCTAACCGGCTGTTGGGGATGAGCTCCGCGGCCTCTCTTGCTCTCCCTCGCGGGCAGCGCTACGCTTGGTGCGGTTTCGCTCTCTGCGTTGCCCGGCTGGAAGAAGAAGAGAGACCGCTAGCTAAACTTTTACTGCTTGTATCTGAAGGTGGAATTCAAGGCAGGTTAAAGGCGCTTACAGGCTGCTCGCAGTTCGCCGCTGTCTCTCCGGTTTGGAGCCGGTTCGCTCTCGCTGGACGCGGCGTGGTCCGGCTTAGGGGCGGGGCCAAGGGTTTTCCTTTAATGTCACTTCCATGGAAACGCCGCGGATATGACACATTCGCGCCTAGGATTGGGTAACCGCCTTGTCAGTCTAGACGCCCCGCCCTCTAGATTCAGTTTGTAGTGTTGAAGTTCGCTCAGGGTGTTTGGCTGCGTTAATGTTGCGCAGAGGGCTGAAAATAGAAGCTCGCTTCTGTTCCGACTCGGTATAAAGTTCTAATATCCAGATAACAAGGAGAATAAGAGCCTTTACTCCGTATCACGTGACTGAAAAAAGTATTAAAGAGTCTGATGGACAAAAACATTGTTAAAGTTCACTTTTGAATTCGTTGTTTTTTGTGATGTCAAAAAAATGAGGGCATGAGGCCTTGTTCAGACTGCCAGCCCAAATCTGAATTTTTGGCAGTGATTTATCTTGTATTCAGATTTTTGATAGCCTGTACAAAATAATAATGACAATAATAATAATAATAATAATAATAATAATAAAAATTCAATTTTTTTCTGTATCCATGATATATGCAGATTGTATCCTGATCGATACTGGATACTCTGTACAAGAAAAAACACATACAATTCAATTTTTGTATCCAAATTCATATTTGATAGTCTGGATAGCAAAAAAACCCCATAAAATTCCATTTTTGGTATATCCAGAGTGTATCCGCATTGATATGTGATAGTCTGGACAGGAAAAAACACTGAAAATTAAATTTCTGGAATATCCAGACTGTATCCGGATTGATATTTGATAGTCTGGACTACAAAACAACACATGGAATTCCACTGTTATATATTCCACAGAGTGTATCCAGGTTGTTTTTATTTTTTGTTTAAAGAAAACTTTCCCATCATCAACATTCCATATAACACTCAGAAGACATGTAGGTTCACTGGTGGTTTATATGTGTGTTGTAGACATGGTGACCCCTGGTGCCCATCACCACCACTGTAAAGTACATCTGAACCATCTCACACCAAAGCCACTCTCAAACACTCGACATCCCAAACACTGAATTATACAGAATTCCCTTTCAGTGGACCTCAGGGGCTCTTTGAATCATTAATCATGATCAGCATGGACTAAGAGCTCATGATGCCTGTGAGATTGGAGGTGGGGGGTGGGGGGGTGATCACTGACATTTAGCTGCTGTATGCTAAGCTACATTTAGACACACAGTCTTTAGAAATAAGGAGCTTCTTAAAGAAGAGTGCACCCCATCGAGAGGAGTCCAGTCCTGATGCCTATGGGAATCACAAACTGATATGCTTTCCAGGAGAAATTCCTTGTAGCTTAGGAGATTTTGGGAAAGGTCATGATGCTGCGCACACACACTGATCGTGCAGGCTTTGCCCCGTAAGAGGCTTATAGCCCTTGTTAATGAGCCGGACAGAAAATAACACCCTGTTTGTGTAAGTGGGCTGCAGTGAATACACATAAACAGCGATGATGGGAAATAAAGCAGGTTTTTAAAGGTCGTCGATGTTGGCTTTGGATCTTTTTGTCTATATGTCATCGGGAAATAAAGGAGGCTGCATTCAATCTTTCAGTGTTTCCTAGTGAATGCATATTCATACAGCAGCCCAACACTGAGCAACCTGTTTACACTCATTACTCACTCATCATTGAAAACAGAGTCCATGAGTCATCCTGTGAATCCATGTGTGGAGGCACCGTGGTCAGCGCCAAGACGGTTTGTTGACATGCGTCACACGTCCAGGAGGCCTGGTGTCACTCCACCCCCACCCCTACTGCATCATCTGCAGGAACTGTGTGAGAATATTCAAGCAGAATATCGGCAACTGCATGCCGAGACGTCTGGCATGCTGTGTTAGCCTGACGCCATACTGAGAGACACTACTTCTGTATGTGTAGCTCAATAAATATTGCCCATATCAGTCTAAATTTATCATCATTTATTGTTCCTGGTAACCTTTATCTTCCTTCCCAATAGCACTGCAGTCCCACACTTCCTTCTACGAGCAGCTGCATTTGACGATGAGTGTATTACAGTGTATTATAGGTTTAACATACCTAAATTAATATACATATACCAGAAACAGAGCTTTTCATATATGATCCCTGTTTTGTTTACTTAATGAGTTAAAGGGGAACTCAACACCGATTTCCCAAAAACAAAACGGTCAAGTCGTTCAGAGAGGTTTGATGAGAGTCAGAACTGTCCACAGTGATGCTGATTGGAACCAGACGTCCACCTCTAAAAGCTCCCTCACAGAAAGTTACTACATGAAATGGTTATGAATACGCTGCCTGATGTCTGAGACGCTGTTTATGATAGTTTTGGCCTTAAACCCCATTCATGGTGGAGGGATACATAAAATGCAGGGTGTGGTGAGGCAAAAAAAGTCCCCCAAAGAAAACGTATTATTTCCAGCTTTTCCAGATTTTCCCATCACCAACATTCCATATAACACTCAGAAGACACCTGTAGGTTCACTGGTGGTTTAGAAGATAAAGTGTCTATATGTGTGTTGTAGACATGGAGAACCCTGATTACCATCACCACCACCACTGCAAAGAACATCTGAACCATCTCACGCCAAACCCACTCTCTACATCCCGAACAACGAATTATACAGAACTGTGCATAAAAACGGTGGAGTTCATCTTTTAAGTTAACCCAACTCACCACTTGATTCCCATACATGATTCAGTTACACCATCAAAGCCAGCAGATGGCGCCATAAGCACAGATGAAGGCATGAGGCCAGGCGAGCTGAATTAAAGAAGACCTGTGATTGGTTCAGAGTGGGTTTTGTGTGAGATGGTTCAGATGTTCTTTACAGTGTTGATGGTGGTGATGGGGTCACCATGATGTCCACAACACACATATAGACTCTTTATTTACTGGTTTTATGTGGTAAAAGTTTCTAACAGTAAAATAGTCAACAAAAAAACAACAAAATAAGTTTTTATTAGAGGTTATTTTGCCTCAATACATCACTATTAATATAGCTAAATAAAGCAATAACCCACTCGAGACTGATTTTATCACAGGAAAGGGGGCTCTTAGGCATGACAAACCCTTTTCCCATGAAGAACACGCTGTAATGCACTGCCTGGAGTGGTTTACTGCTTTATTTAAATGTTGGCCACCGTAAAATATGATTACATACACAATATTTTAGGAAATAATTTAAGTTGTTCTTAATAATAGTGGCATTCTTTAAACTTTTATATGACAGTTTTACAGTCAAAAGGTCTTTAACTCAAGCCTGTGATATTAATGACGGAGCTGTTTAGCATATTTGCTATCTTTTAGCCTGTTAACTAACAGACCAGATGAGTTCTAGAGAAGAAAATAAATTAATCAGCCAAACAGAACCGGGTTCTTAATCCATCAGTACACTTATTAGAGTCATAGAATACTTCAGAGCCATTGAACTTTTCAGATGTCTGGTTCCTTTCACCACCACCGTGAACAGCTGTAAATTCTATATAAATTAATCTTGAATGGAATTGGAAATATAAGTACATGATTAATATGTGCACATCAAGAATTTAAGGAAACAGGATCTGAGAAAGTTTTCATATTAGCTTTATTTCTATGTTGAAAATACAGTATTGCATTGTACGCTACTCATTCAGAAGTATATGATCCATTCATCTACGTTCATCTCTACACCCATTTCCCAGCTGCATTCCACACCCAAATCCAGTATGTCTAAAGATTTTGAACATTCCTGGTGAAATTACACTGTTCAGTCCCTAAGTGAAAATAATATCTTCTGCAGGGAACACACTTAAATATGGCAATTCTGACAGTGCAGAAATTCTATTCATTTGCACAATTTAACATAATGGAAATAATAATAAAATGTGCCATAGCATTCCACAACATTCCCCAACATTCCACATCTGGCAGATTTTGTCCAAAGTTTGGCAAATCCAACGAATAAACAGTAATTCTCTATTGCAATGTACAGAAGTGTGTACTCTGTAGAGGATGTGTTCACAAATTTTCACGACAAGGCTATGTTCAGACTGATTATATCCAGGTTGATTTCTTATAGTCAGGGCAGCAATAACACATGGAATCCTATTTTTGGTATTTCCACATGCAGATAGATTGGTGATGTCTGAACACACAAATCCAATCTGATCACTTACAAATAACAGAGAGGACAATCATCTCCAAAGATCAGATCAGATCTGAGGACCAAATCCAATCTGCCTGCAGTCTGAACACAGCCTAACGCGACCTGGGGTACACAAACTTTGGCATGTGGCCGTACTTACTCAAAAGACAGCAGAAAGTTCAGAATACATCCGTTCCTACAGCAGGACCAGATACTGGAAGATGGAGGCCACGATATTATTATTCAAGTCATTATTAAGTAATGCCGTTCTCAAAGAGGCTGTGTTGCATAAGTAGAATACGGCTGAATGTAGGATTTCTCAGATGGTACCCAGAACATAGCCCGCAGCGCTTAGGCTGAATGGTTGCTCTCAGCGATGCACAGAACAGAAAGTTCTTCAGGGTTTCTTGGTGGATTTACTGAGCCTGTCACCCAGCTGCTGGATAAGGTCAGCTAGCTCCTCCGTGGCCTGAGATTTCTCCTCCAGGAGCTCGTAGCGGAGGCTGGAGATGTCCTGCTTTATCTCCTTCAGCTCACCTGAACACACACACATATGCACACACACACACACACACACGCACACACACACATATACACCAACTGTTTATTTGTGGGAGAAACTGAGCCAGGCTGACGCTGTTGCAGGGTATAAAGTACCTTCCTGTTCTGACCAATATACAATCATCATCCAAAGAACAGCTGCACCCAGAAGGAAGTGTGGGATTGCAGTGCTATTGGGAAGGAAGATAAAGGTTACCAGGAACAGTAAATGATGATAAATCTAGACTGATATGGACAATATTTATTGAGCTGCACATACAGGAGTAGTGTCCCTCAGTATGGCTAAGGCAACACGCCAGACGTCTCGGGATGGAGCTGTAGAGGTTCCTAATGGTGTCCTGTGATAATCCATCCCTTGCAGCTTGAATATTCTCACACAGTTCCTGCAGATGGTGCGGTAGGGGTGGAGGTGGAGTGACACCAGGCCTTCTGGACGTGTGACGTGTGACAACAAACCGTTCATCTTGGTGCTGACCACGGAGCCTCCATACACGGATTCGTTGCTCGTCTCCACCAAAACAAAAGTGGGACTCGTTACTGAAGATGACCCGCTGCCATTCTGAGTCACTCCATGACAGTCTGGCACGACACCATTGCAGTCTTTGGTGACGTAGACGTGGTGTTAATGGCAGCCGTCGTAACGGTCTGCGTGCATGTAGTCCTGCGTTGTGCAGCCGCCTGCCAATGGTGTAGGTACTAACAGGATGACTAATGGAGGGCATCACCGCTTCCTGAATGTCTGCAATCGTGACTGTTGGGTCAGTCAGGTACAGAGATAAGACCCGTCCTTGCTTACGGCTCATGCACATCCGAGTGTGAAGCTTGAATCATTCACATGTCTCACAATGTCAAACCTACCCACCAAGTTTCATTCCTGTTGGTTGATTCCTTCTGGGTGCAGCTATTCGTTTGATGATGGATGTTTGTATATACAAGATATGATAGTTTTAAATGATGGTTCATCCTGAGCTGAAAGCACACTGAGAAATGTGGTTGGACAGTCTCGTAGTGAATGCTATGTTAGGCTTACCCTCGTTGATCTCGTCGTTCTCGCTGTCTGTCTGGGCCTTCAGGACGTACCGCTTGATGAGGCGCTTCATTAGCTTCTGTGTTCAAGCCAGCAGGTTAAAAACGAGAGCAGTTTTTCAGGGATTTCAAAGACTGGGAGTCACGTCAGTACATATCGACACATATCAAACAGTTCAGTGAAGTGTCTGGAAGAGCAAACTAAGGCAAAGAGAAGGAGGAACCTGGTATCTGGTTGGGTGTTTGATGGTGTTTCTTACGGTGTATTCATCTTGGGCTTGGTAAGAGCGAAACCTGTGAAGCTAAATAAACAAGAACAAACCAAATCAGTTCATCAAAACTCCAAACCAGGCATCATGAATAAGAACAGCTATGTCTCATCAGATCAGGACATTATAACCACCCCTGGTTTGGAATGAACTCGGCTTAGGACATCACCAATGCCACATGATGTGGTTTGCTGCATGTTAAGTGACCAGTCAGTTGTAGCAGATTGTAAAAGAGCATCATGGGCAATGGACGCGATCTGACTTATGTCCAAACGGTCATGATAATAGGATCACTGCTAACTTCGTTGGATGTTCTAGAGCTGCTGTAGTGAAGGTGTTGAGTGCCTCCCAATGGCATAACAGTGGTGCCCTCATGGACTGTTGCTGCCAGAGGGGAACAACGACTCCGGTGAGTGGTACAGAGTGTAATTGGGCACTGGAGGATTGGGAAAACGTTGACTTCTTGGACAAATCCAGGTTCCTGCTGGATAAAGTGGACAGACAGTGAGTAAAGCCTCTTGGAGGCACCTGTGGGCCAAACACAGGGTGGTGGTGATGGCAGTGTACATGTCTGCATGATGATTTCGGACCACTAATAGCAATGCATGAATCTGTGAACACCAACAGCAATCGTAGTAGATCATGTGGACCCATATAGGTTGATGTTCTTCCCTGATTGTAATGGTCCATCATGAATAGGCACTGCACAGGCCCATTCCAACTGCAGCAGAGCACTAAGTTCCCTCAGATTGTGTGGTTGCGGGTCAGCACAGTGAACCTGGCGATCCAAGTGTCATCCAAGCCAAGGGTGGTTATATGACCATATTGTGATAGATGTATGTTTACTAACATGGCTTTGACTAAGAATCCCAATTAAGCCACCAAACGTATCCGGAATACAGTCTAGGTACATAGACTATGGTGTTAAAATGAAAACACTGAAGCTGAGGAAAGGCGCTGCGAGGACTCTCCAGCAACTTCCAACCTTTGTCCGAGAATTGGGCACGTCCACGTCTCGCTGGCTGCCATGGCGACGGCCTCTGGCCTTGCAGAGTCTGACGAGGCAGGCTCTGGTGCGCAAGGCCATGTAATAGAAGGACTTAGGGCTGGGCACCAGATTGAATGGAGGCGGGAGGGTCCTGCCCTCGTCGAAGTAAGACAGCCACAGCTTGGCACGGGCAAACTTCCACTCCACGTCAGCGTCCTCCTGCTCATACAAACAACACAAGCGATCAGAGGCATAGCAGACGGAGAACACCATTCGCATATATGCCAAACAGAGTGCTGCGCTGAATCCACTTGATCCAAATATCATCTATTTAGATATCAAACTGAGTTGCTGTAGGGCATTTTGCTCATGTGGGAATTCTGTACATCGGGTATGCTCAGAGACAAGCTGAGGGGCTCTAAAAGGACGTTTTGTGGGGACACTTTTGAAGGTACTGAATCAGGAATTTCTCGGGATGTGTAGAAACCAATACAGACAAAGTTATTCCGATATTGTGGTATTTAATACACAATTGCAATTCATTTGCTGAATTTAAAGGGGACCTTTTATGCTCAGGATGATGGGGCTATAAAGCCCTGCGGGGTGTGAGTGACGGGATCCATAGATTGGGAAGAGGTGGTAGAGTGCAGTGAACGTCTTGTTCCATGTGTGGAAAATGGCTCCAAAGCAGATGTTAATGACTGGCTAAAAGGAGTGACTGCATTTGGGTGTGCCAAAGACCATAGTGTGAAGGAAGTAGCTGAATCTGCAGGTGTATGGAAGCGTACGGTCATACGGGTCTACCAGCAGTGGCTAAAATCCCAGTCTACAGAGAATTCTCCAGAGTCATATCCAGAGTTGTCTCCTCTCTTCAACAACCTTCACAAGTTAGACTGGAGGAGGACGTTTCAGAGTGGTCAGTTCATACTGGTTCAGCTCACTGTGTGTTGTGTGAGGGCGTGCCAAGCTTGCTGGCAGACGGGCAATAAGGACCGTGTTATGTGATGACATCACCTTGCAACAGAGAAAAGGACTGGAATTCCAACGAGACGTTTCAGGTAGCTGAGGAAAGTGGTTGGTTGTGGGAGAGAGTTTCTCAATCTGGCGTGTACACTTCTTCTTCTTCTTCTTCTTCTTCTTCTTCTTCTTCTTCTTCCTCTTCTTCTGCCTCTTCTTCTAGTTCTTCTTCTGCTTCTTCTTATTGTTCTTCTTGTTCTTCTGCTTCTTCTTCTTCTTCTTCTTCTTCTTCTTATTGTTCTTCTTGTTCTTCTGCTTCTTCTTCTTCTTCTTCTTCTTCTTCATTTTCTTTTTCTTGGTTGAAAAAGATTTTTGTCTGCCAACTCATCCTGCAATTTTTGAGATATCGACACCGCTCCAACTCCTGCTTGGTTAGTCTGATCGGGAATGTTGTGCTTGTATACGGCTTTTTCCCGTTTAATTCCAAATATTTTCCTATTAAGAAAGAATGGGGTGGAAAAGTACACGCCCATCTACTTTACTTCTGCTCGACCTACAGACACTGTGTCACATACAGTATGTTAGGGCAGACCCCCATGCACTCGTCTGTCTTTTTTTGTCATCTCTCGTTCCTCCCGTTCAGTCCCATTCATTCTTGACCCCACCCAAATCCTATCGTCTCCTTTAACCTACAGCCCCCAAACTGCATGTACTTGCTCAGGGCAGATCCCCAAACTCTAATCCACAGGCATACTGACCTGCACTCCTCTATGTATTGTTTATTCATCACTCGTCTCTCCCATAGACTACCATTCATTTTTAGCAACACCTAGCAAATACTCTGCATTTGCATCAGGATTTGATGGTAAGATCATTATTATTATCATACAGAAATGTTTCACTGCACCTTCATGATTTCCAGATGCTTTTAGCAGCCCACTTGTACACGGTACTGGAAGCTCAGCTGTAAATATCAGAACTGTCTCAATAACCCGAAAGACGACTGTTGATTAAGGAATATCCAGATGGAGCTAACAGCTATAAATACTCCTCCTCTCTTTCCTCGATCACGACGGTGTGTGTGCGCTTCAGATCGCACTGTGACGGTAACAGTAACCATGGCAACAACAGAAGGCCCATGGCAGCAGGCTTTTTTCTTTTTATTTATTTATTTATTTATTTTTCCTTTCTTTTCAGCATCTGAGTGATCTCTGAGACTCTGCAGACGCCATGGTGGACACCCAGGCTCACCTCGATCTCCTGGTATGAGTGGTTTATCATAGCGATCAGCATGTTGAGCAGGACGATCACCATGGTGACGTTGTAGACTCCATACAGGACGTAGCCGATGTTCTCGATGAACTTGTGATCGTACTTCAGCACTACAGAGATCACCTCACTCAAACCAAAGATGGACCAGAACAGGGTCTTGAAGCTTTCTTCCACCCTGCAGAAGCAAAACACGCACGTACGTAACATGAATTACATTGCACAAATAGCTGCACCCAGAAGGAATCAGTCCACAGGAATAAAACTTGATTGGTAGGTTTGACATTGTGAGACATGCTCATGGTTCAAGTTTCACGCTCGGCCACACATTGCAAGCAAGGACGGGCCTTATCGCTGTACCTGACTGACCCAACAGCCATTGTGGACATTCAGCAAGCAGTGATGCCCTCCACAAGTCATCCTGTTAGTGCCAGCACCATTGGCAGACGGCTGTACGACGCCGGACTACATGCACGCAGACCGTTATGACAACTGCCCTTAACACCGCCGTCAACGTGGTGTTAATTTGTATTTATAGTGTCAGGTTTCACAGTGCACAAGGTCTGTACACCTACAGGGCCCCTTAAAGTCACTAGTGTTCACTGAAGTTCTGAACACTTACGTGGTGAAGGCGGGGTTGTACTTTGCGCCGAGGTAGTAAGAGTACAGATTAAACATGCCGATCATGAAGGCCAGAAAGACCATGATGAAGATGACCATGAACTTGAAAATGTCCTTCACGGTGCGGCCCAGGGAGATCTGTAGGGGTCCGAAGCTTTCGTTGGCCGGCAGGATGTAGGCAATGCGTGAGAAACTCAGAACTACAGCGATGGAGTAGAGACCCTCAGAGATGAGCTGGGGGTCAGAGGGGAGCCATCGGTTCCTCGCTGGTAAACACACATGCATAAAAAATTGAAAAGATTAAAAAATGGTCATTAATCAGATCATAAAGCAGCACATAAAGCCCCCAGAGAACCCAAATCTGTGTGCTCTTCCTAATGAGGTTAATACTGATATAGTTCACCATATTTCTCTCCTCTCCATGTACACTGGGCGGTCCTAATCCTGGGAAACGCTTCCCTAAGCATCTCCCTGACCAATAACAAAGCTGATGTCTCTGGCCCCGCCCACACAAAACAGTTTCAGAGTCAGAGAAACTTGCAGAGTTCAGACTGCACTAAAGCTAACCAGTATAACCAACAGCAAGCAAGCTAGACCTCCTGTCTGTAGCTGCCCCTCACCCCTTCATTCCTCTATCCATACACCCACACTGTTCCTTCACCCCTTCATTCCTCTATCCATACACCCACACTGTTCCTTCACCCCTTCATTCCTTTATCCATACACCAACATTATTCCTTCACCCCTTCATTCCTTTATCCGTACACCAACATCGTTCCTTCACCCCTTCATTCCTTTATCCATACACCAACATTGTTCCTTCACCCCTTCATTCCTTTATCCATACACCAACATCGTTCCTTCACCCCTTCATTCCTTTATCCATACACCAACATTATTCCTTCATCCCTTCATTCCTTTATCCGTACACCAACATCATTCCTTCACCCCTTCATTCCTTTATCCATACACCAACATCGTTCCTTCACCCCTTCATTCCTTTATCCATACACCAACATTATTCCTTCATCCCTTCATTCCTTTATCCGTACACCAACATCATTCCTTCACCCCTTCATTCCTTTATCCATACACCAACATCGTTCCTTCACCCCTTCATTCCTTTATCCATCACAAACATTGTTTCTTTATCCCTACATTCCTTTCTCCATACACCAACATTGTTCCTTCATCCCTTCATTCCTTTCTCCATCACCAACATTCTTCCTTTATCCCTTCATTCCTTTATCCATCACCAACATTGCTCCTTCACCCCTTCGTTCCTTTCTCCATCACCAACATTGTTCCTTCACCCCTTCATTCCTTTCTCCATCACCAACATTGTTCCTTCACCCCTTCGTTCCTTTCTCCATCACCAACATTGTTCCTTCACCCCTTCATTCCTTTATCCATCACCAACATTCTTCCTTTATCCCTTCATTCCTTTATCCATCACCAACATTGTTCCTTCACCTCTTCATTCCCTTATCCATCACCAACATTGTTTCTTTATCCCTTCATTCCTTTATCCATCACCAACATTGTTTCTTTATCCCTTCATTCCTTTATCCATCACCAACGTTGTTCCTTCACCCCTTCATTCCTTTATCCATCATCAACATTGTTTCTTTATCCCTTCATTCCTTTATCCATCACCAACATTGTTCATCCCTTCATTCCTTTATCCATACACCATCTAGTTATTCCTTAATCACTTTGTCTGTTCATTTGTTTGTCCGTCCATCTGAACGTCTGTTCCTCTGTAATCAGTTAGCGTCACATAAAAGCTGGATAATGATGTTAGTTCTGTATGAGGGGCAGAGCAGGTTAGGAATGTTGGGCAGAGAGCTGTCAATCAAGCTGCTCATTAGCCATGCCCACACAGTTCTCACACAGTTCCCAGCTTTTTAAAGAGGTGTTTATATCTATGTACATAAATAACAACAGTCTACTGATCAGCGTAGCTAAGTATTCCAGTATTCCAGATGTTGACTACCAGTATATCTGTATTCACCGTAAGTGAAGTAGGCCACATCGGCGGGCAGAGAGGCGTTGCTCAGGTCAGCGCTCGTCACGTACAGGTCCACGTACAGCTGTGCATGAGACGCTCGCAGAAAAGCCATGAACCGCGCTGTGAATGATGCCACAAAGATGGACAGCATACCAAAGTCCAGGATGTTCCACAGGTGCATTATATACTCACGAGGCCCTTCCTCCCAGATCTCCTTACACTCTGCCCAGATCATTCCTGACCACAGGAATAGAACAGCTCCAATCACGGTCAGCTCTAATGATAAGCTTCAAAAGGGTTACCATTGAGATGATAACAATCGCTTCTGTTGATAAAGTTCATTATTTGTATTCAAGGTTTATGATAATATTATTATTAATATTGTAGATGGTTTATTCAACGTTTCAGAACATCAGTTGGTTAAACATGGCAAACAATAAATAAATGAATTCATTATAAAGGGTCTCCCTCTTTGTGATCCCTACTTTAAGGCATTCTGCACGTCCATTTTATTATTACTTATGCAATATGGCCAAAAGTATGTGGACACCTCTCCTAATTGTTAAGTTCAAGTGTTTTAGTCACAACCACTGCTAACAGATGTAACCATGGGTGTGCTTAGACAAACACTGGCAGCAGAGTGGGTCATGTTGAAGACCTTACTGGCTTTAAACATGGTCTTTGCCACAAGCCCATTCACAAAGTGTCTGTCCTGCTAGAGCTGCCCCAGACAACTGCAAGTGCTCAGGCACAGAACCAAACAGGCAAACCACGCAAACCTACAGATTTACATGTAGAGTGTAAAAATTGTCTGTCTTGCTGGAAGCGACGTCAGCACAAGAACTGTGCACTGTGAGCTTCATGAAATGAGTTTGCACTGTTGAACAGCTGCACACAAACCTAAGATCACTGTGTGCAATGCCAAGCGTTGGCTGGAGAGGTGTAAAGCTCCACCACTGGAGCAGTGGAACCGTGTTCTCTGGTGTGATGGATCATGCTTCACTCTCTGGCAGCCTGATGGAGGAATCTGGGTTTGGTGGATGAATACATACCGGAATGCAGAGTGCCAACAAGGTTTGGTGGAGGGGAGTAATAATCTGGGTGAAGGGGTTTCAGGGTTTGGGCCCCTTAGTTCCAGTGAAGGGTGATGTTAATGCTACGGCACACAAAGACATTTTCCACAGTTATATGCTTCCAGCTTTGGAGCAGTAGTTTGGGGAAGAACTCCTTCCTGGTCCAGCATGACTGTGTCCCTGTGCACAAAGCCGGCTCCATAAAGGCCCAAGGACCGAGGAGTTTGGTGTGGAGGAACTCCAGTGGTAAGCAGAGACCCCTGACTCAACATCAGTGCCTGACTTTGCTCTTTTGACTGAATAGGCACCATTTCCCACGGACACACTCTGAAATCTTGTGGAGAGCCTTCCCAGGAGAGCGGAGACTGTGGGGGCATGCCTATATTAAGCTCTGAAAGTGGTACTGACAGGTGTCCACATAACTTTGGCCATGTAGTGTATATATTGATGTTATACAGCTTTCCAGAACATGTCAGAATTCCATAATCATTGAGAAATAAACAACGCATAGCCATACTAACCAAGCACCCATTTCATAATTAGCATCTCGGTCCAGGAGAACTGGGTGGTCTTGACGCGGAACACCTGGCGCGGGTGGTCAGTGATCGTCTCGTTGGGCAGGTTTTTGACTCCTACAAAGCGGTCAGAGGCATTGAGCACCAGCAGGCCCAGGAAAATGGTGAAGGAGACAGCATGGGCAACGAACTTTGTGAATGGACTGCGAAGAACCCGACCCAGCTTTGGGAAAAGAATCAGAAGAGCACAAATTAACCTTCACAGCTCCGGCATAAAAGCATACAGGGTCTCTGGACGACTGTGTTTGATAGCACATGATCTCTCCTCTGCACAGTGGATATGAGGGGGTGCTGATGCTGTTCCAGACTGTACCTTGCTGTAGGGCATGATCCAATATGCAACCGCCAGGAAAGGTAGACCCACCATCACGCCCAGCACTGTTAAACATTTCACGCCAATAGGCTGTTGCCTCAAGCCAGACAAGTTCTCATACCAAAGAGTCAGGAGCTGCTGCTGACAGTTCGGATGAGCTACAAACTGCACAAAAACAGTGAAGAGTCATACACCGCTCAGGAAAAGTTACAGGCCGGCAAAGAAAACTGTTTCTAACTTCCAGAATGTGTTAGTGCTAATACAAACACTATACAGCATTAAAAACCCCTAACCCCTACATTTACACTAAACCCTAACTCCTACACTTACACTAAACCCTAATCCCTACATTTACACTAAACCCTAACCCCTACATTTACACTAAACCCTAACTCCTACACTTACACTAAACCTTAATCCCTACATTTACACTAAACCCTAACCCCTACATTTACACTAAACCCTAACCCCTACATTTACACTAATCCCTAACCTCTACATTTACACTAAACCCTAACCCCTATATATACACTAAACCCTAACCCCTACATTTACACTAAACCCTAACCCCTATATATACACTAAACCCTAACCTCTACATTTACACTAAACCCTAACCCCTATAT
>CM067490.1:27186713-27215111 GCA_034552555.1 Semaprochilodus insignis | reverse complement strand
CCTCTTCAGTCCCTTCATTCATCCGCCCCCTCCCCCCCCTCCGTTTCCATTAATCTCATGATCCAACACTCAGCTTGGGCCACAGACACACTTCAAAAGCTCAGTGCAGCTGTTCACACTCCACATATCCTTCAGGAACATTCAGTGGAACATCCATCATGACCAACACAGGACCCATGGGTATTACTAGCATCAGTGGAGGCTGGGCAATCGGGCCCCTTAGTGCAGGCCCTTAACTATGTTATCGCACTCCTTACATCTCTGCTAATGCAGTTTTACTCCATGTGCTGGATTATTAGCAGAAACTTTCAAAATAAGGCCAATTTTTGTTGATCCAGCACCTTTTCATTCACTCATCATCTAAGCTGCTTGTCCTCCTGGATCTCTCGGGGTTGCTGGAGCCTATTCCAGTGCTCAATATCCCAAGGCAGGAAGCACGCTGGACAGGCTGCCCTTCCATCACAGGTACATGAACATTCAAACCTAGTGGGGTAATTGTGTCTCCAACTAGCCTTATTGCACCTGGAGGACCAGAGGAGAACATGCAAGCTCATCAAAGAATGGACCCTGGTCACCCGGCTGGGGCATTGAACCTAGGCCATTCTTGCTGTAAGGTGACAGTGTGCTGCCCTCCAACAGCTCTTACTACACGGTTGGTTGAACTTCATGTCACTGTTCTTCAGTGGTTCTATATAGACCTTCATTCATTCATCTTGTAACCTGCTTATCCTTCTGGGCCTGCTGGAGTCCATTTGAGGCTATGAAACATCCTCTGCCAGTCCATCACAGACTATATAGACCTAGGAACACTCAGAGGACCATTGGCATGGCCAAATGGTTCTTCTCTAGGTTAAAAACCTAGGCCTATATGGTTCTTTGAAGAGCTCCTTGAAAAATGGTTCTATATAGCACCATCAGTGGTTCTGCTGTTGTTACGAGTCATAGAACCCTTTAATAAAGGCCCAAAAGGTTCATGAGACAAATGTATATTTCTTAGAGCTGGTTGAAAAGGCCGCTTGACCACAAAGGCCTGCAGACCAGAGTTGAAAGGTGAGCTGTAACGCAGCAGGGAGGTCAGGTAAACAGTGCTAATTGATTTAGTCTGTCAGCACCAATCCACAGCTCATCCACTGAGACTCCTCAGGCCCTGCAGGATGAATGCAATGAGACTATTGGATCAGCAAACAGCGGCTCACCTGCGTCTGCACTTTGATGCACTTCAAAGGCACGTTCGGGCCTGTGTCTTACACAGGAACCACATCTTCAGCCTGCAATTGAATCTCAGCCCCTAAAGCAATTACGCTGGTGGAGCAAGGTAGACCATAAAACACACAATGAGATACAATGTGTTTCCTGCCTGGGGTTCCAAATGCACACCTGTTCATGCATGCGGTTCTTTATGTGCCAGAAGTCATCGTTAATTGCTGTTTGCAACTTTGTTAAGCCACGTCTATTAGAATGTATCTAGAACGTATTTAGAATGTATTGCCTGTATCTATTAGAGTGGCGTTTAAAGTTCTGCAGCTGGTCTATAAAGCCTAGGATAATCTAGCCCCTGCTTACTTCACAGAACGTCTCTCGGTTTATGTTCCAGCTTGTGATCTTAGATCTACAGATGCTGGCCTTCTGCTATGTTTATTTATTATTTCAATTATTATTATTACTCCCCGATTACTGATGTCAACTGTCTGTAAAGCACTTTGAGCTGCCAATGGTATGAAAGGGGCTCTATAAATAAACATTTATTATTATTATTATTATTATTATTATTATTATTATTTACAGCTCTGTTTTGGTATCCTTTGATGGATGCATTCATGGTTTCTTGGACTGTGGTGCTGTCTTGATTAGCCATCTTGAAAACAAGTAAGCTTTCTTCAGTAAATTACAACAATAACATAAATTCTTCTCCATGTTGCTCAACAACCGACTGCAGCCCCAGTCCAGACCAGGAACACCAGAGCACGTTCTGTCTGGAGAACTTCTCCAACAGATTCCCTAGCATAATTTCCATGCATTTGTTACAGACTCCATGTCATGGGGAAGAAACACCCCACTTCCCACACCAAAACTGTGGTTCATCAAAGGTTCTTTAATAAAGGCAGTGGTTCTACTGAGAACCACGAGTTCTATAAAGAACTATTCCATGCTTAAGAGGTTCTGTGCACAATGAAGTGGGTCTTCAAATTGATGGACACTGTGCAGTATATGCTTCTCTATAGAACCTTTTTTGGAAAATTGTTCTATGGAGCACCAATAAACGTTTTTCTTATTGAAAAGCTGGTAGAAGTAAAAGAACCCTTTTTGGTGCCATATACAGCACATTCTCCTTTGACCTTAAAAATCATTTCACCCTGCAAAGAACTGTCATGCCTGCTGGTTCTCCTCTCAACTCCGATCTCCATTTCCCATAATCCACCACCTGAAGTCACGTGTTCATCCTTCCCCAATCACACCCCGTTGCCTCGCTCTCGGTCTCCAGAATATTGATTGACCACCTGATGTTAATTTAGTCTGTTTGTTTAAATACTTCTCTCTCGCACTGGCTCATTGCGAAGTATTGCCACCCTGTTGCATACTGAGCGTTCTCTCTGTGTCTGATATTGTTACTCTGGCTTTTGACTCCATTTTGATTCTCTGGTTTTCTCTTCTGGTTTATCCCCTTTGATACCTCTCCTTGGTTTGACTCCTGCCTGTTTATTGACTTCGACTCAGTTTAGCCCTTGATTGTATTCCCTTGTTCTTGGTGTTGCTGTGTTCAGTGCAACCTATTTAATAAACTGTGCCTTGCTTTTAGTTCAGCGCGCGTCACAATCTGTTTGTCCATTGTCACAAGAACCCTTTAACCTTGTGGTTCAAAATAGAGCCATTGTCTTTCCTAAAGAACCCTTGAAAATAGACTTTTTAAGCATTTATGTATGCAGTAGAAAGATTAAATGTAATTACACAAACAGAACCAGCTAATTACACACTCACTCACACACACACACACACACACACACACACTCTCTCTCACACACACACACATACACACACACACATATATATATATATATATATGTATGTGTGTGTGTGTGTAATTAGCTGGTTCTGTTTATAGAGTCCTGTATAACATATACATCTTGGCAAAATGTTCATAGATCAATTTAATTTAATAAATCTTATAACCTCATTTTAAGATTTTTTTATCTCTATATCACTAGTATCTATCTAGTATCACTATGTAGATTATTTGATTGGTTTCAGGCTAATTTCTCAAAATTAGCAAAATTATCTGCCAATATAGTGAAAAAATGGCTTACAGAAATCACTTCAAACCAGTAAAAATGACGGGAAATTACTGAAAGATAAAATCATCTTCAGGAGAGATTATAACAATATGATAAACATTATAAAAATGATACGTTTTAAGATATATTAACTGGATATAAAATCATTTTTCTAGCCAAGATATTATTTTTGCAGTAAAGGAACCAGAACAGTTGGAACAGGTGGAATAGTTGTCTATTGAATTCATTCATTCATCTTCTAAGCTGCTTTTCCTCCTGGGTTCATTAAGTTATAAGGAGCATATTCTCTCAGTGTCTGCGTGGGTTTCCTCCCCCAGTGAGCGCCGGGATAGGTTTCATCACCCCCGGGATCCAGGAATGAAGAAGGTGAATTAAAAAATCCTTAAACAATAAAGAATAGAAATGCAAATCATAATAATTTTCACTTGTGGGCTTTTTGTGGGCCCATCTTTTGTCCAAAATAAGAGGGGTGCAAAACAGCTATGCATAAGGTTAAATTAGGCTGAATAGGTTTTGTTGTTCCAGTGGTGGCTGTTTTCCAGGAAGGTCACTGAGGATAAGCTCCAGGTTTACAGCGCTAATCTTGTCACTGATTGATTTAATGTTGTCTGTGGTGGCCCACGCACAGCAGGGCTTACAAAGAGGCACTCTGATCTGTGAGATCACCCTTGCACACATACGTGTACACAAGAAACACACGCCAGTGCATAAACACACCTGCAAAGAGAGGGGGGTGACAGCACTGGGTCGAGTCATTTCTGTATGTGTAGCCATACAAGTTGTCACGTCTTGTCTGGCCTAGATAGATAGATAGATAGATAGATAGATAGATAGATAGATAGATAGATAGATAGATACTTTATTGATCCCGAAGGAAAATTAGCAGCCAGTAGCGGTTTCACAAAAAACAGCACAGTAAAACATCAAACAAATACAATTAAAAAATAAAACAGTGTTGTGCAGTATGAAAAACCTAAATGGGTCGGTACCGGCAGCAGTATTATTAACTGTTAGCTATAAACTATAAACTATACATAGTACAGGTCACTATGGATAAATATATAAATATATCTCACTTCGCAAGGAGGCAAGAAATATATACAAGAAATACAAATATAACTGTAGACCTGTAGAGAAGACAATAGTGCAATAGTAATAAATAAATGTGCATGAATGTGCAAGGGATGCAGTTATCAGCAGATAATGACTGAATTAACATAATAAACATGTGCATATATTGGTATTTAAGTAAAGTGGAGTGTCCAGGAGTGCAGATATACAGGATATACAGTAGAGTGTCCAGAGTGTCCAGGAGTTAAGATGTACAGTATATACAGTAAAGTGTAATAGTGCATAAATAAACTTATGATTAAACAAGAGAATTCAGTCCTCAGCTGTCCTCTTCCCTCTTCCGGCCCCGCTGGGAAGAGTTGAAGAGCCTGATGCCTCTCAGGACAAAGGATCTCCTGAGTCTGTCTGTGGAGCAGCTCTGTGACAGCAGCCTGCCACTGAACTTGTTCCTTTTGTCCATGATGATGGTGTGCAGTGGGTGCCCCTCATCATCCATAATGGACAGCAGTTTATCTACGTGTTCCCTGGTTTTCCGTTTCTGTCTTGTCACTTCCATATTTCTTTTGTTGTCCTGTTCCATGTGCTTCTGTTTGTTTTGGTTATTGCTCCTCCTGTCTCCGCCCCCTTGTCAGGCCCCTCATCTGTCCCTAGTTTGTAGCCCCGCCCCTTCCCAGGTGTTCCTCATTAGTCCTTGCAGTTGTATACTCCCTGTGGTTCCCTTTGTTCTTGCTTGGTGTTTTGTCTGTTAGCGGTTTATGTGACCCTGTTCCTCTGTAGTGTTTTGTTTCTTAGTTTTTCTAGTGTCTTTGGTTTTTGTTTTTTCTCCTGTTAGTTTGTCATTAAACACTTGCACTTGTATCCTGTTTCCTCGTCGTGTCCCATTGTTACACAAGTCATTTAGAGTAGGTTTGGTGTGAAATGGTTTATTGTTGTGGCTCCCTGGTGGTGATGGGAACCAGGGGTCACCATGTCTACAACAGAGTCTTTATTTTGACCCTGTCCCGAATCGAGTGTTCACGATTTGGTTATACACTCATCATCAAAAGAACAGCTGCACCCAGAAGGCAGTGTGGGATTGCAGTGCTATTGGGAAGGAGGATAAAGGTTACCAGGAACAATAAATGATGATGCACTAAATTGCCAAAAGTATTCCCTCACTCATCCAAATCATTGAATTCAGGTGTTCCAATCACTTCCATGGCCAGAGGTGTATAAAACCAAGCACCTAGTCATGCAGACTGCTCCTACACACATTAGTGAAAGAATGGTTCGCTCTCAGGAGCTCAGTGAACTCCAGCTTGGTACTGTGATAGGATGCCACCTGTGCAACAACTCCAGTCGTGAAATTTCCTCATTACTAAATATTCCACAGTCAACTGTCAGTGGGATTATAACAAAAGGGAAGTGATTGGGAACGACAGCAACTCAGTCACGAAGTGGTAGGCCACGTAAGATGACAGAGCTTCCTATCCCAATATGACTGAGCACCAGTGCACAAAGCAAGGTTGGTGTGGAAGAACTTGACTGGTCAGCACAGAGTCCTGACCTCAACCCGATAGAACACCTTTGGGATGAATTAGACCGGAGACTGCGAGCCAGGCTTTCTCGTCCAACATCTGACCTCACACACGTGCTTCTGGAAGAATGGTCAAAAATTCCCATAGACACATTCCTAAACCTTGTGGAAAGCGTTCCCAGAAGAGCTGAAGCTGTTATAGCTGCGAAGGGTGGACTGACATCATATTAGACCCGATGGATTAAGAATGGGATGTCACTCAAGTTCATATGCGTGTGAAGGCAGACGAGCAAATACTTTTGGCAATATAGTGTATATTTAGACTGATATGATCAATATTTATTGAGCTACACATGCAGAAGTAGTGTATCTCTGTATGGCGTCGGGCCGCCTTGTTTGCTAACCCAACATGCCAGATGCCTCGGTATGGAGTTGTAGAGGTTCTAAATGGTGTCCTGTGATAATCCATCCCATGCAGCTTGAATATTCTCACGCAGTTCCTGCAGATTGTGCAGTAGGGGTGGAGGTGGAGTGACACCAGGCCTTCTGGACGTGTGACGTGTGACAACAAACTGTTCATCTTGGTGATGAGCACGGTGCCTCCACACACGGATTCGTTGGTCAGCTCCACCAAGACAAAAACAGGAGTCGTCATTAAAGATGACAGTCACCACGGCACCATTGCAGTCTTTGGTGACGTTGACGTGGTGTTAAGGACAGTCGTCGTAACGGTCTGTGTGTATGTAGTCCTGCGTGGTGCAGCCGTCTGCCAAGATATTGGCACTAACAGGATGACTCATGGAGGACATCACTGCTCGCTGAATGTCTGCAATCGTGGCTGTTGGGTCAGTCAGGTACAGTGATAAGGCCCGTCCTTGCTTACATCACATGTTTGCCTGAGCGTGAAACTTGATGTCTCATGATGTCAAACCTACCCACCAAGTTTCAGTCCTGTGGGCTGATTCCTTCTGGGTGCAGCTATTTGGGCAACTATTCTTTTGATGATGAGTGTACATTCAAAGGCAGCTGTTCTTGATCAGACCATGTTTTGTTCAGAGGAGGGCACATTTGGCACAGATGTGTTCAGGTTTCAGAGAATAACTCAGAAGAACTGAGTAATTAGCTTACTGCTACCCGAAAGTAGTGAGTTCAGTAATCTCATTACAGCATGAGAGAGGTAATTAGTAGTTTGTAATGGATTCTGTTTTATTGAGTAACCACCCCAATCTCACATTTCTGGCATGTTTTACTCATTATTAAAGTTACTCAGAATTAAAATTCATCATTTTGTTGAGACATCGCCATTCAGCTCCTGGAAATACGCCTGTCACTGAAAGCAGGCAGCTCGGCCATTCATGGGGTTTGTCATACAGTGCTGTCCCTCACCACAGGGGTTCCCTATGCAGGCATCATGCATATGACACAGCAAACCTGAAACAGCATCAAGAGAGACGGTATATTGACAATACAGAAACACAAACTTTCAAAATATGAATATGCATACACTAACATTTCCTAAAGTACCTTATTCAGTAAAATCATTTGGAAACACCCAAATTGCCCAAACCGACTATGCGAGCACACCACAAACCAGAGTGTGCATATGCAAGTAAGTATATATGGAAAGTAAGTATATATGCAAACAAGGGCATCCCTGGTTTTGTTGGTACACCCTCGCCAGGGAACACGTTGTAATACACAGTGATGTTGCAGTTTATTGGCTAAACTTAACATAGACGGGAAAAAATAGAACATAAATAATGTCCTGTTGTGGCGTATTTTATGCTAATTTCTGTGTAATGTAATGTAGGTACACTCGTCATCAAACAAACAGCTGCACCCAGATGGAATCAACGGACAGGAATGAAACTTGGTGGGTAGGTTTGACATCATGAGACAGCCACCATCGCAGACATTCAGCGAACAGTGATGTCCTCCATGAGTCATCCTGTTAGTGGAAGCACCATTGGCAGACGGCTACACCACCCAGGACTACATGCACACAGACAGTTACAATGGCCGTCCTCAACACCACGTCAACGTCACCAAAGACTGCAATGGTGTCATGCCAGACTGTCATAGAGTGACTCAGAATGGCAGCGGGTCATCTTCAGTGACGTGTCCCGCTTTTGTCTTGGTGGAGACGGCCAACGAATCCGTGTGGGGAGGCACTGTGGTCAGCGCCAAGATGAACGGTTTGTTGTCACGTGTCACATGTCCAGGAGGTCTGGTGCCACTCCACTTCCACCCCTTCCGCACCATCTGCAGGAACTGTGTGAGAATATTCAAGCTGCATGGGATGGATTATCACAGGACACCATTAGGAACCTCTACAACTCCATGCCGAGACGTCTGGCATATTGGGTTAGCAAACAAGGTGGCCCAATGCCAAACTGAGACACACTACTTCTGTATGTGTAGCTCAATAAATATTGTCCATATCAGTCTAAATTTATCATCATTTATTGTTCCTGGTAATCTTTATCTTCCTTCCCAATAGCACTGCAATCCCACACTTCCTTCTGGGTGCAGCTGTTCTTTCAATGACGAGTGTATATATATTTGGGCCAACTTTAAGAATGTTGTGTTTGCACATACCTGTCCTACCGTGTGGGCAGAGGCAGAAAAAGCTGGCGACTCGATCAACACAGATTGATCCTGAAGTGCAGGGTGCATCTAAACAGTCATCAATATCCTCACTGCAGTCGACTCCAGACCAGCCTATCGCACAAATACACCTATACCCTCCAGGAATGTTAGTACATGTTCCTCCATTTTTACACACAGCGGGGTCCAGAAGACACTCGTTCACGTCTTCCTCACAGAACCTGCCTATAAATAAACATGCTTGAAGAAAAATGGCCATGTTTCTGACAGACCTAATTGTATCTGCACTCATTGTTCATTCTATCAGACCCACTTACCATACAGGAGCACTCTGTAGTTCTTGCTAACAGTGTGTAGTGGTCTGGGAATGTGTATGTGAGCACTGAAGAGCCAGGATACTGTGTCTTGAAACGTGTGTAAGCAATCAAGAAAAACTGTAAAGAAGCTCCTCTACCTTTCCACTGTGGGGGGCATCTGCAGGTGTAGTGGTCACCTCTGTCCAAACACTGAGATCCTTTCTGGCACAGATTATCCGAGCAGTCCCCCTTATTAATCCAAACCTCCTTCCCTTTAGAAGAGAAATTAAACTGACCATAAAGAGTTTACACTGTACAGACAGGGTGGCAGAATATAACATTAGCATACATATATTAGCATAGCTGCAAAACGCCTCATAGACTTCTGACTGACTCACTGAATGTTTGGCTGACTGACTGACTGACTGACTGACTGACAGTGTCTGAGTGAATGAGTGACTGACTGCCTCACAGTGTCTGAGTGATTCAGTCACTGACTCTCTGATAGTGACTGAACGAATAAGTGACTGAGTAAATGAGTAGGTGAGTTAATGACTGATTGTCTGTCTGACTGTGACTGACAGTGAATGAGTGAATGAGGGTGTGGTTGAGTGACCAACAGAGTGAATGAGTGAGTGAACGAGGGGAAAACTGAGTAAATGAGGTACTGACTATCTGAAAGCAGCTGTCAGAGCGAATAAGGGACTGAATGACTGACTGAGTGAGTGAACGAGTGAACAAGTGACTCAAAATAAATGAGTCACTGACTGAGTGAATGAGTGCCTGACTGCTTGACAGTGTCTGAGTGAATGAGTGCCTGACAGTGTCTGAGTTGCTGACTGCCTGACGGTGTCTGAGTGAATGAATGGCTGACTGCCTGACAGTGTCTGAGTGAACGAGTGCCTGACAGTGTCTGAGTGAATGAGTGCCTGACAGTGTCTGAGTGAACGAGTGCCTGACAGTGTCTGAGTGAATGAGTGCCTGACAGTGTCTGAGTGAATGAGTGCCTGACAGTGTCTAAGTGAATGAGTGACTGACAGTGTCTGAGTGAATGAGTGACTGACTGCCTGACAGTGTCTGAGTGAAGGAGTGACTGACTCTCACAGTATCTGAGTGAATGAGTGACTGACCGTCTCACAGTGTCTGAGTGAATGAGTGCCTGACTGTCTCACAGTGTCTGAGTGAAGGAGTGCCTGACTCTCACGGTGTTTGAGTGAATGAGTGAATGAGTGACTGACTGACCGACAATGTCTGAGTGAATGAATGACTGACTGACTGACAGTGTCGGAGTGAAGGAGTGACTGACTCTCACAGTGTCTGAGTGAATGAATGACTGACTGACTGACAGTGTCTGAGTGAATGAATGAATGAATGACTGACTGCCTGATAATGTCTGAGTGAAAAAGTGACTGAAAGCAAATGAGTGACTGACTGACTGAGTGAATGAATGACTGACTGCCTGATAGAGTCTGAGTGAGTGAGTGACTGACTGACGGACAGTCTGAGTGAAAAAGTGACCGAAAGTAAATGAGTGACCGACTGAATGAATGACTGCCTGATGGAGTCTAAGTGACTGGGTGACTGAGTGACAGACAGTGTCTGAGTGAATGAATGACTGACTGCCTGATAGTGTCTGAGTGAAAAAGTGACTGAAAGTATATGAATGACTGACTGAGTGACTGACTGAGTGAATGAGTGACTGACTGAATGAAGGGACAATACTGTGCTGGGGCTTTAGAAGGAGTCATCTGCAAGTCTGGTACATTATACATTCTCACCTGCCTCTCCCGTGGCTGACAGTGTGGTATTCAAGACTGTACATCTACAAGGTGGACCAGCAAGGTAGGAGTGTCTAATAGAGTGGACAGTGAGTGGACACAGTGTTTAAACACTCCAGCAGCACAGCTGTGTCTGATCCATTCACACCAGCACAACACACACTGACACACCACCACCACGTCAGTGTCACTGCAGTGCTGAGAATGATCCACCACCCACTTAATACCTGCTCTGCCAGTTTCAGGCTCACTGTGAGAGTTGATGCTAATGTGTGTGGACCTCACCATGTTTGGCTGCTGTGATGCAGGTCGCACGGCCAGTGACCCTGTGAGTTTTACATTCTTGTCCTTTTCCACAGGGGTTCCGTATACAGGGATCATCCAGATGACACAGCAAACCTGACGTATATAAGGAAAAGCTATTTTGACCCGTTACTTTTGGTCCATTCACCATGTGAACTGTTCTCACCGTGCTAATTGCAGCCGGTGACACGAGGTTTTCCTAGCATGGTGATGATTTGTACTTACTATGCACACACATGCACCTACCTGTCTTCCCAGGTGGGCACAGGCACAAAAAGCCGGCCAGTCTGTCCACACAGGTTGACCCCGGAGAGCAGGGTGTCAGTAGACAGTCATCAGCATCCTCACTGCAGTCGGCTCCAGACCAGCCTCTCGCACAATAGCAGGTATACCCTCCGGGAGAATTCATACATGTTGCTCCATTCTTACACACAGCGGGGTCCAGAAGACACTCGTTCACGTCTTCCTCACAGAACCTGCCTGTAAACCACACACATACAAACATGCAGAATGACAGCAGTGGGGACTGAAGCAAAGCAGGGACATTAACAATGGCAGTTCAGCAGCTGCACATTGGCTTCTATAGTCAAAGGGTTTCCTGGTCTTCTCTAGGCATGGAGAAAGGCATTGAAGTAGCTCTCTGTGATAACTGACCACATGCTACAGATGCAGATGTTGCAGATGCATTGAGCTTAAGCTATTAAATCTAGTATCTATAGTAATATACAGGAAATATTATCCGTTTAATACTGTCAAAGTAAAGTTAACAGGCTTAAAATCGGAGAAGCAGACTGAGATACTGTACCTGTCCACTCCAGAGGGCATCTGCAGGTATAGTGGTCACCCCCGTCCAAGCACTGCCCTCCATTCTGGCACCGGTTGTCCAAACACTTGCCTCTGCTCATCGGATCCTCCTGCACATTTTGTAGGATAAATGACCATTAAAGTCCAACAAGTGGAAAACAAGCACATTCCAGCATGGCCAGGGTATCTGGGAAGTGCCATAATTCATTACCAGCATGTCCTCTCCTGTGTCTCTCGCTGCAGTGACCGCTGTCACCACACAGAGCAAAAGCAGCACAAACTGACCACTGATCATTTTGGTCCAAATGATCCAAGGCAAAGTTTAAAGCCCTCACTTCCAGCATCAACAGGGACTCTGCTTTGGTTAAATGTTAGCCAGTGGGAAGTGGCGTCAGTGGGCCTACATGACCCTGAGATGTTCATTGACATACAAGCCCTTACGGTCAAAGACTGCCCATTACCGGCAGCTTATATGGTCATGAGACAGCAGTGGAGGAGGGCTTCAGAGTGGCTTGGCTGGCTTAAAGGACTGAGAATGGCAGTGTCCACCAGACGTCCACCTCTTACACCTCCTTCACAGTAAGCTGTAGTCAATCTGTTTCTCTGTATGCTGTGTTAGCCTGCTCTTAAAAGGTCAGGGCCCCCACAGGACCACCACAGAGCAGGTATTATGTGGGTGGTGGATCATTCTCAGTGACACTGACGTGCTGGTGTGAATGGATCAGACACAGCAGTGCTGCTGGACACCTCAGTGTCACTACTGGACTAAGAATTGTCCACCAATCAAAACTATCCAGCACAACAGCGTCCTGTGGGCGGCGTCCTGTGGGCGGAGTCCTGTGGGCAGCGTCCTGTGGGCAGTGTCCTGTGGGCAGCGTCCTGAGGGCAGCATCCTTAGGGCAGCATCCTGTTGGCAGCATCTTGTGGGAAAGCATCCTGTGACCACTGATGAAGGACTAGAGGATGACCAACGCTGCACTGTGCAGCAGCAGATGAGCTATCGTCTCTGACTGTACATCTACAAGGTGGACCAGCAAGGTAGGAGTGTCTAATAGAGTGGACAGTGAGTGGACACAGTGTTTAAACACTCCAGCAGCACTGCTGTGTCTGATCCACTCACACCAGCACAACACACACTAACACACCACCACCACATCAGTGTCACTGCAGTGCTGAGAATGATCCACCACCAACATGATACCTGCTCTGTGGTAGTCCTGTGGTGGTCCTGTGGGGGTTCTGACCATTGAAGAACAGGGTAATAAAGTATACAGAGAAACAGATGGTGCACTAGAAGGTGCACTGGGAAGCCCGCTTTACCCCACAAACACATAAACAGCTCAAATATAGGAGGACTCAAATGGGGATGTAGAATAAAACCCAATTCACTTCAGTTCGGTGCATCTCCACGTTCATGCATGACACTGAGCAATAGTGGTGGGCTATGAAATACATGACTAATATGGGCCCTCAGACTGTGTCTTTAACACAGACCAGCTCCCTCTAGTGACAGAACTGGAGATGCACATCCTTCAGTGCTGCCACTCCGTTAGCTCTCCAGACCTGTAGTGCTCAATTAAGCTGAGATCTTCAGCTCTGGATGAGCATGCATGGTGTGTATTGTCTCTGGAGTTGAGTCTAAAGTTCCCCCAGCAGATCTGCATATTCAGGGTAAACGGGTGAAGAACCTCTCACCGGCAGATGGTAATTGGCTGTCCACTTCCTGAAGTGGGATGGGCTAAGACTTAAATACAGCCACCTGGTGCTGAACCTCTTTGGGTTAGCATGAAGCCTTCAGTGCTTTGGTTCTGTGTTTTTGCTGTGGGAACAGCTCAGATGTTTGCTGGGCCAGACCCGGTTCACCACAAAGTAAGCTAGAATGGTCAGTGATATCTGGTGGAAACTATGTGTTGGATTCTAAGCAGGTTGTTGTTTGACCACATCAGGCCATGCATTGTAACATTACCGGTAAGTGGAGGAGTGAGCTGGGGTCCATGCTGCAGTTGGTCTCTACTGGCCTGGAGGTGAGGGGAGTTTATCACACTGCAGTGGAGACTGTGAGCGGGGCATCAGGCCAGAACCGGGAGTCGAAGGTGCTTGGGTTGGTCAGCGATGGCCCACAACCCACCATTGCATTCTCTGTGCTGTGGGTGAAAGGTAGGCTGAGTTTAGAAGCTGTGAGTTTTTAACAGAAATATAATTGTAAACTGTTAAAAATGGTAAAGTGGGAAGAATGAAACTTGTCATGTAAAAAGATAAAATATTAGAAGTGGGGGGGAGGGGCTTTCCTAGTTAACTTAATTGATAGGGATAATATTTCCTAATGTGAATTTGACATTTTGAAAATTTTAAAGAAAGTTGAAAATTGTAATTACATGTTCACATTTCACAACTTCAATTTTTGCAAAGTTTTGTATATGTAAACCTGAATTTGTCTAATAAAGCAGTTCAAATTTTGCTAGTAATAAATTTGCATGCATTATAATTTTTTCAACCAAAACTGTCAGGTGAAAAATAAGTTTAATTCAAGCTGCTAAATATTTTAGGAAAGTGCTTAAATTCTGACTAAACTCTGAAATCTTATTTAACAATAGAAGTCCTACTGATGTGTTTTTGCCATTTTAGAATTTACATTTATTGTTTTGTTACATTTTTATATCTAATTTATTTTGAAAGAATGCTTTTATAAGAACAGAGTTTGGAGATCTAAAATATCTCACTCTATACATGCGAGTTACTCCCCAGTAAGTTTCTTCCATCCAACTGACTTTGTTGTTTGCTGTGTTATCTATATCTATAATTTCAGGTTTATAGCAACTTTGGCTTCCCAAAACTACCTGTCGGATATCTGTTTATCTGAATTCTATGGCCTCTTGCCCCCTCCCTCCATCCCTCCCTCCCTCCCTCTGTGAAAGGAGGCCTCGGCCACTTGCTGCCCCCCTCCGTGGAAGGAGGCCTCCGCCTCTCACCCCATCCCTCTGTGGAAGGAGGCCTCACCCTTTCCCTCTAGGGATTTATTCCTGTCAAAGCCAGTTAGGGTTTCCTTCTGGGTCTGTAATGAAGGAATGCTCCTGGTTTCATCTGGCTTGTTTGGTTCTCTGTAGGGTCCTGCAGCACCTGGGTGGGCCAGTGCTTCTTGCTGCCAGGTGGTGGACAGGTTCTGAAAACCCTGTGGATGCTGCGCTCAGCTGCTGAGAGCTCCTTAGACAACTGGGAAAGTACCAGGTAGGCTGAGAGAGAAGAAGCTCTGAATAGAACATGATGCTCAGCATGATGCTTTATTACTCTTTCTTTTCTTATTCTTTTTGTTCTGTTTTATTCCTTTATTTATTCCAGGTTGGGAGAGGACCAGTTTATTTTTGTGGGGAATGTGGAAAGTGCAGACGGGCACTAACTGTCTGACAGCATCCACGGTCGGTTCTATCGGCGTTCCTGCTGCTGGAGTTTCTCGGAATGCCAGACCTGATCTAGCTGATCAGATTCCTCTCCAAGTATGACATTGAGAGCAGATCCTAGATCAGCTCTCCGAAATGCCACCAGGACTTTGGTTTGTGCTAAATTGGCCTTCGGGATGGAGCCAACAGTTCCTGCTGAGAGTTCAGTAAATGAGCCTGGTATTCCGGCTGACACTGACCTTTAGGGATAATTGTCAAATGCTTACAGCTCCTCGGTTAATAAACGCTGGCAAACTTTCTCAATGTGTAACTTTCTTTTACCTCCAGTCGTCTTGCTCGACTTCAGTGCACAGCAGGTAGCTCACACTTTCAGCCTTTTGCTCTTCATCTTAAGAACATTCAGCTGAAAAGCCTTGGAAAAAAAAAATCTAATTGACAGTTTTCCACATATCCCAGAGGTAGGAAATCAGCCAAGATGTGTTTGGGTGTCCAAATCTTGCTACTGTAGTTTAGCACTAGAGCTTTGAGGCTAATGAGGTAGGGGGGGAGGTTTGGTGTGGGGGGTCGATTCCAAAAGAACCAATTCAACTACAAGACGGCTGGGTTGATGCTTGGATGCCAAGGTTTCCAAGAGTCGGAAACGCTTGGAATGAACTCTCAATCAAAATTGGCTAGAGGGATGTTTTGGTTGAAGTGCATGTAGTAGCAGTGTTGACTTAATTATGAGCCTTTAAACAATGCCAACCCTGCTGACCAGCCACTGGAAGCACAAACATGGGCAAATTTTGCTGGTAATAAATTGGCATGCATTATAATTTTATTTTCAACCAAAAGTGCCATGTGTGGTTAAAAAAAAAAGTGTGTGTGTGTGTGTGTGTGTGTGTGTGTGTGTGTGTGTGTGTGTGTGTGTGGTACTGAGTGTTAATCACCAGTCTTTAAACAATGCCAACCCTGCTGGCCAGCCACTGGAAGCACAAATGTGGAGCTGAAGTTGACATGAAGCTGTATTCTGGCACCAACAAGGTGATTTGTTGCATCGTTTAAGGTTGGAAGAGATGAGCCACAATCCACAAGGTGGGTTGGGGGGCTGTGTGTATATGTGTATCAGAGGTGGACAAAGTACACAAAGCATATAGTTGAGTGAAAGTAGAGATCCCCAAGGTACAATACTTCCCCAGTGTCAGTAGAAGTTCCTCCCTTTAGACCTCCACTGGAGTAAAAGTACTAAAGTATTCACCTTCAAATGTACTTAAGTATGGAGAGTAACAGTAGCATGATTTATTATGGCTCTAATGTCCTATTATCATTTCTGGAACAAGACTCTTAATCAGCTCAGTTCAGGTGAAGAGACTCTAGTGTCTCTCAGTCCACCAGTCTTTAATAGAAGATCCTTAATTAGTCCCCACTGATGTCTATTCAAATGATCATCAGCACAGGACACTGAAGGAGAACAGGTTCCATTAGCTAGAACTATAAAATAACTTTTTGCAAACAAGCAGTTTCGGTTTAAGATGTATTTGCAACTTAGTTGTAAGTTTAAGTTTAATAAGAACTTAAAAGCTTTAAACAGGATCACATGAGTTTTCCTTTACTGTACTGCATCTGTAGGTCTCAGTTCATAAACATAAACTAACCAAAACACATTTACTGTAAAAGAAAATAGTGTTTGTTTAAACTCGCCAGTCACGAGTGCATGTGTACATATTTCTATATTGTGGTCTGTTTACCCACAAAGTCAGAAACAATATGTTTGATCTGTTCACTGAGGCTTTGATGTGTGATTGTCAATCAGTGTTTGCATTAAGCCCATCCTGCTTTTCCCGCCTTCCTCCAGGTGGTCCTTGATGTAGTCCAGGCCTGAAATGGACATTTCCATGGATGCTAAGAATCCACGAATAAGCTTGTTTCGTTTTGACATTTTAATGCGCACATGAGCCGAAAGGAACTATAAATTCTGCATAATATAGTGAACAGTCAGATATTAGACTGCAGATATTAGAAATGTAGTGGAGTTAAAGTAAAAAAGTCGTCCAAAATGGAAATACTTCAGTAAAGAAACACGAAAAAACTACTTATGTACAGAAACCAATTACATTTATTCCTTACTGTCCACCACTGATGTGTGTAGATAGATGGATAGGTGTGTTAAGTGTAAGCCTGTAGAGTCTTTAAGATCACCAACAACATCCACTTAGATAGGGGTGTCTAAACTTTTGACTGGTAGTGTGTGGTCTGTAGGCTTATAATCCCAATTTTTAAAGCCCAATTGTTAGAGGTTTTAAATTGGACCATATATAGTATTATTCCAATCCAAAGCCGGAAAAGCTCTCGATCAGGTTTTGGGCCACTATTGATGTCTACTGACTGTGAGCAGTGTTAGCCTTATAGATCAAGCACTTCTCAACCAGAGAAGCAAAATTCGAACACCAAACATTGACCGGCTTGAACATGGACTCTAATCCACACTTAGCCACACAGTATAGGGCTTTCTTGTGGGAAGTTCACTGGGAGCTAAGGCTAGGCCGGGAGTAAATCTGTTTCATATTGCATCATTCCCAAGAACCTGACAGCTGTGCTGCTGTTTGGGACTTTTCCCACATTGATCTATGAAGTGTTTGCAGTCGATTTGAATTTAATAGGATCAATTAAAAGTTTCTCTCTAGTTCCAAAGCAGTCGTTCAGCTAAATTTAGCCGGGAAAACGGGTCTCCTCGTCTCGTGTTGTGTGTGTTGCGTAGTAACAGAGCTGTGGCAGCTCAGGGCAGAGGGCGTCTGAGGCAAGGAAAAGACTTTTAGAGGAGAGTGGAGGAACATTAATCAAGGCATTAGACTGTACGGTGTTTCGCTGGAGCTGCATCTTCAAGAGCAGGCTTGCTCATCTATCATGGGAGGGCTGGAGATCACATCTGCTCTAATGGAACCTCCTCCAGTGCCGGAGTGGAGTGTTATACTGCTTATTGCGGTCCCGATCATTTTCAAGGACAGCAATGTTCAAATGGGCTGGGGATCAAAGAACTCCCTCTAGTGGCGAGTTGGAGAATGACCCAGATGGAAAAGGACTGATGGTTCAGGTTCATAGTAAACAGTAGTCCATTCGTTGATGAAGTCCTGATGCATCTGTTTGAAACCCTGTAATACCAAAGATCATGCCATTGGAAGTGTATGTTCTAGAATGTGTTAAGTATAGGTGTTAATGGGGTGGCGGGGGAGGTCTACATTTGCACCTGCTTTTACTGGAGCCAAGGAATGTCAAAAGATGCAACATTGTCAACAAGTGGTGCTGAACAGCGGTAGTAAGATTACCATTACTAGTACAGATTACCTGCAAGCATTTGTGCTGTTTTTCCAGATGTTTGTTTACATGCAGACGCCAAGTACAGATCAACTACTGGAGATAAGAATTAAACCCAGTCCCTTCTTGCTCTGAGCCAACACGCTAATCACAGCCATCAAAAAAAAAAAAATCAGTGATGACTTCTCATTTATTTATGATGATAGATAGATAGATAGACAGATGGATAGATAGATAGATTAGATTAGATTAGATAGATACAGACATACATACATACATACATACCCCAGATGCCCCATCTGGGAATTGAACCCAGGCCCATAGACAGATATACACATCATGGTGAAAGGTATGTGGACACATTATTGGGTATCCCATTCCAAAACCATGAGAGGTTACAACAGAGGGTGCTGTACAGTGGTAGTAAACAGTAGTACCAAGATGGCGGAGCGTACAGATGACCTGCGAACGTTTGGGCTGTTATTTCAGATGGTTTGTTTATATCCAGAAAGCAAGCACGGATCAACTACTGGAGATAAGAAGACGTAGAAGAGCTTCTTCAGCAGGCCACTAGGTGTCACCATTGTTGCCTTCTCTGTCCTCAACAACGGCCACAGACGTCTGTTCGTGCTGAAGAACCTACTATTCTTTGGTTCCAGCTGGAAACAAACTTCTCGGGTTCCGCACCAGTTTATTTTTGGTGGAAATGCCCCAAACAGTTCAAAGTTTGGTGCGCAAAAACCTAAATGTGCTCTTTGGTTGTTGATATAGATTATAGACAGAGAGACTCCAAAACAGAGCATTTACAAATCCCAGCAGGGAGTTATCAATGTGGTTGTTCAATGTCAGTATGCTAGACGAATCAAAGACTTCCAGCATCCTAGAACTGGTCGGGTACCAGTTCTAAAACTAAAGTGTCATTAATTGCAATTCCAGTAATGTGATGGGTTATTCGGGGGTTCATGTGATTAATGTGGGTGAAACTTCAAACTTCAAAGAGCTGCAAACTAGGATTTGTGAACATCGTCGTGCCATAGGCCAAGGTCAATTAGCTGGTAGCACAGCAGTTTAAAGGTTGGGGTTCACTTGATTTGTGCATTTGGCATAAAACAAACTGGTTCTTTAATAAAGAAGACAATGATTCTGTATAGAACCATGTGCATGCTTATTCCTTGTTCCTTTGCATGGTGAAACCGTTCTTCAGGTTGAGGGAGAATATGTTGTCTATGGTTTGCACTTCCAAATAATAAAAGCCTTGTTTTTTTTAAGTGGAACCCCTAGAACTGAAGTTTCAAGGCCTTCACCCCCTGAGGTGAAGGTGTACTTCACACCCTACCTCCATCACAGACAAAAGTGTAGTTTCGCTTGGGTTGTGGCGCCAAAGCTGAAACGGTATGAACTCTGTATGACCCTGCATGTGTGCGCTCGCTACTGAGCTCTGTGCAGCCAAAATCCGTGTCTGTGCCGCACATCCCACTGGAAATAACACCTTTTGAAAGCACATCTGTGAACATTCGGTGTGAAAGGCAGTGGAGTGGGAAGCTCAACATGCGTCAGGACAGACAGAGGAAACCAGCACATATTGCGCCTTGTTCTGAAGGAGAAACAGGGGCACCAGGTTTCATTCCTCCTTCTCCACACATATGAACATTAGCAAGAGCACAACTAGCAAATACACAACACTGTATTTCTACAGTCAGCCGAACTCCTCATTAAAGCGACAATGCTAGGGGAACTTGCTCTCCTCGAGGTTTTTGGGCTAACCTTGGTGGTGGTGGTGGTGGTGATCATTCCCGGGATGGTACATACTCCAGTATATGCCAGATAACTTCTCCTTCCATAGCATCACACATTTGTGTAACATAACAAGGTGGGTGGTAGAATTAAGGGGCACTCTGGCCAGTACAAAACATTTGTGTGCACCATCACCTCCAGGATGAGCCTGGAGAGCTACCTCTCTGGGGAGCTGAGATGCAACAAACCTGGCTCTAACCTGGACCTTGGGTGGTACATCTCTAGCCCTTTTCCACCAGAATAACCCTGTTTCTTGGACCGGTTCCATTCAGGATTCTTATTAGCTTGGTGCTATTCAGGAAAGCAGCCTGTGTTTGCACCACTTGATTGGACCCAAGGAACGTCACAGGATTCGTCACCAACCTCAGCGAAGAGGGCGGCCTATTTTACATTCCAACCATCATTCATTCATTCATTCATTCATTCATTCATTCATCTTCTAAGCTGCTTATCCTTCTGGGTCATGGCGGGAGGCTGGGGTTGAGCCTATCCCAGTGCACATTGGAAGGAAGATGGGGAAGCACCTTGGACAGACCGTCAGTCTATCACAGGGTAGACACACACATTCACACCTAGGGGGGCATTTTTGCATCTCCAATAGACCTGATAGCACGACTGTGGGAGAAATCTCCAGAGCACCCGGAGGAATCCCAGGAATGGATGTCCCGGGGAATTGAACCTAGGCCCTTCTTACTCTTAGGCAACAGCGCTAATCACAGCCATCAGTTACTCAGCAACTCCAAAATCATAGAGGGCTTATTATTTATTTCTTACTATAATAACGTAACAATATGGAGCCAGGAAAGGACCCCGGATGCCCCAAATGGGAATTGAACCCAGGCCCAGACAGACAGACAGACAGACAGACAGACGCACACACACACACACACCATGGCCAATAGTATGTGGACACATTATTCGGTATCGCATTCCAAAACCATGCATACTAATATGGAACCAGGAAAGGACCCCAGATGCGCCAGCTGGGAATTGAACCCAGGCCCTTATAGATATATAGTTAGATAGATAGATAGACAGACAGACAGACAGACCATGGACAAAGGTATTTGGACACCTTATTGGATAGATAGATATACACACCATGGCAAAAAGTATGTGGACACCTTATTGGATATCCCATTCTAAAACCATGGGTACTAATATGGGGCCAGGAAAGGTCGCCGGATGCCCCAGCTGGGAGTTGAACCCAGGCCCTTCTTGCTGTGAGGCAACAGTGCTAACCACAGCCATCAGTTACACTTTAAAAAAAAATCAATGACAGCTTCTTATTTATCTCTCAGGACACGAAGTTTGAAGGTTTGTTCTCTCTTACCCTCAGCATGCACTCCCTCCACAAGTAGAGAAGCAGGAAGCTGCCAAACATGTTTTGATTTTCCTCAGGATTAGAACAGACAGCATCTCCTGCTCCCGTGCAGTTGGAGAAATGCTCAAGACCCCCAAAGTCCCCAAGATTTTGGTTCTTGTACAGACAGATCACTAGCTGTTTTCTTGTAGAGCATGTCTCCTGTTCTGTATCTGCCATAGCTGCTATCCAGAGTGAATCTGAAGTGAATGCCCTAGCCTGGTGCTGTGAAAATACCTAAAAAAGAAGGCGGGAAAAAAATCGATATATACTCGGGATCCTTTTTTGGCAGACTAATTGAAAATAGCAGAATCCATTTTTATCACAACGGCAATAAAAATCCAGGCTCCTCCGTGTATCACGCCCAGAAGAAAATTTATAGGAAGTCTTTAACTTGATTTAAAAGTCCCTCCGGGATCTGTAGACGAGTGGCGAAGGAGTGAATGAGTGAATAAGTATGTGCCGTTCTTTGAGTCTAGCAAACGCAACGTGATGTAGTTTTAAGCTCCCAATTCAAAGCCAATTAAACACATGCCCTTCTAAATACTCACTTATCGTGGTCACGTGACGAGCCATGGGTTCAAGCCAGCATCTTGGAAGCCTCCTGGAAAATGCACGCTGCCGAGCCGCGCTTTACGCTGGAAATGGTAGCCAAATTGCCCATGCAGACATTGATTACGGTGACATAATCTCCATGAATGCTCCCTGGTTGAAACCCTTTGATTATATTCATAGCGCTGCTCTCTGATTCCTTACCAGTGACCCCTTTCACTCTCATCACCGCCAGCTATCCATGAAAGAGGGCTGGCTGTCGCTGGTCAGGCGAAGAAGGAAAAAAAGCAGGGTGGTTTGCTATTCATGCACGAGGCCCATTAGCAGAAATAACCCCCTACGTCTCGACTCTGCTGGCAGTTAGACACACAGATTATACCGCGAGTATACAAAACAGGCCTTTTCAGGAAAGGACACGTTTTCTAGCAGGGATGCATTTCATGTGCTTTTTATCCTATAAGCCCGTATGACACTACAGATCTGGGTGTATATGCTTAAATTGCACACTGTTTAAGACTGTGTGCATATTTACTGCCTGTCTTACCTGCATACACAGAGTGTGTATATATATATTCATATACACTGTATATATACACACAGACCCATCATCAACAAAATAGCTGCACCCAGAAGCAATCAACCGACAGGACTGAAATTTGGTGTGTAGACTTGACATCATGAGACATGCCAATGATTCAAGTTTCATGCTCGGCCACACATGTGATGTAAGCAGCGACGGGCCCTATCACTGTACCTGACTGACTATATAAGGTTGTCCTGTTGTGCGTGCTTTCCATTCTGACTCGGGCTTAGGGTGGCCACACGTCCGGTTTTAGGGCCGGACAATCCGTTTTTTCAACTCCCAGCCCTCCGTCCGGCACAGTACCTGGACAGATGCCTATTAGTCTTCTTTCCGGGATGGACTATTCATTGTTCACTTGGGAAAAGTATTATGTATGCCATTGGCTCACGTTCCTGTCCGAAGACATGCCATGCCTTTCACTGGTTTAACAAGGTCATGTGACATTGTGACTCGCCTACCGGCTAACCGCAGGTCAGCCCTCTAAATGCTAGTCAATTAGTAAGCTCCAGTCTGACTCAGGAATGTCAGCCATTCCACCCAATTAGGTGAGTAAAGCATCATTTATGTGTTATATAGGTTAGGTTATGATTAATTGATTTAGTATCGTGCCCAACCTGTTTGAGCAGTTGGTACAGTTGGAGAGGGGTCGCATCATAGGGCTCCAGGAAGCAGGGGGTTTTCTTAACAGTGTATCACACACCGTACTGGTCGTGCGGATACTACCATAGCAAGTTGGCGGCAGTGGATAGAAGAAGACATGAAGGATCTGGGAGACCTACATGAACCATGGAGAGAGAGAACCAACAAACTGCCCAACAGTCTGTTCGGAGCTGTCTTGGTGGAGCTGACCAACGAATCCGTGTATGGGGGCACCATGGTCAGCGCCATCGCCAGACCTATCCTCGGTCAGTGCAATCAACACTCTACCCCTACCACACAATCTGCAGGAACTGTGTGAGAATATTCAAGCTGCATGGGATGGATTATCATAGGACACCATTAGGAACCTCTACAACTCCATGGCGAGACATCTGGCATGTTGGGTTAGCAAACATGGTGGCCTGACGCCATACTGGGAGACACTACTGCTGTATGTGTAGCTCAATAAATATTGCCCATATCAGTCTAAATTCATCACTTTAGCATGGTACTAAAGTGGTACTTCCTTCTGGGTGCAATTATTCTTTGGTCGCTATAACAGCTTCCACTCTTCTGGGAAGGCTTTCCACAAAATTCTGGAGTGTGCCTGTGGGGATTTGTGACCATTCATCCAGAACAGCCTCTGCGAGGTCAGGTACACATATTGGACGAGACTCACAACCTATGTTGCAGTTCGTCCTAATGATGTTCAGTGGGGTTTGAGGTCAGGGCTCTGTGCAGGCCTATTGGAGTACACTAAACTCCTCAGCCCATGCCTTTATGGAGCTGGCTTTGTGCACAGGGACAAGGAAAGGGTTCTTCCCCAACCTGCTGCCTCAAAGCCGGAGGCACATAATTGTGTAAAATGACTGCAGCATTTGTAACCTCAGCCTTCACTGGAGTCCAAGCCCAAACCCTGAAAACCACCCCAGACCATTATCCCCCCTCCACCAAAGTTACTTTACTGCATTCTGGTAGGTAGCGTCCTCCTGGATTCATCAACTAAACCCAGATTCATCCATCAGACTGCCAGATAGTGAAGCATGATTCATCACTCCAGAGAACACATTTCCACTGCTCCAGAGTCCACTGGTGGAAAGTTACACCACTCCAGCCGATGCTTGGCATTGTGCATAGTGGCCATAGGCTTGTATCAGATACATTAACTATTCTCTTAGCTTCCAGCGAGTACATTAATCCAGTACTGGAAACTGGATTCAAGGTCCGGATTTGAAGACCTGGGTTCCATTTCACAATAATGGTGCTTACAGTAGTGCGGGGCAGAAATTTCTGGGATCTCCTGATGGTGCTACAGCCACTGTTCACATGGCAACACCTGTTAGCAATGGGTGTGACCATATGGAAGGGTGTCCACATACTGCATGTTTGTGGCCACGTATATCTAGCAACCAAACAGGACCTGGTAGACCACCAAAGCTATCAGATGAATAGCGCTTACTTGCTCAAATGTGACATGAGAGTGTGCTAACCTGGTAGCTAGCCTTAGCATATGTGTATAGGGTGGAAGAGCGGCTTCTCTCCAGTGGTTTTACATCTCCTTCTAGTATGAGCACAGCTTGCCTGGAACCCTAGATGGAGGTGATGCCAACCAGGTACCAGGTTTGCCTAATGGAAAACCCAACAAGCCGAGCAGAGCCGAGTGGAGCAGGTACCATGCAGCGGAAAAGCGGCTAAAACCAAATAAATGAAGGGTGCAAATGAGGCTCTGGTTCCAGCAGGTTGTCCTCGTTTAAATACGGGTTTGAAACAGTTACAAATGAATTGAATCATTCTGTGGAGAGATAAAGAGAAGGCTGCAAGCCAGAAGGCCCATCTGCTGTCAGATCACAGGCACTGCGAATGTTGGAAAGGGCCGTGTTGAACACTGCAGCTTGTCGATAGCTCTGTAGCTCTGAGCTCCACTTTCCAGTTTGCTCCTAAACTTGCTGAGAACGCCACCTCGGCCCTCAGATCACCCGTGAACAGAGACATCTTCTCAAACACAAGAAAAGACCCCTTCACACAAACACGCTGGCGTACCTGACAGCTCCTAGGAGTCCGTTTCGTAGTCATGTAGCTCACCTCATAGGAGAGCACATCAGCAGCTTTGTTTAATGGAAAACCCAGAGAGTTTGGGCCAGAGAGTACCAGGTGACAGCCCTTGTCGTTTCTCAGTTCCTCCACGTCAGCCTTTCAGCTGCTCCAACGGCTGAGCCCTGTGCATGCATCAGACACTCTGTGCTGCTTGACTTCTCTCCAAGGACACTCAGATCTTGGGCTTGGGCTTCAGAAATAAACAGGAACAGAGACACAGTGAATACAAAAACCTCGGCATGCTGCGTGTTAGAAAGCAAGCAGACCAGCGTGCACGCATGGGGACGTAATTGAGTACACTGCTATTGATAAGATGCATATCCAGGCTGCTGTAACCAAATCCTGGGGCATTCGGAATGTCATTACAGATATAAGGCACTCAACAGCACTGTTAGAATTCCTAGTGATGGAGTTTGCAGTCATGTCATCCAGCCTTTTAGCAAATAAGCTAATATGTAAACTATATGGCAGCATATTGCAGACTGCACATTTGAAAATGCTAATTCAGTTGTGTGTTTACAGCTGCACTACCAATGCGAGCATGCATTATTATTATTACTCAAGACATAATCCAAATCCAAAGGTCAAATGTGTAGTGTTTGCATTTCTATGGACAAAAATGGAATATACAAAACTCCTGTTTACACTAGTGTATACACCCATCAGCCATAACCTTAAAACCACCTCACTGTCCAGTTTATCAGCTCCACTGACCATATAGGAGCACTCTGTAGTCCATCTGTTTCTCTGTATACTTCATTACCCTGTTCTTCAATGGTCAGGACCCCCACAGGACCACCACAGAGCAGGTATTATGTGGGTGGTGAATCATTCTCAGCACTGCAGTGACACCGACGTGGTGGTGGTGTGTTAGTGTGTGTGGTGCTGGTGTGAGTGGATCAGACCCACCAGTGCTGCTGGAGTGTTTAAACACTGTGTCCACTCACTGTCCACTCTATTAGTCACTCCTACCTTGCTGGTCCACCTTGTAGATGTACAGTCAGAAACGATAGCTCATCTGCTGCTGCACAGTGCAGTGTTGGTCATCCTCTAGTCCTTCATCAGTGGTAACGCTGCCCACAGGATGCGGCCCACAGGACGCTGCCCACAGGACGCTGCTCACAGGACGCTGACCACAGGACGCTGCCTACAGGACGCTGACCACAGGACACTGCCCACATAGTTTGTGCTGGATAGTTTTGGTTGGTGGACAATTCTCAGTCCAGCAGTGACACTGAGGTGTCCAGCAGCACTGCTGTGTCTGAACCACTCACACCAGCACAACACACACTAACACAGCACCACCACGCAGACACTGAGGGAACGGCAGAAAACTTGACGGCCACTGTAGGTTCAAGGGTAGGGACTTTTCAGTGCGAGAGCATGTTTAAATAGGGAATGATGAAAAAGAATGCGGGTACTGAAGCATTGCCACCCTCGCCAACCAAGCTGGGGACCATCGAGTCACCTTGTGTGTTTAAGGTAGTAGTAACATCAGGCTCCTGCAGATGGCGCTGCACGAGGATGATGGAGCTATAAATACCTGCGGGGTGTGAGTGACGGGATCCATAGATTGAGAAGAGGTGCTACAGTGCAGTGAATGTCTCGTTCCATGTGTGGAAAATGGCTCCAAAGCAGATGTTAATGATTGGCTAAAAGGAGTGACTGCATTTGGGTGTGCCAAAGACCACAGTGTGAAGGAAGTAGCTGAATCTGCAGGTGTATGCAAGCATAAATCCCAGTCTACAGGGAATTCTCGGTACTTTACAGATCGGTAATAAGTAGGTAGTAATATGGTAATTTTACGGTAATAAATTGTATTTAATCATTAATTAAATGTCAGTTTCCTAGTTGTTACTAAATAATAAATCAGAAATTGTAGTGAGTCTTACCAAGGCCATTATGAAATGGTAAAATAATGGTAACAAGTTGCACTTACCTAAAAATTACTTGCTTATTTTATAGTTCTTTATGTATAATAAGTGAGCAATTGTAGTGGTAACAAGGCGGCAATGTATGCACATCTTCTATTCCTTAATAAATGAAAAGATCGTCATTGTATCAGTATTTAGTAATAAAATAATAAAAAACAATAACAAGTTTTATCTACCTAAAATGACCTGCTAATTTTATACTTCTTTACAAACAATAAGAGAGAATAATAATTGAGTACAGGCATATAATATCTAATGTTAGAGTTATTAACTCAAAATCAGTGATGTAGTTCTGCTGTAATTACCTGGTGTCAGGGCTGTAAAACACTAATTCACTAATTCACAGTCTGTGTTTTTTTTTTCTTACCTGTTATGTATTTAAATGGTCAGACACAGTGTGAGTTACAGGCAGCAATTACAGTGAAACTAAACGGCATTAGAGCCGTAAAATGCAAACTTACTTATTTCCATCCTGTTTATTACGTACTACACCTCCCATCAGGTCATAACGTCAGTTTAAAATGGTCTTGTGCTTGTCTGTAGGTTGGCCTATATGTGAAGCACATGACCATTTTGAACTGATGTTATGACCCGTCATTTTAGGTAAATAAAACTTGTTACTGTTTTTCATAATGTTATTACTAAATACTGATACAATGACTATATTTCCATTTATTAATGAGTAAAAGATATGCATATAATAATTAGGAAACTATAACTAGTTACCATTGTGCTTCTATTACATTACTACCTTGTTACCACTACAAACTGCTTGGTAACACTCACTACAATTTCTGATTTATTATTTAGTAATAACTAGGAAACTGACATTTAATTCATGAATAAATACAGTTTGTTACTGTAAAATTACCATATTGTTACCTACTTATTACCGATCGGTAAAGTAAAGTGCAACCGAATTCTCCTCGGAATTGTGCCAGGGAAGGCATCCACCAAATCTGGCCCAACTGCACAATTCTTTGATGTAAGAGTGTTTGAACATTGATGTGGCCTACATCCAGAAACTTGTCCAGTACATGCCAAATCCAATCACAGCTGTTATGTATTGTGTGTGTGTGTGTGTGTGT
>CM067490.1:27128859-27177144 GCA_034552555.1 Semaprochilodus insignis | reverse complement strand
TCCTTCCCAACAGCACTGCAATCCCACACTTCTTTCTGGGTGCAGCTGTTCTTTAGATGATGAGTGTATATGTGAATATGTGTACATGTAAATGTATGTGTGTGTGTGCGCATGTATGTGTGTGTGTGTGTGTGTATATGTGTGTATATATGTATGTGCGTGTGTGTGTGTATATGTGTGTGTGTGTGTGTGTGTGTGTGTATGTATGTGTGTGTGTGTGTGTGTGTGTGTGTGTGTGTGTGTATGTATGTGTGTGTATGTATGTGTGTGTGTACGTGTATGTGTGTATGTGTGTGCGTGGTTTTGAACTCTTTGAATAATTAATTCGTCCTCTAGAGGGCAGTGGAGCTACACGTGCCTGATCCCGCAGCTGTGTGGCAGTAAAGGCAGAGCAATGAGGGAGCGATATGGGTTACAGCCCAGTATCGTTGTTGCCATGAAACATAATGGAAGCAAAAGGCCGGTATTCTGCTCACTGCGACTTCACCTGAAGCTCCTCTACAGAAGCTTTTAGTGCCGTCAGTCGAGTTTCCTTCCACTCCCCGCCTCACGTACCCACATGCGGCCATGCAATTTGTACACGGCAGCTCCTGGGAACCAATTCTATAGTCATCTAGCTTTCATTACTTGATACGAATACAGAGGACGATTGCTAGTGCTGTCATAGCAGCAGATAAGAGGGAAGTGTGGCTTTAGTCTTCTGTGGAGCAGGAACACTATGGGAACAGAGCACTCTCGCGTCTTGGGCTTGTCACAAACTTTGCGGAGCCGCTTTCTTTTTTTCTTGCTTTCTTTCGCGGCCCAGTAAACAACGCTTCTTTAAAGAGGAGCACAGTCCTTCAGTTCTTTCACTGCCTTCATCTTCTGCAGCTCTTCTGCTCTCGTATATGTGGGCTTTGGAGGAGGTCCCAGCAGTCCTGAGTGATGATTATTCATTTGGAGTTATTTATTAAAATGCTCTCCTACATCAAACTCAGGTGAGGTCAATATCAGATTTTGGCTGCACTTCAGTGAGTGGACTCACCTAATCACTAAAGCATGTGGGGCTACGTCCCAAATCAAAGACACAGCAAAACTAAATCAGATAGGAAAGTTCAAATAGCACACCGGAGGCATCACAGTGTTGGCTAGGAACATCAAACTAAAGCTCATTTTATGCTTACTTGTTTTAGACTAACTCCTCTAAGCTCAGGGTGAGGCTAAAAGGTGCAGGTACACAGAGACTAGGCTACTCAATAATACTATATTTTGCTAAGTATCTTGGCTAGCAGTTCACTAACAGGCTCCTTCAGTGAGTGAAAACCGCTACCAGAAGTGCAATATGTCCCTAACCAAATAAAATATGGTTTAAAAAATGAAATAAATTAAAAATGTACATAAATAAGTGAAATATACCAAAACCCAACTGAAATTTTGATCAACATCTGAGTGAAATAAGCCACACACTGAGTGGAAAGCTTCAAAGGGTGAGTAAAATAAACAGTTCAGTAAAATATACCAAACACTGGGTGAAATTTACCAAACACTCAGTGAAATACACCAAACGCAGGGTGAAATATACCAAACACTATGTGAAATATACCAAACACTGAGTGAAATATAGCAAGCACTGGGTGAAATATAGCAAGCACTGGGTGAAATGTAGCAAACACTGAGTGAAATAAACGAAACACTGGTTGAAATATATGAAACACTGGTTGAAATATATGAAACACTGAGTGAAATATATGAAACATTGGGTGAAATATACCAAACACTGGGTGAAATATATGAAACATTGGGTGAAATATATGAAACACTTGGTGAAATATATGAAACATTGGGTGAAATATATGAAACATTGGGTGAAATATACCAAACACTGGGTGAAGTATATGAAACACTGGGTGAAATATTCCAAACACTGAGTGAAATATATGAAACACTGGTTGAAATATACCAAACACTGGGTGAAATATATGAAACATTGGGTGAAATATATGAAACACTGGTTGAAATATACCAAACACTGGGTGAAATATATGAAACACTGAGTGAAATATACCAAATACCAAGTGAAACATTCCAAACATTAAGTGAACTACACAAAACACTGAGTGAAATATACCAAAACTAATGAGTGAAATTCACTACCTGCAGTTTTTTAGCATGTAAACAGAAAACTAATCTTGCCAATGTGACGGAACAATCCAATAATGCAACACAGCGTGACAGCTATTCCCAAATCCTGTTCACACTGACTCAGTGATGTTCAGAGCTCTGTCTTTCTGTCTGTGGGCAGGGTCCTGTGGGCACCATGCTGTGACCACCGATGAAGGACTAGAGGATGACCAACACTGCACTGTGCAGCAGCAGATGAGCTATCATCTCTGACTGTACATCTACAAGGTGGACCAGCAAGGTAGGAGTGTCTAATAGAGTGGACAGTGAGTGGACACAGTGTTTAAACACTCCAGCAGCACTGCTGTGTCTGATCCACTCACACCGGCACAACACACACTAACACACCACAACCACGTCAGTGTCACTGCAGTGCTGAGAATGATCCACCACTCACATAATACCTGCTCTGTGCTCGTCCTGTGGAGGTCCTGTCCATTGAAGAACAGGGTAATAAAGTATACAGAGAAACAGATGAACTGCAGTCTGTAAGTGTAGAACTACAGAGTGCTCCTATATGGACAGTGGAAAGACTAGCTGTACTGTATGTGAGAAGCTAGTATAAGTAGACCTTTAGCGACAGAGCCAAAAGATCACAACAACCAGAACAACCAATGGCCTCTGAATTAGCATCTCAGGCTTTGTTACATTAGCCCTGACTCCTGTAGCGTTAAGTTGGTAGAAAACGTGGCGTAATTTAAAGCTAGGTGATCATTTTGGACTAGAAACAGCTACTCTGCTGATCAAAGGCATTTTCTCCTCTGAAATGCACTGAGCCAGTGCTGCTAATTGGCTAACAGCTGTGCTGATGGACTGCCAACTTCATGGCTTGGACCCTTCAGTCAACTTTACAGATATATATCAACATAAAAAGGACTGAGTTGTAAGCTCAGCAGACACAAAATGAGTCACCTTGCTTGTTTAAGGTGGTAGTAACTCCTGGCTCCTGCAGATGGCACTGCACGAGGATAATGCCTGCGGGTTGTGAGTGACGGGATCCATAGATTGAGAAGAGGTGCTACAGTGCAGTGAATGTCTTGTTCCATGTGTGGAAAACGGCTCCAAAGCAGATGTTAATGATTGGCTAAAAGCAGTGACTGCATTTGGGCGTGCCAAAGACCATAGTGTGAAGGAAGTAGCTGAATCTGCAGGTGTATGGAAGCGTACGGTCATACGGGTCTACCAGCCGTGGCTAAAATCCAAGTCTACAGGGAATTCTCCTCGGAATTGTGCCAGGGAAGGCATCCACCAAATCTGGCCCCACTGTGCAATTATCTGATGTGGCCTACATCCAGAAACTTGTCCAGTCCATGCCAAATCCAGTCACAGCTGTTATTCGTGTTTGCCAGCAGGGCGGCGCAGTGGTGTTCTAAATATTTTCCCTCTGTCGCTGCTTTATTACTGAAAGGATGCAGCAAATTTATCAGATCTGGTATGAATTCTGTTTGATGTTCTTTGACACACATGAGGGGTTTTATACCAGCGTTTTTACCCTTCAGCTCATCCGCAGATCTGGCTTGCCATTGCACTTGTCAGAACTTCAGTTTTGCCTAAAGCAGGTTTTTGGGAAAATACTTTTAGACTGATCAATATCAGCCAGAGAGGCATTCTTCTGTTTCAGGGTTTGGCTGCTATGTGTTCAGTGCCGTTGCCGTTTGATGCCTGCACAGCGTTGTCCTTGCTTTGATTCCATTCGTTAATTACACTGTTGGCCGATTTAACTTTGTTTTTTCTCTTCTTTCAGATTTTTTACCCAATTTTCCTTCCAATTTCTCCATGTCTGATTTCACATTATAATGGGCTGCTTTGTGTTCTCAACTTTGCTTTCAAGTTTTAGCTCTGGAGAGCACAGTGAGCGTTTCTAATGATGGCATGCTTATGTAGGGGAGGACAGGGCTGGTTAGCACAGTATTAACGTCTGAGTCTGCGGGCTATTTAGGTTTAGAATCAGAATCAGAATGCCAAGAATGTTGGTGTACAGTAACTGGTGTACAGTGTAATGCGTTAGTGTACAGTGAGTAGTGTGTTGGTGTACAGTAACTCAGTAAGTGTAATGCGTTAGTGTGCTGTAAGTAGTTTGTTGATGTACAGTAACTCAGTAGGTGTAATGTGTTACTGTACTGTAAGTAGTGTGTTGGTGTACAGTAACTCAGTAGGTGTAATGTGTTAGTGTACTGTAAGTAGTGTGTCGGTGTACAGTAACTCAGTGAGTGTAATGCGTTAGTGTACTGTAAGTAGTGTGATGGTGTACAGCAACTCAGTAAGTGTAATGTGTTAGTGTGCTGTAAGTAGTGTGATGGTGTATTGTATATAGTGTGATGGTGTACAGTAACTCAGTAAGTGTAGTGTGTTAGTGTATTGTATATAGTATGATGGTGTACAGTAACTCAGTAAGTGTAGTGTGTTAGTGTATTGTATATAGTGTGATGGTGTACAGTAACTCAGTAAGTGTAATGCGTTAGTGTACTGTAAGTAGTGTGTCGGTGTACAGTAACTCAGTAAGTGTAATGTGTTAGTGTACTGTAAGTAGTGTGTCGGTGTACAGTAACTCAGTAAGTGTAATGTGTTAGTGTATTGTATATAGTATAATGGTGTACAGTAACTCAGATTGTTTTTTTGCTTTTTTCAGTTTGAACTTTTGATCTGTCAACATTGTCCCAATGACCCCCATATCGGGGTTGGTTGGCACAGTGCACTATTTCCGGAGAAGATAAGAAAATCTGAGTTTTAAACTCTTTATTTTAAATACGTTCCTCTTTTGTTTGCTGCTAGTTGGGCTGCATGATATGTCTGGAATATACAGCTGTGCCTACCAGCCCCGCTCTGCCACTACCTACAGATATTTTGTATACTTCGCTGCATGAACTGGAACTGACATTTTGCTGACATATCCTACAGCAGAATGCGGCTCTTGTATGTTGGAATGGTAAACACCAGGCCGAGACCTCCACCTGCTTATAGCACAACACACACAGTACAACCAGAGCTTAACGATGTGACTGACCACTGAGTGAGTGTAACAAACAGTACAACATGTACTAGCTGTCACAGCCACACAAACAGAAACACCAGAGAAGCCGACACCTCCCTACCTTTGAGCAGACAAACCCACGGGACAGAAAGAAAGCAGCTCTCGCAGGAGAACTTCAGTTGCATGCCACTTTGTAGGAGAAGATCCAGAGCAGAACAAGGGGGCACCCTATCTGATCTACTCATACCGGCGGAATACACACTAACCCACCACCACCACCACCACCATGTCAGTGTAACTGCAGTTCCACCAGAGAAACAGATGGACTACAGTCTGTAACTGTAGAACTACAGAGTGCTCCTTTATGGTCAGTGGAGCTGATAGAATGGACAATGAGTGTAGATACAAGGGGATGGTTTTGATGTTATGGCTGATCAGTGTACGTGGTAGCAGTAATAGTTGACAGTACTGCAAAGCCTATAGAACAGAGGTCTTCAAATCTGGACCTTAAATCCAGATTCCAGTCCTGGAATTTGTAAGCACTCTTAGTTAATAGACTCTAGCAAGTATTACAAAATCCAGGACCGGGAACTGCAGTTCTTGCAAGCTCTGGATTTGAAGCCCCCTGGCCAACACCAAAGCACTCTTGAAGAATCCCGTTTTTAAGGTTGTAATGGTTTAGACTTCTGTCCACCTTAAATCCAGATTCTTGTCCTGGAGTTTACAGTCACTGATAGTTAATAGAAGATACCAGTTATTGCAGAATCGAGGACTGTAAGCTGGATCCAGGGTCCAGATTTCAGGGCAATGAGTGCAGATACAGGGAGGTGGTTTAAGTGTTATGGTTGATTGGTGTAGGTGGTGGTAGTAGTAGTAGTAGTAGTAGTTGTAGCAGTAACAATACAGACAGTACTGCAAAGCCCAAAGACCATGAATCAAGATTCCAGTCCTGGAATTTGTAAGCACACATAGTTAATAGAATCTACCAATTGCTATGAAATCCAGGACTGGGAACTGGGAATTCTTCCAGAGTCTGGATTTGAAGACCCCATGGCTTGTACTAAAGAACTCTTGAAGAAACCCATTGTAATGTTTTAGGCATCTGTCCACCTTAAATCCAGATTCCTGTGCTGGAGCTTGCAGTCAGTGATAGGTAATAGAACCTACCAGTCATTATAAAAACCAGGACCATAAATTGGAGTTCTTACAAGGTCTGGATTTGAAGACTCCATGGCCTATCCTAAAGAACCTTTGAGAACCCCCATTGTAATGGTTAATTTAACCCACTGGTCATTACAAAACCCAGGAACAGAAACTGGATTCATGGTCTAGATTTGAGAACAATGAATTTGTTGATTGGTGTAGATGGTAGTAATCATTGTAGCGGTAGCAGTTCTATAGAGCAGACCTTAAATCCAGATTCCAGTCCTGGAGTTTCTAAGCACTCATAGTCACAAAATCCAGGACCGGGAACTGGAGTTGTTTCAAGGCCTGGGCTATACTAAAAAACCCTTGAAGAAGCCCATGGTTTAGGCATCTGTCTACCTTAAATCCAGATTCCTATCCTGGAATGTTTAGGCGCTCGTAGTTAATAGAATCTACCAATTATTCCAAAATCCAGGAACGGGAACTGGAGCTCTTCCAAGGACTGAATTTGAAGACCCCATGGCCTATACTAAAGAACCCTTTAAGAACCTCATTTTTAAAGTTGCAATGGTTTAGGTATTTGTCCACCTTAAATCCAGATTCCCATCCTGGAGTCTGTAGTCAGTGATAGTTAATGGAACCTAGCAGTCATTCCAAAACCGGAAACAGGTCCAGATTTGAGGACCCCTGCTATAGAAGTCTTCTACCAGCAGACTTCCTTGGCTCAATGGGTTTTAGCCTTCAGTTGCCACAGTGTGGTGTGGTGCCCTGATCCTCAATCTAGGTTCCCTGTAGAACCGGCCCTATCATTGAGAACCTCAAGGTCCATGACTTGAGCTTCAAAAGAGATTGCGAAAGATCTAAAATGTGATCGATTTCAAAATGAGGTAAGGACTCTTTCTCTCTTATGGCAGAGGGGGATAAAAAAAGGTACATTCTGTCTTTTCAGTTCCTCAACGCTGCTTGCGTCCGCTTTCAGACGAGCCTCTGGGCCTTGGAACTCAATCTCCTGGGGCTTCAAGTGAAGAATGGACTATTGGTCAATGAACGTTTCCTATTCAAACTGAGCTTTCTTGCTTCGCTTTCCCATTTACCTGCACTCGCCGGCTTTGTTTCATTGACTTCGGCCTTGGTGGCATTGAGCCTGGCCTCCGTGACACTGGCATGAATCGCAGGGAAGCAAAGGTGCAACCTCTCTCATTTAATCAGAGCCCGGATCTGAATGAAAGACACAAAGGTAAGAAGGTGAAACCATCACGGTGCACACAAACACGAGGTCGGATCGGAAAAAGTGAAGCAAATTCATATGAAAGCAGATAAGGAAAAAGACGAGAGAGACCTTTCTTTACAGAAATGCAAACTCTCGCTTTCATGTTATGAATAAAGGAAGACTCTGGAATTACTGGCACCTTTCAAGACATTCCATTGAAAAGGAATCATATAACGGTAAAAAATGGCATTTATTGATTCAAATGTTCCTCAAAAATGTTCAGAGAAACTGATCACTGTTTATCTATGGGAAGTCTTTCCTACTAGTGTGTTTGTTCCCGGCTTCATTTGGAATGAAACTTGGTGGATAGGTTTGACATCGTGAGACATGCGAATGATGCATGCATGTGACATGAGCAGGGATGGACTTTATCGCTGTACCTGACCTACTATGTGAGGTCATCCAATTGAGCGTGCTTCCCATTCGGACTCGTGCTGTTGTGTTGGTAGCATCCTTTGCCAGTGAAGTATGCCTCAGAGAAGAGTCCGAAAGCAATTCGAGCAGTAGGGGTTGCATCGTAGGACTCCAGGAAGCGGGATGGTCTGTTCAATGGATTGCATGCTGCACTGGTCATGCGGATATTACCATAGCACGCTGTTGGCGGCCGTGGATAGAAGAAGGCACGCACCAGCAACATGAAGGAGGTGGGAGACCTACACGAACTACAGAGAAGGAGAACCGATGTACTGTCCGGCATGTGCGGAGAGACCCCACAGTCACGAGTGCAGTCATTTATTAGTCATCCTGTTAGTGCCAGCACTATTGGCAGATGGCTGCACCACGCAGGACTACATGCACACAGACCGTTACGGCGACTGTCCTTAACACCACGTCAACGTCACCAAAGACGAGTCCTGCTTTTGTCTCGGTGGAGATGATTAATGAATCCGTGTGTGGAGGCACCACAGTCAGCACCAAGATGAACGGTTTGTTGTCACATGTCACACGTCCAGAAGGCCGGGTGTCACTCCATCTCCACCCCTACCGCACAATCTGCAGGAACTGTGTGAGAATATTCAAGTTGCATCGGATGGATTATCACAGGACACCATTAGGAACCTCTACAACTCCATGCCGAGACGTCTGGCATGTTGCGTTAGCCATACTGAGAGACACTACTTCTGTATGTGTGGCTCAATAAATATTGTCCATATCAGTCTAAAATTATCATCATTTATTGTTCCTGGTAACCTTTATCTTCCTTCCCAATAGCCAATCACAGCTGTTATTCATGCTTGTGGAGGTATTACACGCTAGGTTATGTATCATGTTTCAGTTACAGGTTACTAATTTAATGTTTGAACCCATCTGCTGGGTTCCCAGCGCATCAGTACTTATTTAATAACAAATTTCTTTCTAATAATAATAATAAAAATACTTATAATGAGCTTTTTTTTAATTCCTTTTTTGGCTAAGAACTCAACGCCTGAATACAGCGCTACTAGAGTGGGTGAAACATTAGATCTCCGAGTACATCGGCACATTAGAAGAATCTGTTTCTTTGGAGCGTTTCAGTAGTGCAGGCTGCGAATGAGAGTGTTCTGTATGGGCCCCTTCAGATCAATATGTCCTTGTGTGTTCAGTTGGGGAAAACTCAAAGATATGTCTTCTTTTCATGTCACTGGAAGTGCTCTTACAGCTAAGCGAGTTGCACCGTAAAGGTCAGAGTGGCCATTCTGCACCTGCACTCTCGGCTGTCGTAGTGCTCCCAGGAGAACGTTTCTGCTTTGTCTTCGCTGTCATTGGAAAACCTTCTAGCTTCATGGACATTTCATGAAAAATGGAGGAACAGAACCGGACAGAATTTCTCAGAAACAAACTTTAATGACGTTAAAGGAAGAATTCCACTTTTCTGTACAGTTTCGGTAAACAAAGTCATTCCGAGCAGAGAAACATAGCAAAGTAAGTAAAATGGTCCCTCATAGAAAGTCACAGCAAATGGTTATGATGTCTGTTTTATGATGTACAGTCATCATCAAAAGAACAGCTGCACCCAGAAGGAGGTGTGGGATTGCAGTGCTGTTGGGAAGGAAGATAAAGGTTACCAGGAACAATAAATGATGATAAATTTAGACTGATATGGGCAATATTTATTGAGCTACACATACAGAAGTAGTGTCTCTCAGTATGGCTAACGCAACATGCCAGACGTCTCAGTATGGAGTTGTAGAGGTTCCTAATGGTGTCCTGTGATAATCCATCCCTTGCAGCTTGAATATTCTCACACAGTTCCTGCAGATGGTGCGGTAGAGGTGGAGGTGGAGTGACACCAGGCCTTCTGGACGTGTGACAACAAACTGTTCATCTTGGCGCTGACCACGCTGCCTCCACCCACGGATTTGTTGGTCACCTCCACCAAGACAAAAGCGTGACTCGTCACTGAAGATGACCCGCTGCTATTCTGAGTCACTCCTTGACAGTCTGGCACGACACCATTGCAGTCTTTGGTGACGTTGACGTGGTGTTAAGGACAGACGTCGTAACGGTCTGTGTGCATGTAGTCCTGCGTGGTGCAGCCGTCTGCCAATGGTGCTGGCTCTAACAGGATCACTCATGGAGGGCATCACTGCTCGCTGAATGTCTGCAGTCGTGGCTGTTGGGTCACTTTGCGCACTCTCCGTGGTTCGTGTAGGTCTCCACAATCCTTCATGTCGCTGGTGCGTGCCCTTTTCTATCCACTCTGGTCTCTTAAATCCTTTTTTCCTTTTTTTGATTGTATCTCTCATTTTGAGATTATTATGTATATTATTTCCACATATTTTTACTGGTTTTTGTGAGTCAATTTTTTTCACTATATTGGCAGATATTTTGGTCTGTATCAAGTACATTTCTTAAAATAAGCTAAATTATCTGCAAATATAGTGATAAAATACTTTTGCTTACTATAATTACTTGAAACTAATTAATAAATTAGTTTCTGGAAATTTGGAAACAATATAAATAATCTTAAAATTAGCATACCACAACATACTACTACAATCTCAAAATGAGAATTATAAGATATATCTGCCAGATTTAAGATCATTATAACTGCCAATTAAAATGATAATTTTTTGCAGTTTGTATTTGTTTCAGATTTTATTTCTTGAAATTTTTACTCCAAAGAAGTGCAATTACAGTATGTACTTACAGAATATGACACTTGTATTGGATAAAATCAACTGAGCCGAGTAAAAATGTAAAGAAATTAGTTAATCAACAATATCAAAATTATGAACATTTGAAATAATAACCAGATTTATGATCGTATGTTGTGTAAACATCTATTTTTGCAGTGTACACTTTTGAAAATCTCCAAATCTATAGGAAATATAAAACTTAGAGACATGTTTATTTGCTTTGTGGTAAACAGTAGACATTATCTGAAGACGTATACTTCTAATAGTCACTGACATATAATAATAATGATAATAATAATAATAATAATAAGGGTTTCATGAAATACTGAGCATTTTTTACTGAGTAGTTTCCAGCATGTTCCATTCTGAAATAAGTGCCAAGCTAACTGCAGCACAACTGAGCAACACAGCTATTCGAGGCTGTGTGTGCGGCCCAACAGCTACCTGGAGCTTTGACTGTACTCACAGTATATTAGAGCCTATATACACCACGTTAAGTGCTAACGATCCAAGCGTGAGTGGTGGTAAATGCACCAATAACGTTTCCAATCCACGGCCAGTGTAGCCTCAATTAAGCTGGGAATGCTGCGGGGGGACATGAAAACAAGCTCTTAAGCGTTTGAATGTACACAGTCTAATGAGAATGGATCACTGTAAATGATCTCGAGAGGCGTCACGGGCAGAAACGAAGGCTCCTCGCCGTTAGTCACGTTCAAACGGGCACGTCTCGCCGAGCTGGCCGGATTTGGGCAGATGTTTCGGATGGCAGCAGTCACGTAAAAGGGAACAGAATCGCTTGCATGCGAGCGATTACTCCTCGGCAAGTGCAAGCTGGCTGCTCTGGACCAGATGTTCCTGGTGGAGGCTATCGTGTGGTGGAAGCATCTGGAGAAATCTGACTGCTGGCAGTTCTCTTGATTGGCAGCATGGCGATGGCTCATTCACGGAGAAAGGTTCCAAGTCGAACCAGCTAGCAATCCCAGGCTGGGGTGGAACAACGGAGCTTGGTGTTCCTCCTGTAGGTGGACCTTAGATGGGAGATATGGAGGATGGAGAGGAAAGAGAGAGATCGGAGGGCTTTTTTGGTCTCTGGACCCTTTGACTCCACAGATGCATGATGGGCTCACAGAACCTTCTTCAGAGCTCTTCTTAGGGTGGCCACTTTCATAACCTCAAAAAGGAGGACATCCCACCCCCAAAAGGAGGGCACGATACTAGAACAGAATTAAAATCATAGAATGGATGGATTACATTACATTCGGGAGTCAGATGGGAGCTTACTATTTGACTAGCATCTAGACGGCTGACCTGAGTCACGATGTCACATGAGCTTGTTAAACCAATGAAATGCAAGGCATGTCTTTTGACACAGACGTGAGCCAATGGCACACATGATATTGTTGGCGAGTGAACATTTAAAATAGTTAATCCCGAAATAATTAATAGGGGACTAATAGGTGTCCGTCCAGGTGCTGTGCCAGACGAAGGACTGGGAGTTGAAAAACCAGACTGCCCGGCCTAAAACCGGACGTGTGGCCACCCTAGCTTTACTCCATACGGCACTGGTACTGAAGCGACAGCACCTGATGCTAGAACTTCGGCAAAGCATCAGCTCAACCCATACGAACCTGGTGTTGACTTTTTTGCTGTTATGCTATCTTTTTTTTATCCTTCGTTCTCAGAGCAGGCGCTAGCTCCAGCAAAAAGGAGGAGAGAAACAGACTTTCCCAGCCTTTTGCCTCTAGCGCTTTTTCAGCTCGCTTCTTCTCTTCTCCCGTTCCCCGTGCCCCACTCTACTCTGCCTCTCTCTCTCTCTCTCTCTCTTTCTCTTTCTGTTTTTTCTGTTCCTCCTCATCTGAACGAGCTGCGCTGTGACATTTAACTTCTAATGGAGATTTATGAAGTTATCCAAACGCCTCTAGTGTTTAAAAGTTTTGGATCCTACAAACGAGATACTTACTGTAGTTTTTCCATAATGGGCTGTGAAGGCTGGAGCTGGTACTGGTGAGCCTGAACTCTAATCGCCTTTATGTGTCATCAGCGTTCATAGACAGCTCCCATCTGTCATAGCCTGGCACATCTGAGTGAGCAAGCGAGCGAGAGCAAGAGAGAGAGGGAAAGGAAGTCTATGATATGATACAAGTCCATGATATTCCCACTGAACTTAGTCTATGATGTCCTCGCTCTGGACGTCGGACTTCATCTGAGCTGTATGTTTGAAGCATTTCCACAAATACACCACAACACATTTGGGCCATTTTATGAATGTTCATGTTTACGCGAGCCTTGGGATGCATCATACATGAGAAATCATCTGCATAACCACAGGAAATGGCCTGCATTTTGCCTTGGGCTATTTATAGCTGCCGTAAAGCATTCTGTTATGCTAGGCATGGCCTAGGCAGCTTGGCCCACTTCACTTGCTTCATTCGGCTCACCATGTGAGTACACTGACATGCCAAAAGTCATGGGATAGTAGGGTGCAAACTGAAGCGTAGCAGGCACCGGTCAGTGATGTGTTTAGGCGGGCCAGTGTAGCCAACCCATGCCTTGAGAACAGACCCCACACCAGTTTGAAGCCACTCCACACCATTATGGAGCCACCACCAGCCTGCACCATGCCTTGTTGCCATGTCACACATGAATCCTACCATCAGGCTGAAACAACTGGTACCGTGACTCGTCGGGCTGCCACATTTTCAAAATGCTCCTGAAGCTTTTCAAGACAACTTAGGTCCCAATGGCATGGTGGATTATCCTGCTGGGAAAACCCATCTTTGTGGGGGAACATGAAGTCCATGAAGGGCTGCAAAATGTCACCAAGCAGTGAAACGTAGTGGGCACCGGTCAGTGATGTGTTTATGCGGACCAGTAGACTCAACTCATGCCGTGAGAAGAGACCCCACACCAGTATGGAGCCACCACTAGCCTGCACCATGCCTTGTTGACAGCTGGGACCTATGGTTTCATGGGGTCCACGCCACACATGCCCGAAACAACTGGATTGAATGTGGATCTGATTTCTGACAGAGCTTCTTGTCTGTTGGCCCTGACAGTTCCAGCCAGTCACTGCCGGTCACCATCAACGAGCACCTGTGTGGCTGCTAATGCGCTCCATGGCTCCCGGTATTCCTGGTACACATGTGACACTGTGGATTGAGGAATGTTAAACGCCCGTACAACTTCAGAAGTGGAATGTCTCATCCGTCTGGCACCCACTGCCATGCCTCATTCGAACTCTGATAACTCACATCGCTTTGCCATGAGGTCGCTGTAGCCAGTGTTCAAATCCACACACAAGATAGCACCTCACAACTTGTGTGGCACAGGTGTGGGTGTTCACAAGCCATCCCCTGAGGGACATCTCTTCATAATCAGTTAACATACTGATATCACATGACTTCTGGTATGTCAGTAATGGAATACAGACAGTACAGTAACAATACAAGTGTTTTCCTATTTAGGAAAGTCTGGCAATATCATTCAGCCCCAACGTGGGAACATGCTTATTTGAATACCGTAGTAATAGATACTAACATGAGGAAATGGCGGCTGCCTTTAGATCACCACATGTATTTTCACGCCTCTTGCCTTCATGCAAGGACACGTGTGTTCAGTCATACAGGTCTCAACAGAAAGCCTGAAATGCGTGGTTTAAATCGAGCTGTGACATGAGCTGTGTTGTGCTGCAGGTACGGTTATGTGTTGAAGAGCTGCGCTGATAATAGCCTCCTCTCCACCCTCGACCTAAAGGGGGTAAATGGGCCAGGCTTTAGGGCTGAGCGAGTGAGTGAGAATGTACTAGATCACTTATGTATGGCTCTCATGATGATTGGGTGCAGTCACACTGTAGCACAGACGCACACACACACACACAGCGCTCAGTTCCACTCTTAACATTCCTCCGTCTCTCCCTGCTTATAGACGAGCGTCTTCTACACGCACGCACCAAGCCAAATCAATGCATTCAGCCAGAGTGCGTCCTTGAAACTCCTCAGAGTCTCTACCCCACACATACACACACATTCCTTTTCCTTACTTCACAGTGCTTCAGTTGGGTGTTATTATTTTTTAAAAAAAGCTAAATAAAAAATTAAGGTTGCAATTTAGGAGTATTGATTTAGTTTGGCACATTCACAAAAATACAAGAAATAAAAGGAAACAAAATAAAAGGATTGAAATGAATAAAATACAAATTAAAAGAACTAAAAAAATGTTCATTCAACCGCGAAAAAGTAAAAACTTCTCTAATCCTGTTTAGTGTAAATGTAGGAGTTAGGGTTTAGTGTAAATGTAGGGGTTAAGGCTTAGTGTAAATGTAGGGGTTAGGGTTTAGTGTAAATGTAGGGGTTAGGGTTTAGTGTAAATGTAGAGGTTAGGGTTTAGTGTAAATGTAGGAGTTAGGGTTTAGTGTAAATGTAGGGGTTAAGGGTTTAGTGTAAATGTAGGAGTTAGGGTTTAGTGTAAAGGTAGGAGTTAGGGTTTAGTGTAAATGTAGGGGTTAGGGTTTAGTGTAAATGTAGGGATTAGGGTTTAGTGTAAATGTAGGGGTTAGGGTTTAATGTAAATGTAGGGGTTAGGGTTTGGTGTAAATGTAGGGGTTAGGGTTTAATGTAAATGTAGGGGTTAGGGTTTAGTGTAAATGTAGGGATTAGGGTTTAGTGTAAATGTAGGGGTTAGGGTTTAATGTAAATGTAGGAGTTAGGGTTTGGTGTAAATGTAGGGGTTAGGGTTTAATGTAAATGTACGGGTTAGGGTTTAATGTAAATGTAGGAGTTAGGGTTCTGTGTAAATGTAGGGGTTAAGGCTTAGTGTAAATGTAGGGGTTAGGGTTTAGTGTAAATGTAAGGGTTAAGGCTTAGTGTAAATGTAGGGGTTAGGGGTTTAGTGTAAATGTAGGAGTTAGGGTTTAGTGTAAATGTAGGGGTTAGGGTTTAATGTAAATGTAGGGGTTAGGGTTTAGTGTAAATGTAGGAGTTAGGGTTTAGTGTAAATGTAGGGGTTAGGGGTTTAGTGTAAATGTAGGAGTTAGGGTTTAGTGTACATGTAGGAGTTAGGGTTTAGTGTAAATGTAGGGGTTAGGGTTTAGTGTAAATGTAGGGATTAGGGTTTAGTGTAAATGTAGGGGTTAGGGTTTAATGTAAATGTAGGGGTTAGGCTTTGGTGTAAATGTAGGGGTTAGGGTTTAATGTAAATGTACGGGTTAGGGTTTAGTGTAAATGTAGGAGTTAGGGTTTTGTGTAAATGTAGGGGTTAAGGCTTAGTGTAAATGTAGGGGTTAGGGTTTAGTGTAAATGTAAGGGTTAAGGCTTAGTGTAAATGTAGGGGTTAGGGGTTTAGTGTAAATGTAGGAGTTAGGGTTTAGTGTAAATGTAGGGGTTAGGGTTTAATGTAAATGTAGGGGTTAGGGTTTAGTGTAAATGTAGAGGTTAGGGGTTTAGTGTAAATGTAGGGGTTAAGGCTTAGTGTAAATGTAGGGGTTAGGGTTTAGTGTAAATGTAGGGGTTAAGGCTTAGTGTAAATGTAGGGGTTAGGGGTTTAGTGTAAATGTAGGAGTTAGGGTTTAGTGTACATGTAGGAGTTAGGGTTTAGTGTAAATGTAGGGGTTAGGGTTTAGTGTAAATGTAGGGATTAGGGTTTAGTGTAAATGTAGGGGTTAGGGTTTAATGTAAATGTAGGGGTTAGGGTTTGGTGTAAATGTAGGGTCCACCTCCATCCCTACCAAGGATATTCAAGCTGCATGGGATGGATTAGCACAGGACACCATACTGAGAGACACTACTTCTGTATGTGTAGCTCAATAAATATTGCCCATATCAGTCTAAATTTATCATCATTTATTGTTCCTGGTAACCTTTATCTTCCTTCCCAATAGCACTGCAATCCCACACCTCCTTCTGGGTGCAGCTATTCTTTTGTTGATGAGTGCAGTTCAGATGGTTACGCCATTCAAAGGGGTTTGGTGGGAAATGGGTGCATGGGTCTGTAGAAACCAATCAGAGTTGTTCACAGTGGTGGTGATGGGAACCAGACGTCTGAAGAGATCAATGCCTCTAAAAGCTCCCTCACAGACGGCTTTTACATGGAGAGGTTATGAATACGCATAAACAGGGTGATCCTGGGTTCCTATCATCACCAATATGAAGACACCGGAGCATCTCTACAATGAACCACCTAAGTTCTCTTCAGTGAGTCATGAATTTCAACTATGGGGGTTTGTAGAGTGTTATGCATACAGTCTTCACACACACACATACACACACACACAGACACACACACACATACACATACCTCCACAAAAATCATGAATATATACACTGACATGCCCAGCTGTTTGCACCTTTCGCGCACACACACACACACATATATCGAGGGGCAAAGGCTTCTGTACTAATCACATTCCTCTCTGCTGGCACTACTACAGCTCTTTCATGGCAGGTCAGATGTGCATCAATTATTCATGCCTCAATATTATTAATGCATTAGTAATTCATCATAACCAGCACATTTCTTGATGAGCCTGTCTTTTCTGAGGAGTACATTATTATGGCAAATTAATAGTTTAATATTAAACCAGCAATTTAAAACACAAAGGAGCTCTCAGAGTTAGTGCGACTCACCTTCCTCCAAGAAGGCGAGAGAAAGAAAGAGAGAGCGAGAGAGAGAAGAGGGAGATAAAAGGAGATAGAGGGAAAAATATTCGAACCAATGAACTTCACGGCTGTTTGCGGCTTCCGCTCTTTGGGATAATTGAGAAAGTTTCCGAGTTGACCCCAGCACTGTTCATAATAAGAAGTGGGCCCGGCGTCCCACATTCCCGCCTTCCGCCTGCGCCTGAGCCCCGTTCCCATCAAGACTTGAAACATGGGCCCAAAATTAAATGCACAGATTTGTGGATTACGTCTGACTCGGGCCATAAATATTGCATGATTAACATCAGCTGAGCGGTTACGGAGACTTTAGAGGTGCTAGAGCTGCGCGCGCTCTGATATAAATTATTCTTCTGGCTGGTTTAGCTGGGTGCCTGGTTTAATCATGCAACCATCCATCCGTTTGGTGGTGGAACTGCTGCTGGTGCAGGCAGGGCAGCCACCTTGGGAGGTCTTGCTGGCAACCAGCCCACTCATACCCTGGCTGGGTACGTCTAATTATGCGAGTTGACTCGCTGGACTCGTGGGCTACAGTAGGTTAATGATATATTCCGACCATTAGAGCGCTGGCTTGCCTGAGATACAGGACCACCTTCTTGCAGAAGCCTGCTGCATCGCAACAAGAGTTCATTGAATGTTCATTCATTCATGCTCTAAGCTGCTTATACTTCTGGGTCACAGGGGGCTGCTGGAGCCTATCCCAGCACTTACTGGGCATAAGGCAGGAAACACCCTGGACAGTCCACCAGACCATCGCAGGACAGACATTCATATTCACACCTATAGGGTGTCTTTGGACTGTGGGAGGAAACCCATACAAACACGGGGAGAACATGCAAACTCTGAACCCTGGTTCTTGAACTTGTTCTCTTCAGGCTTTGTAGAACCTTGGTGCTATCCAGGGAACCTGCTGTGTTTGCACCAGCACTTATTGGAGCCAAAGAATGTCAAAGGATATGTCATCAATGCCAACAGAGGGTGCTACACAGTGGTACTAAACAGTAGTACCAAGATGGCGGCGTGTATAGATGACCTGCGAACGTTTGTGCTGTTATTCCAGATGTTTGTTTATATCCAGAAGGCAAGCACGGATCAACTACTGGAGATAAGAAGACATAGACATCTTCAGCAGAACACTGGGTGTCACCATTGTTGCTTTCTCTTTCCTTAACAACTGACACGCCCACAGATGTTGTTACAGTTCGTGCTGAAGAGCCTACTATTCTTTGGTTCCAGCTGGGAACAAGCCTTTTGCGTTCTGAACCAGTTTGTTTTTGGGGGAAATGCACTGAACGGTTCAAAATTGGGTGCACCAACTGAAACGGAACCCATTCCATGTTGGTGGAAAAGGCCTTACAGAAAGAACCCTGGACATCCCGGCCAGGAATCAATCCCAGGTACTTCTTGCTGTGAGGAGACAGCGTTACATAGCGTGCCACCATGCTTCCCAACAGTGTAGTGGACAACATGTCGCTACCCCACACACGAGGAACCAGGTATGTTTCCTGTTCTTGCAGGAAGATCACAGCTAGACCAGTAAGAGTACATGGGCAAGACTGCACTTGTTGAAGAAGAGTGCAAATATGTAGTTTGCAGTGCAACTGTGCCTATCACTGGGAGTCCAATCCTCTGCGATATCTCACCCATCCATGACCGGAAGTCCTGTGTCCTCTCTCTCTGGGTGTGTAGTGGTGCTGTAAAATCCGATGTAGGATAGTCTCAAGCTGTTTTGGAATGAAAGTGACATTGCTAGAAACAGGAGGCTGCAGTGGACGGATGTGTGATTAATGTTGAGTCACCATTGACTAATCTCTGACGACACCATGAATGAAACCACGGGAGAAGGGAATGCTTTGCAACAAGCAACCTTCAGCAAAATCCGTGGTGAAGCCAAACTCCGCAGGTTGGTAGAGCATGACGTTCCCTTTCCAAGAGCCCCCTGCTGTCCATATCCAGCAGGATCTGCGAGGGTCTGAACGCTTCAAGACCTGGACCCAGGATGGGGCGTATGCCAAAGACTCCTCAGTTGTTTGAAAATTGTTATCCTTCAAAGTGTATACCATACAGAAGATTAAGTATCATTTTCCATTACTTTTGCTTTTGTGTCTTTCTGGCAGAAATCGGAATCTTACAAACTTGTACCCGACTTAAGCGTGTCCTGGGTGGCATGGCAGAGAGGCTTGCCCACAGTGTAGGTCCATAGAGCCAGTGAAATTCAGGCCACCGCAACTCAGTGAAAATAAGAGGAACTGACTTCAATCTTTACAGGATTATAGGGCGTTATGCTCCCTCTCCGACCACACGTTTTTATTATAGTCTTTGGGAAACGGAAGATGACCACATTCAATATCCGATCTTTGAAGTGCTGTAGATTGGTGGGCGGATATTAGAACAGAGTTAGAGCTCCACAGGAAAGTACCGCATGACCTGCCTTGTCCGAACAGCCCTGGATCTGCATTGCCCAGCCTTCAGGACACTGCAGGATCCTTACCTGTTGTCTTTTCTACGGTGTCCTTGTTGTCAGTGTCATAATTACATAATCAGTGACCTTTTGACATCAAGCTTAAAGCATCATCAACACCTGAACAGTAAGGTTGACTAGTCTGTGCAATCCATGCTAGAATAAGGACGCCAACTGTGAAATGGACACAATACCATTAAAAGAGGAGGAGGATGGGTTCCTCTCAAGGGTTCTTCCTCTCACTCATATGGAGTTTTTCCTTGCCACTGTTGTATTTGGCTGGCTCTTGGGGGGGGCTTGGACCCAGAGTCCCATCCTTACATCTCTCCAAAGATCCCTATATTTTTATTCTCTATTTTTTTCTGCTTTTCTGTAAATATTGGGGTAAGCCTTTATGAATGATTGTGTAGGTTTATGTCATGTAGCCTTATAAATACTGTATGGCCTACAGCAAAGTGCGACCATTACTTGGTATGGCAATAAATAAAAGCATAATAATACGAAAGTAATAATTCCACCATTAATTAAGCTCCCCGGACCAAAAATAATGCCCACCTGTGGGTTGGAGTAATCACATGGAAATGGGCTCTTTGGCTGAGGTGACAGTACGTTTGAACCACAGTGACTACACTGAGCTGCTGGACAACCAGGCTTTGCCTTTTGCTCAGCATCTTACTGAGGAACATAACATTCCTATCCCGGTATTCCAAGACGACAGTTCTCAGGGCTGCAAATGTGACTGATCAGCATGATGAACATTCAGGAGCATTCATGTATCTGGACTGGCCCGCAAAATCTGCAGATTGGTATCATCTTGGAAATTTGTGGGACTACCTGGAACAACCAGGGAAGGCATCCACCAAATCTGGACCAACTGACCTAGTCTTTGATACAGGAGTGTCTGAACATTGATGTCGTGCCAAAATCCAATCACAGCTGTTATTGGTGCTTGTGGAGGTGTAACACGCCATTGGGGTCTGCTTTTTAAACCAATAGCAGGCGTTTTTGTATGGGGGCTTTTCATGCATTCTGTCATGTATTCGTTCAGAGTGTGGCTGCACATTTCTCTTCTAAACGTGTCATGCTAGCGCTGCTGAAATCTGCTAATAAACAAGAGGCGAATGCCGTACAGTGGCACGCCAGCCAGGCCTTTCATCTCCTAAGTCGAAGCCGTGTTCGCGTGTCGTGCTGAGTTTCTTCCATATGCCCTGCCACGGTGCCATGCTTTGTTAGCTTTGTTAGCATGTCGTGTTGCTTTAGCGCCCGGCACTCTGCTGGCGTGCCATGTTTTGTTAACACTGTTTTGCTAGCGCTGTGCCATTGTGGGACTGTGAGAGAGGGAGCCGTGCTTTCCAGCCCTGCTCCACACTGCCTTCCCGCACGACTCCTTTTTACAGACATGCTCATTTTTGCCGTGACAGAGCCAACGGTTATTCCGTGCACGCACACATGCATGCACCCATGCCGCGCCAACCGTTAACTCAACTTTTTGCCGTCTGTTATCAGAAGCGAGAGCACCAGAGTACTTGTAGGCACAAATGCAGTCATACTCTAGCCGTGGGCGTCTGTTGACTGTGGTGCTGACCTCTCGCAAGTGAGTGCGGCTTTCATAAGCCCGTGCCATCGAGCGTCATTGTGTTCCGAGGCCTTCGCTCCGTCACGAACTTCATTTCCCTCGCTCTTCTTTATTTGTTTCATCCAAAGCAAATGTTTCCATGTGAAAAAAAATTATAAAATAAAAACTTCTTTTCTTTTTATCGATCAGCCTGATAATTGCCTTCATGGTTTTTTCTCTTCCTTTTCTTTCTCTACTTTTTAATGTTTTTTTAACGTTTTTTTTTCTGTTCCATCGTCCTCTCATCGGAAAACAGTCGGAACGTTGCATTATTTTCTCTCTCGTCTGGAATGCTTGCAGTCAAATTCAGCCTACTTAATACAGTTATAATCAGCCAGTCGAACCTTATGCAACAGGTTATTATGAGCATCAGTAACCTCTTCTGATGTTCCATGCTTTCAGACATCTCCAACTGTGATGTATACTTCTGTGTATATGGCAGCACCGATAGAAAGGAGGCCCTTTAATAGTCAGTGCAGAGCAGCATAATGAGGGACTCTGCATGCATGAAATTCTCGCATCAGGCTGGAAAAGTTAGACTAGACACTTTTCAGTCCGAGTTCGGGGGCTGCTAGACCGGTTCCTTTGTCTTAGATCATATTCAACTGCTACAGAAGGCCGGAATGTGGTGAACGCGCTTGTACGCGATGGATGACTGCAATATAAAGAAAGTTCTGAAGGGAACCAGAAGTGACAGAACCTGTTAAAATTGCACCGAGAAACAACAATGTTTGTGGTAGTCGACTAGGTCTCCTGCTGGATCTGCTGCTTTGCAGAACCATTTTTGTTTCCTAAAAGAATCCTGATTAACAAAGAAAGTATGAGTAGTGAGAACCTTTTTGATATGGTTTTAAGGACCTCCACTTCACAGCGGTAAAAGAGGAACCACAAAAAAGTTTTTTGGGTGATGCCATAAAAGGACCATTTTTGGTTCTCCAAAAATGAACCATGCTTGAAAAAAGCTTTACATAACCTTCAGGTAATGTAAAAGTAATTCAGTGGTTTCTATGGAACCACAAACAATTCTTTGAGTGATGCCAAAGAAGAAACATTTTTGGTTCTCTGAAAGAACCACCCTTGATAAGGGAAAAGAACTTCCAGGTAAAGTAGCAGTAATCCCATGTCTCTGTCTCAAACAGAGATCTGTAAGTGTGCAGAACCCTGTTTAAAGGTTTCAAGAACCTTCACATTTTAAATAAATTGAGGAACCACAAATAATTTTTTAATTGACGCCATAGAAGATCCATTTTTGGTTTTCTAAAAGAACCATGCTTGAAAAAGAGTTTAAAGAACCTTCAGGCAGTGTAGCAGCAATGCCATGGTTCCTGAGGAACCATGTCTGAAATAGAGATCTGTAAGTGTATAGAACCTTTTTAAAGGTTTTAAGAACCTTCACATAATGCACAGGTTCTACATTTTTTATAAAATGGGGAACCACAAAGAGTTATTTGGGGGCTGCCATAGAAGAACAATTTTTGGTTCTCTAAAATAACTATGCTTGAAAAAGGGTTTAAAGAACCTCCAGGCAACTTAGCAGTGATGCCATGGTTCCTAAGGAACCATGTCTGAAATAGAGATCTGTAAGTGTGAAGAACCTTTTTAAAGGTTTTAACAACCTTTACGTAGTGCAAAGGTTCTACATTCTTTATAAAATGGAGAACCACAAAGAGTTCTTTGGGAGTTGCCTTAGAAGGACCATTATTGGTTCTCCAAAAGAACCATCGGTGTGAAAGTGATGCAATGTTAGGGACATTCACAAAAAAAGGTTCTTTAAAGAATTATCCATCAAATGGTTCTTTAGGAAACAAACAAAACAAGGACTCTTTATAAAGGAGCTAGAATGGCATCTATAGAAGCCATAAAAGAAGCATGTTTGATGGTTCTTTGGAGAACCTCTTTTGTAAATCAGCATGAAGAAACTTTTAGAGCCAAAAGAACCTCTACATCATGTAAAGGTTCTAGGAAGAACCTATCAAATTTCTTTTCAGACATGATTCTTTAGGGACCCAAATGTGATTAGGCAAAGGCAGCTTTACTGTTAAGAGCACACCCTGATTTAAAGGTTCCTAGAACCTTTACATACATTACCCTCTGTCGAAAGGTTCTTCACACTCACCAAATAGAAAAGCTTCCCCAAAGATCCATCCACTGACATTATGTTTTTAGGTAAGTGGTGCTTCTATTGGTTCTTCCCATAGTGCAAAGTGTTGTTCTCATAGTGCAAAGAACCCTTTTTGGAACCCTTAGTGGTAAAGGAGTGTGCCGATGCACTCTGGAGGTGTTTATATTTTGTCTTATACTGGTTGGAACAGACAAAACATACTGCATCACACTGTATCTGTGTGCATGCATTTGCAGGTACGTGGGTGACCAGAAGGGGGCACTGTGGCATTGCTCTCTTGTGCCGCTCAGGAACTGGGAGGAAAGGCGAGCGAGGCTGAGCATAATTGAAGTGTGAGGACTATTAGTGTTGCGTATGAAACAGAATCGAAACTTCTGACACCGAATGAACCCTCTTCAGATACACACACACATTATTACCAAACCATGACTGACAGACCGCCAAGCGGCCGGGACCCAGAGAGCTCCTCTATATGATGATTGTATGCGTGGAGAAATCGCAGGGCCGCAAGGTTCACAGCGCTGGGCTACTGACTTTAGCCTTCCGAAGTTTAGCATGGTTTCCAGTATCCTACAGTTTTCCTGTATATGGTTTAGCGTTTGTTTTCCTGACCTCCATTTTGAAGTGGATGTGTGGGTTTATGAGCCAAAGCCATTCCGATATCAACAACTCGTTCTTCTTTCAGGCCCATTTTTCTGACCTCTCTTCATCTGAGATATGCAAATAACCTCTGTTCCGATAGCCTCAGTTGAAAAAGCATTTCTGGCTCCGTGTAACATCAGCGTTAGTGGGTGGAGCTAAATTGCTGTAGGAACACGGATGAATTCCACCATTCCAGTCCCAATTGCGCGCTTAATGCTAACACCAGCTAGTGTTTGAGTATGCAGTACAGAGCCGAGTCACATTATTATGACCACTTCCTTACTTTCGGCGGCGGCAGCGTGTAGCTCGTGAAGGAAGACACATGTCGTGGGCTGGCTTGGTGGGTATATAAGGTGTCTGCACACTGCATTGCTGTCATGGGGCAATACATGCTGATTGTCTTCCCTGGGGCGGATGGGATCTTCCCCCAAGACAATGCGACACACCACATGGTTAGAAATGTCCGACAAGAGCATGACCAAGGTGCTATCCTGGCCTCCTCATTCCTCAGACAGAACCCAAGTGAACATCTGTGGGACCACCTTGCTCGTCGTGTTCGTTCGATGTACCCTACAGCAGCTATGGGATGCACTACAGTCAGCATGTCTCATTGTCAAGCATGTTCCTTTGGGAACCAAAAGTGGTTCAGCAGATTCCACCTTCGTCATGGGCCTGGTCATCATTGTTCAGTCACTCAGTGCATTTTAATTGGTTCCATCACTTCTGGTTCCCTTTATACACAGTCGAGTCACATTATTATGACCACTTCCTCCTTTCGACAATAGCATCGCATAGCTCATGAAGGAAGTCACGTTTTCGTGGCATTCTTTGGACCTACTCATCCATGTCACATGGCTAGAAATGTCCGACATTGGTTGGAAGAACATGACCAAGACCTCCAAGAACTAACCTGGCCCCCTAATTCCCCAACTTGATCCCAACTGAGCATCTGTGGGACCACCTCAATCGTCGTGTTGGCTCTATGGACCTTCCCCCACACACCCTCCAGCAGCTGTGGGATGCACTGCAGTCAGCATGGCTCCGGATAGCTGTGACCTACCAGGACCTTACTGAATCACTCCCAGGCCGTCTAGCTGCTGTCCATACTGCACACGGTGGTTACTCTGGATATTAGCTGGTGGTCATAATAATGTTACTCAACTGTATATATAGTAGTGTGTATACAGTTACGAATATCAAAGCTGGGTATACTTAAAAGCCCACAATGCACACTCAGAACCAGTCGGTTTTTGAGCATGGTAATGATGGACACTATTGTCCCACAATGCAATGGGAAACAGAAAGACACCAGAAATGGTGTATAAATGTGAGTTCAACCCAAATCTGTCCAAACAGCCTGTAAACATAAACGTATTCCAGTAAATAATAAGCAAAAGCAGAGTCCAGCTTAAGGTATGACATAAGCTTCATCACTTCCTGCTAGTGAGAAACAACGTAGTATGCAAATATTGTGTGTGCTAGTCTGCAGGACTCACACTATTACCGTGGTAACACTTTCTATAAATCAGGTAGTTATAATGCATTACAAGTACATTCATAAAGATCTATAAAGTCTTTATAATACTGTATAATACTAGACTGAGGCTTTTGTAACTGTGCACAAACGTTCATAATCACACTCATAAACTGCTATAACATGACTGTATAAGGCTTCATGGTACATAAAGTGACTTAATGTGTTATAATACACATATTGTTCCTGTTATTAACCTGTTATTATTGGTAAAACCAGTCTCATGAGGCTTAATAACCCATGCTGTGTATGCTCATTTGCACAATGCTTTATTAGGATCCACAGTGAGGCCACTCTCTAATGTTCCTAAGTATCTTCAAAATGAACATGATTTTATAAGTGCACATAACATCTAATAAACACTTATAAGACTTATAAGAGTGATGTTATTGATCAGCTCTATAAATGAATTAATTATGTGAATGAAGGTATGAAGCTTTATGATACGGGTTTCAACAATAATGTTAAGAACAGGAAACATCTATACACATGTTATATCTCTCTGTGCTATGAAGTCTTATAATGCGATGTTATATCAATTTATGTGTGTGATTTTGAACATTTATGTACAGTTACAAAAGATTATTTTAAGCATTATAAAACATTATACATGCTTTATAGAGCTTTATGAATGCACTTATAATGCATTACGGATACCTGATTCATAGAAAGGGTTAGCATTAATATTAGTACAGAGCATATACTGTGTAGTATTAGTGTGTAGTACACAACTGAGACTCTCTGAAGAATTGACTGGGTGTGGTGTGAATTGTTTGAACATAGAGGCTCTTTACAGTGGTGGTGATGGGAACCAGGGGTCACCATGATGTCTACAACACACATATAGACATTTTATCGACTATCCAAACCACCAGTGAACCTACAAGTGTCTTCTGAGTGTTTATATATCGTGGCTGTCCAAAAAAATCCAAGTATCTCCAAAATCCCAGCTTTACAGGAGAGGGCAAAAACCTCTTTGAATTTGAATGTAAGTCAATGGAACCAGACTTTTTTGCCAGGATTTTGGGCCACCTCTATTGGTCCATTCATCACGAAAATTTCGTGCAGTGTAAACAGTGGCTACTGTGTTCAAGTGACACAGAAAAGAAAAAAATTGACAAATAATTGTGTTTTTCATTGTTTTTCATTGGACAGCAACAGTACGGAACGCTGATGATGGGAAAAATAGTGGAATACCTGAAAACAATATGTTTTCTTTGGGGACTATATTTTGCCTCACGAAAGCCCGTGCATATCCCTCCACCATGAATGGATTCAAACAAATGGGTTAAAATACATTTCAAACCAGAAAGCAGGAGAAGCTGCACACCCCCCATCACCATCAATGGGGTCACAGTAGAGAGGCTCAGCAGCTTCAAGTTCCTCGGGGTTCACTTCACAGAGTAAATTACATGGACCGAACACACCACACGGTGGGTTACAAAGACACAGCAGTGCCTCAGATGGCTGAAGAGGTTTGGCATGAACCCCCCATCCTCAGAACATTCTACACCTGTACTGTGGAGAGTGCTTTAACTGACTCCATCGCCGGAAAGCTCTGCAGAGGGTGGCGCGGACAGCACAGCACATCACTGGGGTTCTGCTCCCAAGCCTCCTGGAATTATACACCAGCCGCTGCCTGTGGAGGAAAAGACTCCACCCACCCAGCTGGTTCCCAGATGAACAGCCAGTAGTGCAGGTCCATCGGTCAAGGGGACTGTTACTGCACATCTCACCTATATCATCATCACAATCTATCTCCATGGACAATCCACACCCTCACCATCACTCTGCACTTTACAGCATTAGCATAACTATACCTGCATCTTCTGTCCATATATTGTATCTGGAATATATATATATATGGTATTTATATATGAATATTGTATCCCCTGTAAATATCCTGCATCACTTTTATCTATATCAAACTCAACAAAATGCATATACGGGAATGTATACGTCTGTATATATCATAGCTTTTATTCATAACTTTATATTACTGTGATATAAAACTGTATATGTGGCTTAACACAGCTATTCTGGTGTTTAGTACTGTGTATAGTTATTGTCTAATGTGTGTATATTGTATCTAAGTACTGCAAGGAACTACGCACCTAAGACTTTTCACTCACCTGTGTAAACATGATGTGACTATAAATGTGATTTGATCTGATTTGAGCACTTTATCACAAGACAACCATAAAGCAGCATCTCAGATATCAGGCAGCGTTTTCATGACCATTTCCTGTAAGAACTTTCTGTGAGGGAGCTTTCAGAGGTGGACGTCTGGTTCCAGTCACCATCACTGTGGACAGCTCTGACTTGGCTAATTTTGACACCAAACCACTCTGACTGACCTTTGTTTACATCTAATGTGTTTAATCATGTAGACTGTTTTAATAGAAATCGTTTTAATTTAGATTTAGAATTTAATTTTAATTTTTAATTTAGAATTTTAATTTCTAGCTCAACATTTTGGGCAAAAAATCTAGCATGAAATATGAAATGTCCTATAACTTGTACAGGACACGTTTTCTGGTAACACATTGCATTAAGTGTTGACTAACATAAAGTAATGCATTAGTTAACATGCAGTAAAACTAACAACGGTTAACTAATGTTAAGTAACAACTGTTATGGGTTGACCTAACAGGTAAATATGGAGCTGTTATATGTTTACATTAAGTATTGACTAACTAACTATGTATTATAACTATTGTATTACTTCATGTTAGTTAATCAATGTTTAATATTACTGTTTCCCATTTTCTTTTTTTCCACCCAGTGTGTTAAACAAACCGTACATGTTTGTTAAAATGTGCACTGACTTTCATCAACAGAGCTTCTGGGCACGACTGTATATGTAAATATGATGTCACCAAAACAAAACCTCCAACAAATCCATTCACTGAAGGGACCGTATGGACTGACCACTTTGGCACTCCCTAGACCATAGTCCCTTTGTCTTCCACAATATGAGCCCTTAAAATAAAGAAAGTCAGGAAAATAAATTGTGACATCATCTTTTTTATGTTTGTTATTCTGAGCTTGATAAAGGACTAATCGATAGCCGGTATTCACGTAGACCTCCAATAGACAAAGCGTGTGAGTTGGTGTAGAAAATGTCTATAGATATTCAATACAATAACAAAGTACAGCAAGCTGGCTGATTGCATTCCTCGCTGTTACGCACCGTCAAACTCCATACAAAGACGCACCGGAGCGGTCAGCAAGACGAGCGTTGGTGAATGGCTGCGAATTGCTGCTGTTGCAATCGATGAGTGATTTGTGTTATTAGCTATTATGTTTGTTGAGATTCCCATGCATATGCCATTGAGGTCTGCTGTCCTGGTACAGCTGGACTCTGGTCAGGCCGTCCCTCACACTGACCAGACCGCGCCATTGTTGCTCAGCTATGGCCGATGCTCCTGTAGTGCGATGATTAGACCTCTCGGCATATGTGGGTATTGATCTGTGGCTTAACTAAGCTGCATTGAGAATCTCACATGTGCATGTGTTAAAACATGGAGCCAGGTTTGTAAAGCCACCACCCGAATGTACTGTCACTCTCTCAGCTTGCACGGGGAGCTCAGAGTGATGGACTAGCGGCACCTGTGGAGCTGTTTTTTTTTTCCTTTTTTTCCCCCTTTTTTTCCCTTTATTCCCTTTTTTCTATGGAGAACACATCACATGCTGGCCCCTACAGGTGGAGGGAGGTACTGCAGGCAGGCTGGAGAATAGTATTAGGGTTCTGATGACACATCTCAGTAACAGGAGCTACAAATCTGGCCTCGCGGCTCTCTCGCTGACGGCTCTCGCTCTATGTCCGTCTGATGACATCGGCGGGTAACCCCGCGCCCGCTCTTGTTTTTGTTTTTGGAAATTAGTGCTGTGTGATGCAATGAAGCGCAACGGCTTAGGCCTTCAAAAAACCACACCTAATCATCATATAATTCGCGGGGTGAAATCTTAGAGAATACCTAAAATGCAATGTCAAGATTAGCGCCAGTCTCTCTCAAGCTCCATTTTAATGACTCGGGGCCCCGGGGCTGTTTAGTCCGGTTTAGTCTCCCTTCATGTGGGCCCTTTGAACTGACACATCCTTGTTGTTATCCATCCACGCGGTGTGAAGAGTTCCTCGGCTTCAGGGCGCATTACAAGCTGGTCGGAGTGAAGAGCTCCCCGGAAAACAATCCCGCTCACAGTCTGTACGCGGCAAAAACAGGCTTTCCCAGGCGCTCCGGTCAAAAGAGCACCTCCCGGAACGGGGAGCAAGATGCAGTTGGCGCGCTCAGCCTAATTCTGTCTGACTGGGACAGCTGTATTAAAAGGCATGACCTTACTGTTTACATCTCCGCCGGAGCCGACGGGATCACAGCCTCATCCATAACTGCAGCGTAGGCATCCTCAGCCCAGCTGACTGGGATGCAAGGCTTAGATAGCAAAGAAGCCCGTCTGGGGTACCTCAGGATCCGCTGCCGCCCATGAAATATTTGCATTATCTCGTCCTTTGAAATCCCGCTGAATGGGCCAATGGCGCAACACGAGGAAATATCCTCGTTTTTAAAGGATAGTTTTCAAGGGCCTTGAAGTTTTGAAGGATACACTTTCAAATCGCCCATTGTTCCGTCCCCCTGGGCCCGCGGGATGATTATCGCGCTGCGCGTTTGAGGCACGGAGGCGATGCGGAGACCTAGCCATACCATTCCCAGCAAAAAAATAATGATCACCGGTAATTAGGATGTTCATTAGAGCTTTGCTGGTATCTGTCAGATCGAGCCATTAAAGATAAATGATAATTGATCACAGAGGGAGAGAATGCCTTGATTTGTTTGTCTGCCTCAAGTACAGACTCTCGGAAAACAGGAGGGCGGAATTATTTTAAGCATTCAGAGGGGTGATTGTTCTTGGGAATTACCAATCAATCTCGGAGATGTCGGCTCCGCAGATGAATCGCGGCGTCACTTTTGTATGCAAGCTGCCATGCAATCATTAGCTGCCACGTTCCCCGGAGCTAGCGCAGCCGTTGAAGCTAATCAGTAACTGTAATGGTCGTTTATGGGCCATAATGGACACACTTCATAACTGTCAGTCTCGGGGACCCATGTACAGCGTCTCATTGGCCAGCCACCGAGTAAAGGGCTCCGTAGGAGAACAGAGCCAGCAGCAGCTGCAGCTGAGAATGTTCTCCGCGGTGATAATGCCCAAAGAGATCCCAAAGATCCCGACGCCTTTTCAGGCCGCCATAATGTGCCTTTTCTGGCGAAAAAGGCACTTTGTCATAATTAGGGGGGGAACTTTACAGGCACGGCTCCGGAGCCACTGCATGAGAGAGAGTACCTGTGTTAGATGTGTCATCTTTATTAGCCCGAGCATGCTAAGCCCGGCTCTCCATGCGTTAATCCCCAGCTAAAGAAACAGCTTTCAAGGAATTAACATCAAAAGTAGAGCCTAGCGTGCCGGCGGGGGAGCTTTCACCAGCCTCAGCCTCGGCTATCTCGCAAGCCTCTCTGAGGCTCAGGGATGAAGTGGAAGTTAAACTTAACTTGCTCTGTGTTCTTCCCTAAGTCTTTGACCTTGTTCTCAGGTTCCCTTAATAATCCCCTCTCAGATGTGAGTGAATCCTCGCCGGCGGTTTTTGGGGGGGGGCAGATCCGCCACCGTGATGCTGGAAGGGTTACGGCCGTGCCTTCTCCCTGGTCCGGCCACTGTGTAGGAGTTAATCCCACCTGTGATCGCTGGGGTCGGGTCAACCCCAGTTGAAATGGCTGGTTTCTGCCGTGGTGAGGGAAGCTGTTCAAAAGCTTTCAAGTGCTGATACATCTAATCCTCGAGTCCTGTTGGCGTCCCCATGTTTGTGCGTCATACCTCGCCGGAGCTGGAAATATTGGCCTGAAACTCAGCAGCAGGTTTAGAAATCGTAATTTCTTAAATATGTGTTTTGGTTTTGGCTCAGAGTTTACACTCAGGTTTTGGTGGTCTCGTATCTGACCTTCCTTGACTTCCTTCTTACTTTTATTAGGCACGTGGGTGGGAATCACCAAAGATCCCACGATACAATGTTATCACAATACTTCACGATATAATATTGTGATACGTATTGCGATAACGTACACATCATCAAAAGAACAGCTGCACCCAGAAGGAAGTGTGGGATTGCAGTGCTATTGGGAAGGAGGATAAAGGTTACCAGGAACAATAAATGATGATACATTTAGACTGATATGATCAATATTTATTGAGCTACACATACAGAAGTAGTGTCTCCCAATATGGCTAACGCAACATGCCAGACATCTCGGCATGAAGCTGTAGAGGTTCCTAATGGTGTCCTGTGCTAATCCATCCCATGCAGCTTGAATATTCTCACACAGTTCCTGCAGATGGTGCGGTAGGGGTGGAGGTGGAGTGGATGTGTAACGTGTAACAACAAATCGTTCATCTTGGTGCTGACCATGGTGCCTCCACACACAGATTCGTTGGTCGTCTCCACCAAGACAAAAGCAGGACTCGTCACTGAAGATGACCCGCTGCCATTCTGAGTCACTACATAACAGTCCGGCACGACACCATTGCAGTCTTTGGCGATTCTGACATGGTGTTAAGGACAGTCGTCATAGCGGTCTGCGGGCATGTAGTCCTGCGTCGTGCAGCTGCCAATGGTGCTGGCACTAACAGGATGACTCATGGAGGACATCACTGCCCAATGAATGCCCATAATCGCGGCTGTTGGGTCAGTCAGGTACAGCGATAAGGCGCGTCCTTGCTTACATGAATCATTAGCATGTCTCACGATGTCAAACCTACCCACCAAGTTTTATTCCTGTTGGTTGATTCTTTCTGCGTGCAACTATATGTGCAGGTATTCTTTTGATGATGAGTGTATGTTTGAAGTACTCCATTGTTTCAGCTGCAAATACAACCAGCAGATTATTGTTTACTGTCTCTCATTCTTGTGCTACGTTTTGCAGGTGTTCTGCAATGTTCATTTCTAAGTACTGCTCTAGTTTGGACAACGTGAGACAGCAGTCGCCAGTCTTCTGTGAGAAAACGTGCTGATATAGTCACTTAGGAATCCGCTGCCCTTGATGACGTTAATGCAATCCTTTCTGCTGTGCTTAAAGACTCATCAGCTTTAAGTTTCACTTCTCTGCAGAGCTTGGGTCACTACTATACGGCTGCATTGGTGAAATCGTTGTAGTCATATACCTGGTCCTAGCGTCTTTGTTTTCAGTTGTGTTGTATGGATGCAGGTCCTTGCACGGAAAGTAGGTGACTGATTGTGTTAGCTCGGAATTGGGAGCTAACTTTGACAACCTAGGTCTGTCCAGTAATTGCTTCTTCAGTGGGGCTGATTTAACCACCGCCTTTGCTGTCAGCAAAACCAAAGCCAGCTTCATGTTTGAATTTTCCCGTTCCATCTTAAATGGTGCAGGTGCCAGAAAATGACTCTAGCACCATTTAAGGTTGAACTGGAAAATTCTACAAGAAGCCACCAAATGGGAACCTGGTCAGTATTCGAAATGGCATACTACATACTACTCAGGTACTAAAAGTAATATGAGACCTGAAGATCTGTAGTGTACTGGAGAGACCCGGGTGGTGTTCTACTCCAGTCAGAGTTTCCAGTATACAGAGGGCGCTATCTTCATGGTGTACTGCATCCCATCATGCACAGCGGCCTCACCAGCTCTCAGCCTGCTTCAGCCAGAGAAAATGGCGGCGGGTAACACTGGGGAGCAAAACACAGCCAACTTCGAGTATAAATGTGAGTGTAGTGATTGTAGTGGGGTATGTTTTCATCAGAATGAGCCTCAGAAAGTTCAAATATACAGGTCTGAAGATTAATAAAAATAAAAATGAACTCATTTTAGAGGTTCAGTTTTAGAGTGAAATAGCCAAGGGTAGCTAAAAGCTAAGCTAACCGTACTTCAGGTGAACTGAGCAGTGTTAGCAGCAGCTAGCTCTAAACAGTGTATACAGTAATAACAGCTCTGAGGTAAATGTGAGATAACTGGTCATGTGACTGTATTAGTATACTACACTGTAAGTCAGAACTTTTAGGTTACTGTAGGTTAATGTACTGGATACTACACACAGAGGGCGTATATAGTATGCAGTACATACCACTGTAGTATGCAGTATGCAGTATAGGTGTGTCATTTTGAATAAAGCCCTAGTGTGGCATTCAATTCAGCCCCCCCTCAAATTCACGTTCCCCCTGATAAAATCGTGGTTCTGGGTACACTTGTTCACACAACACTGAAACAATGAAAAGAGAAAAGAGTCAAAAGGTCTTTTGCCTTCGGAATCAAGGCACAGATGTACAGTCCTATGGAATCTTATTGCTTTCCATAGTTTCAGTGTTCCTTGGCGCTAAAAGGAATTTCTGCTCAAGGAATGTGGCTACTGAGTGACTTGATATGTGAAAGGGAACTGAATGGAACGCAACACCAATCATCGGTTGGCGGTTATCTTTGGACGGTGTCATGTGGGAGCCCTCATGTTGATACTCCTTGCAAGTTGCATGTGTCAAATCCATGTCCTGTATCCCTCCCTTCCTAAAAATTCCAAAATAAGAAATAAGCCCTGAACCCAGATAGCGTCCTGGTAATCCTTGGTAGGGGTGACAGTATGTGGCCAATCAGTTGCATGAACTGTTCCCTTGACTTCCAGCAAGAACCAAACCCAGGGTTGGAACCTGGATTCAAAGTCCAGATTTGACGACCCAGGCTCTAGTTGGTTGTGGTCAGGTTTGGGTCGGAATTAGAACTCCATGCCTCACTACCATGCAGCCGCCTGCCTCCCCAGTGAAGAGCCAGCCTGCGGAGAGAGCCGTCACCATGGCTGCAGCAGACTGCATTAGTTATTGCACTGCTTGAGACCCTCTGAAACACAGCAAGGCCTATTAAAGCATAACACATCAACATGGCCGTGTTTTGAGCGGTTGCGGCCAGTGGGCGCTAATTAAATTCAGCCACTCCGCTCGCTTGCGATTGACCGAGCGGGGAACTGTTTCTCATCTTTTTCCACTGCGGGATCGTTTTCACGCTGACTCACTTTTGAGAAGCAGGAGAATTGCCTTGCTGGTTAAAAGAAATAATAAAATAAGGCTCGACGCCAACAAGATAAGCGTTCAGTTCAATTTCTCAAACGCTATGTAAATGGGCACCTGCCTGGATTATTCTATGACTCAGTATGTTTGCGGAATCAGTAGTGCAGCCACACTGTGCTTTACGGTAGCACCTCTTAACTCCTTTAGCTTGGGAAACATCAATGTTTCCCGCCACATCCCGCCTTCCAGAATGCGTCACTGGCCTGACAATAGAAAGCGCTGAACGGCCGAGATAATGTCTCTGTTATTGTTGGCACCCATCCAGTTCATTCCAACAGGTCCCCTCCGCGACGTAAGCCACGGATTGTCAGCCACATATTTCAGAGTCAACATTTGACTTGGCGGCATGCTAATGGATGCAAGAAGAAAACCAATATGCACAATGTCATTCATGAAAGCCAGGACCTCATTGGCGTGCTCGGAGTCACTGTCTTTATTAGAGCAGCATGTTAACTAACGGGGGTCTATTTTTGGACCATGCATCTGGCTAGACATCCAGCTGGTGAGCGGAAGAAAGACAAGCTAATAGGCACGCTTGCTGCTGAGCGGTTGTACATATAGGTTGCTGGGAGCATAAATATTTAGTCTGATGATTGTCATCACTGGACAACTTGACAGCTGCGTTCAGAACGCTTGACACCAACAAAAAGGCCAAGTTAGATTCTGAGGCACTTTGAGCAGTCTAAGCTTAGATGACAGCAAGTGAGTGATCGTATTCTGGTTGATCCAGTCATCATCAATTAATGAGCCTTAGCTAGAACAGAGAGATGTCTCCTAGTAGTAGTTCGGAAAGCCTGGAGCAGTCTAAAGATGGCAATGCAACTACACCAATACGTTATAATCAGTGAGACTGAAACACCTAATAGCATGTGATACCACCACGAGCACCAATAACAGCTGTGTGTCAGGGTCCGTTGAAAACAGGACGTGAGCAGTAGAGGCTTTTGAAGGATTTATTAAAAAGAGACGCAATCCAGGGACGTAAACACAAAAGCAGGCGAGAGGTCAGGGAAACGGCAAACTGGAACAACGAAGGGAAGTCCAAAATCATAGTCAGAGAACAGGCAGATAAAGTCATAAACCAACAGCAAGAGTAAGAAAGGCTCGGTCACACACTGGCAAACAGAAACGTTACTTCGCAAAGAGGAAGTCCGACAGAGCAGTTTATAAAGGTCACATGATTGCTAGAGGGGTTCTGGGAATTGGAGTTCATGGGTGTATTCGCCTGCAAGAGGCTAGATGGGCGCGTGACACTGTGATTTGATTTGGCATGTACTGGACAAGTTTCTGGATGTAGGCCACATCAATGCACTCTTGCATCTAAGAATTGGTCAGTTGGGCCAGATTTGGTGGATGTCTTCCCTGGGTTTTCCTGGTTGCTCCAGGTAGTCCCACAGATTTCCAAGAGGTTCCAAATCTGGGGCAGAGAATTGTCATTTTGGAATGCTGAGACAGGAATGTTGTGTTCCTCGGTAAGATGATGATGAGCAAAAGGCAAAACCTGGTTGTCTAGCAGCTCAGTGTAGGGACTGTGGTTCAAATCTACTGTCACCTTAACCAAAGAACCCACTCCCATGTAATTAGAACCCATCCAGAACATCACAGAGGGGAATTTTTGTCTCAGGGGCTTATGATATCATTCATTGTGGATGGGCTATAGTCTGTAACTGTACACCTACAAAGTGCATCTGTATGGTAGAAGACCAATGAGTTTAGATCAGCTGCTGTTCCATAGTTCAGCTCCCCTCCTCCTTTATCAGGGACCACGAATAAGACCACCACTGACCAGATAACAATTGCATATTAACAACAACCGATGAGCTTCAGTCTGTGAATGTAAACCTACAAAGTGGCACCAAGAAGGAAGGTGTTTCTGATAAACTGGCCAAGTGGTTGGTGTAGCTCAGCAGGTAACACCACTACCCACCAGAGAGCCACCCCCACCACGTGTGGGAGACTGGGGTTTGAATCCTGGTCTGGGTGACTATGCTGTGCTACACCAATAAGAGTCCTTGGCCAAGACTCCTAACACTACATTGGCCTGCCTGTAATATGATTAACCTTGTAAGTCGCTCTGGATAAGAGTGTCAGCTAAGTGGTGTTTCCATTATTTTGTCCACCACTCATTTTTCTTCCAGTCTCCTTCCAAGTAAAGTGACCTCCAGATCAGTGGGCCACAATGTTTTGAGTGCAAGGGTCGCCGTTTCATTGAGGTGTGTAAAACCCCAGCAGTGCCGCTGTGCCTGATACACTCGTACCACACCACAGTCAACCCTGCTGAGCTGAGAAGGATCCACCATCCACCATGGTGGTCCTAAGGTGGTCCTTTTACACTGATGAATGGGCTACAGTCTGTGACTGTACACCTACAAAGTGCATCTGTAGAAGAGCAATGAGTTTAACCCAGCTGCTGTTCCATAGTTCAGCCCCCCTCCTGCTTTATCAGGGACCACCATAAGACCACCACTGACCAGATAACAATTGCATATCAACAACAACCAATGAGCTTCAGTCTGTGAATGTAAACGTACAAAGTGGCACCAAGAAGGAAGGGGTTTCTGATAAAATGGCCATGTAGTGTTTCCATTATTTTGTCCACCGCTCATTGTTCTTCCAGTCACCTTTGTGAACTGAGTACATTTTGAACAATAATTGTAAACAACACCAAAATAACTGACTCAAAGTTTGAGAGTGCATCAAATAGTCGCCTAAAAAAAGCTGAAATCAAATCTTAATAAGGTCAAAGATCTCCTGCTGGTTCAGAGCTGTAGACAGAAGCAGAGCTTGCATCCTGCTTCATGACGGTTTCTATCTAAAGTGAAGTTTTCATATCTAGACCCAGAGCAATACCTGCATTCAAAAAGCTAATAATGCTATATTGGAGTTCTTTTTTTTTTTTTTTTTTTTTGGCACCTGAGCAGGCGGAGTAGATGAAAACGCAGCGCAGCTCTATTTTAGATGCTCCCATTGTGTTTCTCGCACAACACAGTGGTGACCTCTTTGAGTCAGGGTAGAAGCGGCTGCTCAGTAAACACTTCTACGAAAAACAAAAAAAGTTTTCTTGCGGTTGGGCTGCACCTCCAGTCGTAGGCAGCCAAGAAACAGTCTAAGCCTGTTATCTTGGCAGCGGGTTTGTTTGTAGCAGTACAAGCGCCATATGACATTAAAATAAGTACAAATTAATATACACTCATAAAAAGAGTAGCTGTACCCAGAAGTGTGAGATTGCAGTGCTATTGGGAAGGAAGATAAAGGTCACCAGGAACAATAAATTTAGACTGATATGGACAATATTTAATAAGCTACACATACAGAAGTAGTGTCTCTCAGTATGGTGTCGGGCCGCCATGTTTGCTAACCCAACATGCCAGATGTCTCGGCATGGAGTTGTAGAGGTTCCTAATGGTGTCCTGCGATAATCCATCCCATGCAGCTTGAATATTCTCACACAGTTCCTGCAGATTGTGCCGTAGGGGTGGAGGTGGAGTGACACCAGGCCTCCTGGACATGTGACGCGTGACAACAAACCGTTCATCTTGGTGCTGACCACAGTGCCTCCACACACGAATTCGTTGGTCATCTCCACCAAGCTGGACTCGTAATTGAAGATGACCCGCTGCCATTCTGAGTCACTCCATGACAGTCTGTCACGACACCATTGCAGTCCTTGGTGATGTTGACATGGTGTTAAGGACTGCCAATGGTGCTGGCACTAACAGGATGACTCATGGAGACATCACTGCTCACTCAATGTCTCCTATCGTGGCTGTTGGGTCAGTCAGGTACAGCGATAAGGCCCGTCCTTGCTTAAATCACATGACCTAACAGTCCTGCATATACCAACTCACCTTCCAGCTCAGCAGAAGCAAGCAATAGGGAAATAGAGGTGCAGGAATCTATTGTTACAGACTGTGAAGGGAATGTTGCCCCTGTTCATACCCTTTCCAATCATCTCCCAGTGAGCCTGGATGATGTTCATCTTCAAACGAGGCTGAGGAAGGTTTCCTATTCATTAGGTTCTTAATTAAATGCTCCATTCCAACTTAAATGCTGCAGCTTGCACGGGCACCAGCAGACTGAAATGTGCTTTCTGGGCTGTATTCATTTTAAGGTTCATGCTAATTAGATACAAAGCATATCACGGTCCCAGATCCAAGGCGTCCTTCGCATTGTTGACTTCCTAAGGAAAAGGATTTAGTGTGGAAAACTTAGCGGACTTTGGAATGCAAATTTGCATTTTTGATCGACAGCGTGACCGACCTCAGGCTGACCTCTGAAGGGGTGGAGCTTCATGTAGCAGTGCTGAATAAACTAAAGTGATTCAGTGCTAATTTAGCAGCGCCTAATTCACGATTGCATCATACCTGGGAAGTTCTGACCTCCAAGTGGGAAACATAATTTTGATCAAACTCATAATTCCCACTTGGAGAGTCATAGTTTCTCTGGAGAGCTCTGGAGTTCTCCCAGTGGCTTGGACTAAGCAGTACCTCCATATTCATGACAACTGGGATCTTGGATTTTGGAATCTCTTACTTCCTACTTGCAAGGATTCATGCATCTTCAGCTGTTTGAGGTCAGTAAAAAGTGATTGGTAAGCTAATGCACACACAGAAATCTCATCAGTGTTCAGTTGGGCCATATTTGGTGGACGCCTTCCCTGGCGCAATTCCCAGGGAGAATTCCCTGTAGACTGGGATTTTAGCCACTGCTGGTAGACCCGTATGACCGTATGCTTCCATACACCTGCAGATTCAGCTACTTCCTTCACACTATGGTCTTTGTCACGCCCAAAGGCAGTCACTCCTTTTAGCCAATCATTAACATCTGCTTTGGAGCCATTTACCACACATGGAACAAGACATTCACTGCACTGTACCACCTCTTCTCAATCTATGGAGCCCGTCACTCACACCCCGCAGGTATTTATAGCCCCATCATTCTCGTACAGTGCCATCTGCAGAAGCCTGCAAGGTGACTCACAATAGTAATTCATTCACCCACATCCTCAGAAGACACATCCTTCACTGAGTTCTCTTTGAAATCTTTTTCAACCATCAGATTCATCCGCTCAGGGAAAGGGTGTGCAGTTGAAATGTGGTTGGCACTGTTGGCATTTCACTTACTCACAAAGTGATGGGTGTAACTTTCCAGTTAAACCCACCGCAAGAACATCATACACAAACAACATATCCAGCATACACAAAAAGAAACTCAACTTACGTCTGGCCCAGATAGCAAATTGTTCTGGTTCAAATCTGGCCCACATTCCTCGTTTCTTCTAGCCCACTTTGCTGCACAGATGAATGGCACTTGGGCGGACTGCTCTCGGTTACAGGATGTGGGCCACATATGCACCACATTTGGGCTAGCATCAGCCAAAAGTAGGCAACTCTGTTGTATCTGTGCCAGAAGTGGACCAGATCTGTTTTAGGACATGTGGGCCAAATGCATGTTGTAAATATGTGGGCCACCTTTGGCTCACAGCAGATTGCCAGTACCAACAGTGGGCCAGCAGTGCCATATCACTGCCAGATGTGGCCCACCTCCAGGTGTTCTAGTGGTGCAGCCATGTTGGAATGAAGTCAGGGTTTAGGAACTCAGAGACAATGGTGCATTTAAGAAACTCTGACTTGACTCGGGGTGGGAATTATTTGTTCAAGGGAGGTTCAAATGATGGTTTTTGTAACTCAAGTAAAGTTCCCAGTTCCCACTTGGTCATGAACACAGCATGCTATCAGCGTGTTCTGAGCATTTCTAAGGAGATTGTTGGGTTTCTACTGGTTTATCATCTGCTGTCTCTTAAAACATGGGAATACTTAAATAATTGGATGTTTAAGCTGTTCTGTGCAGGACGGTTGGTCAGATTACTTGCTATTGTGTAATTCTTAGACTTGTATTAATGGTGATTTACCATAGATTACATCCACATTTAGAATAAATGAAGAATTAACAATCTGTTTTATTCCGGTGTAAAAGCTTTTTAAGAGCACTTTATATGCCAAATAAATGGTTCCATGCTGTGAGTGTCCATTTATTATGCTTTGAGGTAGGAAGCTCCAAATTCCCAGTTGGAATGGATGCAGCATAAGCTCAAACCTTCAACACTGCAAAAAAAGCATATCTTAAAATATGAAAGTCATATCATGAGATTGTGGAACAAGACACTTTCATTACATGAAACCAATGTAATGAGTGAGAATGTCTAGAAATAAAGATTTATTCCGGAGGAAGCATATATTACATACAGCAGTATTATAACGAGAAATATTAGATGTATTGGCTGTTTTTGGGATGTTTGCACTTGCTAATATATCATTTTCTGCACTGAAAGCTGCAAATTAATAGATGTAGTTATGTAAAACTGAAAGACGTATCATTAATGAGTCTATAATATATGAGAAATAACAAGTGCACTTAAATATGATGCACAACCTTACATCCTCAAAAAATGAGCCACCTTGTTTAAGGTGGTAGTAACTTCAGGCTCCTGTAAAATAAATACCTGTGGGGTGTGAGTGATGGGATCCATAGATTGAGAAGAGGTGCTACAGTACAGTGAATGTCTCGTTCCACGTCTGGAAAATGGCTCCAAAGCAGATGTTAATGATTGGCTAAAAGGAGTGACTGCATTTGGGCGTGACAAAGACCATAGTGTGAAGGAAGTAGCTGAATCTGCAGGTGTATGGAAACGTGTGGTCATACGGGTCTACCAGCAGTGGCTAAAATCCCAGTCTACAGGGAATTCTCCTCAGAATTGTACCAGGGAAGGCATCCACCATATATGGCCCAACTATGCAATTCTTTGATGCAAGAGTGTCTGAACATTGATGTGACCTACATCCAGAAACTTGTCCAGTCCATGCCAAATCCAATCACAGCTGTTATTGGTGCTCATGGAGGTGTTACACACTATTAGGTCACATAAGACTTGGTTTGTCTGGTGAGCTTATGATGACAATAGTATAGACAAGATAATTCACTCACATCCTTTGAGGACACATGTGTCACCAAGGCTTGACTGAGTTCTCTTTGAATCAATCGTCAGATTCATTCACTCAGGGAAATGGAGTCTAAGTTATGCATATTGCATGCCATTACACATTTCCACCAGAGAGGTCTCCAAAACCTGCATAGTACCGTTACAAACATTCATTCTTGGCTGTAAATTAAGACACAAAAGTGGTTCAACATACAGTGATAGTCTGTCAGTTGTGGTTGGTAACTACCAGGTTACCATCTTGGCTAAGCACATCTGGGCACCACGGTCACATCTTGGCCACCCAATACTCCCGTTTTGCTACCCATCTAGGACCCCTCTGTTGTACAGCAGTACCAGTCAAAAGTTTAGACCCGGCTCCTCCTAGCAGGTTCTCCTTCTGTTTATCTTAATGCTTTACTGTAGAATAAAGTGAAGACATCAAACTATAAAATAGCACTCGTGGAATTATACAGTCCACCTTAAAACCCTCCAAAATGGAACTTTACAGGAGGATGAACCAGCTTTCTTAACCTGCAGTGGAGGCTGATAGAACAAGATTTATTTCTAAGCAGGTCTGGAGCAATTCTATTGGTCCGTCCATCATGAATATTCACTAAACTGAAAGGGGAACTAGAGCTTTTACACTGTGCAGAAAAAAGAGATCAACGTTTTACACCACTAAATATATATTAGAGGTGGAGATATGGAGAAATATAATGTGGTACATCAAGAGTACATTTGGCATATATACTGTTTCAGATTCTCATCAGGAGCGGTTGAGTGTAAGACTGTAGAGTCTTTACACTCACCAACAACATCAGTTTAGTTGGGTGTGCCTAAAGCCTTGCCAACCACACCCCATAGAAGACATCAAGAGGGCATCATTCCTGGCTTCATGATGTTCTCCACCACTCCTAAAACCAAAACTACACCATCGGCACAGTGATAGATGCACTCTCTCCATCAGAACGCCCTCTCCTGCAGCTGCGGCCGGACCACGGCTTCTTTGTTCAGGCCAGCGTCCACTCAAAACTGGCCCCTCCCAGCCGACGAGCTGTACCCCAACAGCCAAAGAGAAATCTCCTCAGTTGGAGCTGTTCAGCAAGCCTGTAGAGTCTTTAAGATCACCAACAACATCCATTTAGAGGGGTGTCTCTAAACTTTTGACTGGTAGTGTAATGAGATTTGCTGTTGTCTTTTTACTGTTTATGGTTGGTAGCTCGTGAACTATATCTACCGTATGAAGGAGGTTCTTTACCTCCGTCAAGCCGATTGTGCAAGGCGACACACAAGTCTTCTGTTTCATAAGGCTGAAACAATAACAAAGCATTGCCATACACCTGGATACAATATTATCAACTGTGAAAAAAGTCAAACACAATAAACCGAGCGGTACTGCTTGAGCGGAAAAGCCTTTCCGGAAGCCACATCAACTGCAGGCAGATGGAACCACAAATGAAACTATTTAGAACGCCTCTCGAGTTTCTCCACAGCGGGACTTACTTTACCTGCTTCAGTCTCTCACAAACCATCCTTTCTGTTCTCCGTCTTGGATTATTTTACCCCCTACCCCACCAAAAAAAGGAAGATAAAGAAGGAAGAAAAGCCTTTTTCGAAGACCTAATACCTGAGCTGGAGCTAGTGCCCGAATTGAACACTGTCTCTGGAAATATCTGTTGCTTGATTTATAGCTGGGGGTGAAGGCTCTGGCTGGGTAGGAGATTACTTGCGCGAGTCCCCTCACCAAGCGCCGCATGCTTTACTGGACGGGACGGGCTCCCTGAAGACGGCGTGGTGCATCCCGCTGTTGGAGCGCGCCCATTAGGCAGCATAACTCGCAGGATTCTCTTCCTTCGTTTTCATCTCGGGGGCCTCCACCAAAGAGAAACCTGGGATGCGCGTTGCACCAAGGCTGCGAGTTTGAAGCTGCGTCAATATATAGAATTCCCCCAACAGCACCTGCTCTCCTAGCATGTTTATAGGAAAGCTTTTACGGGAAAACAGTGGGAACGTCTTGCTTTGCTCTTTAGCAGTTGGTTAGGTAACAGCGGCAACAGCAGCAACAACAACAACATGCAGAAGTTGCTCGCACGAGAGCCAAAAACGCTCAGCGCAATGGAAAATAACCTTGAAACATGTCGAGTGCTCGCTAAATCATAATCATATTATATTGTGGCGCTAGCCGAGCTATCTAATGACTAATTCATCACCATCTAGTAATGCTGCTAATGAGCGTTTGCCTTCATAGATGTGGTATAATGAGAACTACATTCCCTGATTAAGGGTCCATATTTATTTTTCCTGTCTGCATGTACAGCAAATTGTTGCAAACATACAAGTAATGGTTTTCCGAACCAAGGCAAGGATTGGAACAATCAATGTTTAATGCATTTCCTTAACTGATGATTACGGACGGCGTAAGAGGAAGCTAATTTGATATTGTTCTAACTACGTTTGTCCTCAGATGAATGTTCAACTCAACAAATTAATGCGCTGGGGAAACAAAAACACACTCAGTAAATTACAGTTTAGCATGTTTGTACACCAGACTTCAACCCAAGCCAAACTCGCTCGGGAGGATCTTCACGATCTCTTTGAGATCCAGTCAACCGGTAGAACACATGTTGCTGTAGGCTCCAGTATTGCTTCTGCTTTTCAGCATCTGCTTCATGAGCTGTGCAGCAGGTGGATGCTCAATTATGCAGAGCTGTGCAAAAGTCAAAAACCAACCTTCATTTATTCAACTGCCAGTCCAATCAGTCACTGAGTACAAGGTTGTATTGGGAGATGCTTCTGGAAAGATTAGCAAAAGACAAGAGGCCTACATAAAAAAATGCAACTCCTAACAACCACCTGGAAGACCTGTTAGACCTACCAAAACTGTCCCTGTCAGATAAACAGCATGCAAACATTCCCAAATCTGAGGAAGTAACAGTTTTGACTGCATTGCAAAGATGTCTATGTACGGCCTTGCAGGGATATCTACTGAAGTTAGCATGCTAACCAGCTAGCCCCGGCCCATCCAGTCTCATAATACCACTTTGTACCTGAAGAGGTGATAGTGAGTCACTGTAGTGCTGAAGGAGTGGAATCAGCCCAACATGAGAGGATGTAGAAGTGGCACTGCTGCCCCGACGGGTCATCTCTGCTCAGTCATGTTGAAGGTGCTGCTCCTGGTAAGATCATTTAAGGGCAATGTGATGGTGGACGAGAGGCCTGCCGGCCTTGAACGACAACTGAGCCACGACAGCACTCTAAAGCGCTCGCCATGGTCCTGAAAAGCCAACCAACACCTTTGCTGTGGACTGCAGCACGTGTGGCCAGAGGGTGGGACTGGCTGATCACGCACAGCTGGCGACCAATGAGGATCACAGCGGTCACGCCAAAACGGGGGAGGATAAAAGGCGCAGAGAAGACAGAAGTCGAGGAGAGGGCCTCTTTAGGGGAGTAGACCTGTACTAACCTGTTTTTCTTCTTCCGTCCAGGCTCCGTGACGGACTTGGACCCCTGCCAGGTCTACTCGCCTCCGGCCCCAAGCACCTCCTCTCCAAAGCCCCAAGCACGCAGCTTATTATTGTTTTCTTCCCGCCTCATAGAAGGTGTGCTTCTAAGTTGTTTTTTTTCTTGCACCCGTTTTCAGTCTTTTTGGTTTTGGGAAAAACTCTGAGTTTGTAATGAACGAATCACTGCTCTGCTAAGTCAGTCTTTGCCGTGTGTGTGTTCAGTCCAGGTGTCGGTTTCCGATCACAGGCAGGTAGCCAACGAAAGGAGCAGTAAACACAACAAACCACATTCAGCAACGAAAAAAAGGAGTAAAATGAATATAAACAGAAGCAGAAGAAGAGTTAACACTGGTGCTGCTTTCCACCACTGGAGACGATCTTGGAGAGGAACGAAAGTTTGATGCTCGGCGTTTCTTCTGGTAAGAAGCGAATAGGGAGGAGGAGGGACTGTGCATTTCCTTGTTTCTTATGATAGGAGTGGACACTACAGATTCCTGTGGATATTTTGCCCCCATGAGTCTTCAATAACTGGACAATAAGTAAAGTAAGTGTAGAGGAAAGGCTCTAAAAAAGTGGCTGCTATGGTGGAGCGCGGTGTACAGATGGAGCAGTAGTGTGAGTGAATGCATGGAGACTGGAGAGTAGGTGTTTGTACATGTGCTGGGCTCCACACTGACCTGAGCCGCGTGTGGGCAGATGGGTAAAGCCGACTCACAGAGCCGAGACACAACTCATTACTGCGAGCTCCCACGCTGCCCAAACAGATGGAACGCACACACACGCGCACACACAACCATGGGAATACACACAAGCCTCATGTACACACAAACGTACATACACAGCTAGATTTGGGCAAGTTGTTGGGTTTTGTAGGTGTTAGTTCGACAGGTATCCTTTTATCCCACAGTAACTTTTATTAGATTCCACTACCATGTAACGCAGCATATGAGGTACAGCGCAGTAGACCATACTCCAGTCCGCGCCTGTGTCCATCTCCTGTTGTATAATGGAACTGTGAACGTAAGCTGAGCTCTCATTAGCTTGTGTGGTCACAAGATAGGTAATCTAGACCACATGGTTGAGCTAAGAACAAGCTAGCTAAACCAGCTAGCATTGCTGTGCTCACTAATACTGCTCTTTGTACAGGTTAAGCTGAAATAAAACATACCTGAAATGGGCATGGCAACCGCAGTGTCAGTCTTTGTACGTGCCTTGGTTAGCATACAAGTAAAGAAACAGGCCAATGTTAGCATAATTACAGATTAGCTTTGAATATATAACTCTTTAATTTAAGCGTTTATGAAAAGCCCGGCTGGGTATACTGGTCTCTGTTACATGTATTTCAAGACAGTAGGAATAAAGGTGGAATATTACAACACTTCACAGAGTTACTTGAGGTTTTACTTAGCTAAACAGACGAAGCTGTACTCACCACGGCAGCATGCAAACACTCTATTGGCAAGGCTGCACCGAATCACATATATATGTATTACAGTTGCAATACGCTGACCGACCAGCAGGTGGTACCAAACCCATTTAGCAGGAATTTCACAATATAACATCAATACAACTATTGTACACCGTTAAATATGCAAGAAATAGTCAAATTGTAAGTCGCTCTGGATAAGAGCATATGCCAAATATGTTTTCCTGCGTTTCGTTTTTTTTATGACACTATTCTGTAGTTAGTATAGGGTAATGGGTAACACTTTTGCTTCCCATGCTGTAGACTGGGGTTCGATCCCTTACCTGGGCAAGCACCCTACACTTATACCAATTGGAGTCCTTGGGCAAGACTTCCAACACGACCTTGGCCTACCTGTGTAAGAAATGATCCAATTGTTAGTCGCTCTGCCAAATACCGTAAATGGGTGAGGCTGTGGTCATCTGACTTCACTGGCAATTAGATAAAACCAGTGGTTAAAAAAAAGAAAAAATCAGTGGTTATCATGATTACTATGCTTGGCACGCTTGGCCCCCCAACAAGAACAAGAGTATCCGGCCCATGATCCACCCAGCAGCCTTGTATTATTTCTTTGTGTAATAACACAGATTATCCAAACCAGTAGGGCCTTTTGGAGCCCACCCCCACCTATTCGGGTAGGGCCCTGGTTAGTCAGGGCCATCATTGCCGGCAGTCCAACACCATCCCCCTAACTATATGTCTCAATGTCTGCTTGCCATCATGTCACTCATCCACACAGATGGATGGTAATACAGGCTATGCACAGGGTCTTTGTTTAGATCCACTACATAATGCTATGCAACCGAGCTAGAACCATATTGCTGTAGCTATGCATAGCTAGCCAGACTGAAAATGACAACAAAGTTGCTACCATGCTATTGTTAGCACAGCTAGCATAGCAACCCCCTATCCAAACTAGCTTATTGCCATCTGTGCTTGAACACAGAAGAATTGGTCTTCCACATTTAACTCATTTAATTTATGTGAAAAGTGAAACACCCACATACATACATACTAGGACTGGACCAGTGTGAAGGTACGGTTTAGGGGAAACCATGGTGAATTCAGATATTAAGTTAAGCCCGAGGCAGCTTAAGTATCTTTATAGCAGCTACAGTTGGCTGTGAAACAAAGTGTTACCCGATTTTTGACCCCCTTCACACATCATGGATGTGAACAGGATCAAATGCATCTCAAAACTGCGTTGTGACCACTTTTGTGAATGATCAGGGATGAATATCATCACATAATATCTGTAGCGTGACTGCTATCATGTCTGGAAGCAACCTCAACATCAGTGGAAAACCACCTGCCTTCACCGCAGTTAGGAGAGAAACTGCATAGCTTCTTTCCTCACCTAATCTTCCGTTTGCTTGCAGGTTGTGATAGCGCTAGATCTATGTGTTTTAACAGCTCATAACTTTACAAGACCAAGGACTCATGGGACATTTTTAGTTTGACAACAAATGGAGCAAGAAACTGAGACAGTAAACGATAGTAAAATTCCTCCAGTCATGAAATCCAATCATAAGA